>CM070713.1:14655108-15081444 GCA_036346275.1 Otatea glauca
TATGAGGTAACAAACTCTGAAATTTTTGAAGCTTTTGTGCACATGAAAGAATTTCAAAAGCATTGATCAAGAAGTATAAAGCATTAAAATTGGAATATGATATGCTTCTTTCTTCCACTAGTAACAAGGATGATAAATGTGACTCTTGTGTAGAACTAAAATGAAACTTGAAAAACCATGCAAATCTTGTGAAATTTTGAAAAATCCATTTTTTTATCTTGAGAATGCTTCTTGTGAGTCATGTGAAGTTTATAGAAGTGAGAATGCTTTGCTGAAATCTAGTTCTTCAACATGTGTCAATTGTCTGATCTTGCAAAAAGAGGTAGATTCCTTGCAAAATTCTTTAGTAAAAAAATGCTCTACTTTAGAGAATGATGTAAATAAGTTAGCAAATGGATTTTCTTGTGAGGACCTTGCTGGAATTAAGAGAAAATTAATTGAAATTGAAAAGCATCCTTACACATTTTTAAGCAATAAATGTCCTGATCTTGCTAAAAAAACAATTACTAGAAAATGACTTCAGAAAAAATGACAAATGGTGAGAAAAACTTGAATTTAATTCTTGATACATCAAAATGTTCATTTAAGAAGGAAGGCTTAGGCTTTGATAAAAATTATATCTCACAACCAAGCACGTCAAAGGTTATTCTAAAAATACATGACTTTCAAAGTGGCATTTCTATGAAAAAGATTCAAAATAGCATTGTGAAAAAATATTTTAATTGTGGAAAACTTGGACATGTTAAAACCAATTGTTATGCTAATTTAGGTCCAAAATTTTGGGATAAGTTCCATAATGTTAATTGCTATAACTGTGGTAGGATTGGTCATATTACTAGAAATTGTTTTGTGCATCCTACACATTGTTTTGAGGCTAATAAAATCAATTTCCAGCAAAGAAAAAATGTTGATTTTGATCCTAAAACTCCTCAAAAACAGCAAGCAACTTTGGAAATTACACTTTTATATAATACATATCGAACTAGAAGCCCGATTGAGTCTTATTGTACTAAAACATTGTGGGTTCACAAAAATTCTTTAAAAACAGCAAGGTATCGAAGTCAAAGACCATGTGGAGGTCTATCCTTCTTTGTGATGAGTTATTGAATGTGTTTGAGCATTACGTGCTCATGTTTGAGCTTGTTTTTAACTCTATTTTGAATTTGAAGCAATTTGAGCTATGTCCGGATTTTTCGGTACTATTGACCATGTGAGAGCGGTAGCACCGGACTTCTGCGGAACTACCGCACCTGGCGGTGTGAATTTTCCGAGAGAGCCTTCGCTAGAGTTTTTAGGTCGCGCACTACCGCCATGAGCGGTAGTACTCAATGCGCGTGTGCTACAAGCCCCTGGATGGCATGTAGTACCGACTTTATGAGTGAAGTTGCGATTAAGTTTTGATTGTGTGATGTTTATTGCATATCAATTTGGACATTGCTATGTGATGGGTTTTTCCATGCCCTTGATGGTTGCAGGATGACAATGCTAGGTTATGGTGAGGCGAGGATGATCTAACTAGCGAGGTGTGCCGAGGTCCGCATACCGAAAATCGCCGAGAATGATCGAAGACAGAGTCGCTACGAACCTAGGAGACAAGGAATGGATGAGATGCTAACTAGAGCTGCTCGGATCAAGGAGGGCCATTGGATCACAGTCTCAGAGGATAGTGTAATGGTCATGTTAGTATGCTTTGAAAAGCGTGCAAACCCTGTGATGCTTGTGGGTTTTGGGTTATCCCATGTATGAGTGAATGAGTCAATCCTAGTCCTTGATGGTGTTCCTTAGGGTTGAAGGACTCATCCAAGGGTGGAGGATGACTCAGGGTAGTATAAATAGAGTGTAGGGGTAGCTCTCCCTCTTTGAATGTTTTAGAGTTTTTATGCTCCTTACTAGCTTGCCTCACTTTATTGTGAGGCTTTGTAAACCTCCCTTCCGTAAATGAAATTTTCATCTACTCAGCTCAATTTACTTTCCATATTTATATTATGTCTTAAATTCAACATTTAAATTCAAGACTTTAAACTCTTGCAATTTACTTTCCACACATTTGGATTAGCCTCCTCCTTCTAAATCGAGGATTGATCTCATAAGTTCTTGTTTATTTGAAAATGTGTTTTGTAAAGAAGTTGTGCTTAATGCGATTATTTGAAGTATGTGATTAACATATGCAAATGTATTTTGCATAGTATTGTGATCATGTGTTGATTCTCACAGAGCCCAAAGAATAAATCTTTAATGGTTTGGAGAAAAGTTTTGTGAAAAACCGTGTTTTCCTAAGGTCATCGTATCACTATGTAGGACCGGCAAGATCACTGGGGGTAGTACCGCTTATGGAAGCCACATTGTTGCCGGCACTACCGCCTCTTGTAAGGCCAGAAGCACCGTGAGGTCCGATGGTACCGCAGTTTGGCCTGTAGCATCGGAAGTGCTACCGCCTCTAGTCGTGTGAAAATTTAGAGAGGCTATTTTGGGCGGTTGGCGGTTCGGCAGCTTCGCCATGGTAGATCGGTAGCACCGGAGGTCCGCATGCTACCGCTTCGCGTATAAAAATTCCAAAGGAGGTGTTTTGTGATTGGCTCGGTCCGTGCTACCGGGGTCCAAGGTCGGTGCTATCGCCGAGCAGAGTAGCACCGCTTCCGGGCTGGCCTAGCACGATTTCTCTAACAGCTAGTTTTGCATCCGTTGGCACGAAGGTCGTGCTACCGGTCCTAGTAGCGCGGAGCACGTGATTTGCTGAGTTTTGCCCATTTCGACCCCCAACGGTTAGTTTAACTTGGAGGCTATAAAGGAGGCCTTGGGAGGCATGGGGTTGTGGTTGGAACATTTGGGTGTTTGTAGGAGTTGTGTGCATGTGTTGCCCTTTCCATTTATTTCTTGAGCTAGTGTGAGCCTCTAATTGCATGTGTTGCAATTAGGAAGGATTGAGAGCCTCTTGTGCATGTGTTGTACTTGAGGAAGAGCCTAGTGCATGTGTTGCACTTAGAGATCACCGAGTGCATGTGTTGCACTAGGTGAAGTTCAACCTAGAGGGCTTGACTTGTTACTCTTGGTGTTTGCCGACACCTAAACGGGCGTGGGGGTATCATGCGCGGAGCTCTCAATGGAGGTTGTGAGAAGCCCAAAGAAAGTTATGAAGGTCGGTGCTCACATACCGGAGGGGGAAGAGCAACCACTAGTGGATTCGAGGTGGGTGCTCAATTCGAGCATCCATATTGGTCCACCTTGGGCTAACCTCAACGTGGACTAGAGGAGACCGCAAGTCTCCTAACACCACTGCAGAAATGTATTGTGTTTCTTGTGCTTGTATTGTGTTCATTATTTATATTCATAGAATTAAATTAATTGATTGCTTGTCTTTAGGATTGCAATATCCATTAGAGAAATAATTAGTTAGTGCACATAGTGAGCCTAGTTGATTTAGGCTTTAATTGTCAAAACCTTAGTTTATCGTTTCCACATATAATAATTGTTAAGGTTTTGGCATTAAGGTATTTAGGTAAATTGCTTTGTAAAATTTGTAGAAGTATTTTTAAAAGCAACCTTATTCACTCCCTCTAGTCGGTATCCTCGACCTAACATGACTTCACCAGATGTGTCACATGGCGGACGCCAACGCATTAGCAATTCTGAGCTCTACAGCTGACTCTGACGAGGTTTGTAGGATGGGGAAGGAGATGTATGGATTGTTGACTCGGTTGTTCTCAAGTATATGACAGAGATTCTAGATGGTTGTCTTCCTATTTTGAGCTTCCGTGATGAGTTGATTACTTTTTGGGATGCTTCGTAGGAGAGTCATAGCTAAAGGTGTACCTCCTGCATTAATGAAAATTTATTCTTAAAAACGTTGCCTTAGTGAGTAAACTACAACACAATTTGCTTTCTGCCTCACACTTATCGATGACTTTTTGTAAACTTTAAGAGAAGTGCCCAGAGGATACTTGATTCATCCGGGGTTAGTTTGTGGGATCTATAGATTTGGGAGAGTCTTCCGTACTAATTTTTCTACTTCTTCTGGAGACTTTGTTCATTGTTTTATTGCTTCAGAGTCCCGTGATCTCTCATTCTGGCATAGGAGATATGGTCACATAGGCTTCGACCATTTAACCTGAGTTAGTAGCCACGACCTTATTCGTGGTTTACCAAAACTCAAGATGGTCAAAGACTTAGTTTGCTCTCCTTGCCGACATGGCAAGATGGTTGCTACTTCTCATCCTCCACTACTATTGTGATGACTAATCGAGTATTCTTGTTTCGAGATGGTTGCTTCTTCATCATCCATATATCCCTTAGCGTAATGGCGTAGTAGAAAGGAAGAACATGACCTTTGTCGAGATGACCAAGATGATGCTAGATGAGTATAGTACTCCTAGGAAGTTTTGGGCTGAGGCTATAGCTACTTTTGTCATGTGTGTAATCGAGTATTCTTGAGAGCATATTTGCATGGCACTCTTATGAGTTGAGGTATGGGCAAAAGCCTAGTGTTTCACATTTTCGTGTTTGGTTGCACGTGTTTCATTTTGAAGTCTAGGAACTTATATAAGTTTCACTTCCATTCTTCTCCGATATTTTTCTAGGTTACTCGACTTCTTCTCGTAGCTGTAGGTTCTGGAGTTGTGAGGCGAATAGGATCATAGAGACCTGTGAGGTGACCTTCGATGAGGCTAGTCTAGGAGCTAGACCCGGTTTCCAGGCTCTTCTTCCCTCTCCGAGACCATCTTTGTAGAGGATGTGAGGATGATGGAGATGATAGTGTTCCACCTGATCCAGTCCCCTCTACACCTGAGGCGCCTTCTGTTTCTATTTTTGCACCTCAGGGAGACCAGTCGTTACCCTCAGTCTCTCCTGCAGCAAGTGGCTTTGATCCTGCCTCTTTGTTCATGAGGTAGAGGCCGCTCGATTTTGGACCTCTCCACCATATTCATAGACATCATCCACCTGATTAGACTATTGGCGATCTGTTTGAGTGGGTCACTCGCTCAAAATCGTGATTGTTGAAGCTGCCTCCACTTGCCTTGTTGCCTCCTTTGAACCGAAGGATATTTCTCATGCATTATCCGATGAGTTGTGGATTAATGCTATGCATGAGGAACTTGAGAATTTCGAGAGGAACAAGGTATGGTAGCTTGTCGAGCTCGATCTAGTCATAATATCATTGGGACTAAGTGGATGTTAAAAACAAGCAGAGTGAGGATGGGGTTGTCATTAGAAACAAGGTTAGGCTAGTTGCACACGACTTTTCTCGCTCGAGGGTCTTGACTTTGAGGAGACATTTGCCCTCAGAGATAGACTAGAGGCTATTAGGATCCTGCTTGCATTTTCGGATCCAAGGGCTTCAAGCTTTATCAAATGGATGTCATGAGTGCATTCCTCAATGGGTATATTGAGGAAGAGGTGTATGTCGTGCAACCTCTAGGATTCGATAACCCCAAGTACCCAAATCATGTCTTTAGGCTTTTCAAAGCTTTATATGGACTTAAACAGGCCCCTAGAGCTTAGTATGAGAGGCTTAAGTTCTATCTTCTTAGTCGTGGTTTTAAGATAGGTATAGTAGATAAGGCTCTGTTCATCAGACACCATAATTCTTATTTTCTCCTCATCCAGATTTATGTAGATGATATTTTCTTTGGTGGCTCTTCGCACTCTCTTTTCTCTTTCCATGTGATGAGTAATGTAGTTCGAGATGAGCATGATGGGCGAAGTTGAGCTACTTCTTGACTTCCGATCAAGAAGACTCGGGAGGGCACCTTCTTGCATCAAGACAAATACACTCGAGACCTTCTCGAGGCACTTCGACATGTTCGATAGCCGCTGATGACTCCTATGGCCATCACCGTTGTCCTCGAGCCTCGATAAGGATGGTGAGCCACCGATCGAAGGAGTTTCGAGCATGATCACTCTCTTGTACCTCACTACTGAGGCCGGATATATATTTTATCTCGTATCTGCTCGCTCAATTTCAAGCTTCTCCTCGTGCCTCTCACCACCAAGCGGTGAAGCGCATCTTAAGGTACCTTCCAGCCACTATTGACTATGGTATTTAGTACTTCTCCTCTTCTTGTCTGTCACTTAGAGCCTTTTTAGATGCAGACTTTGTTGGCTGTAGGATAGATTGGAATAGCACTTCTGGCACTTGCCAATTCATTGTCACTTCTCTTGTCTTTTGATCTTCTAGGAAGCAGTCCGGAGTTGCACACCCACCGAGGCCGAATACGCTTGCAAATTGCCGGTTGTCAGTAGTCGTGCTTTGGATGAGATCGACTTTATGGGACTTTAGGTTAGAACATAGATAGTGTTCCACTTTTCTCGTGACAACACTTCTACCATTTGCATTGCCAAAACCTAGTGCAACATTCTAGGATCAAGCATATAGACATTATATATCATTTCCTTAGAGACCATGTGAAGAAGGGTGATATAGTGCTTCATTAGGAGTGACCACAAGATTGCGATATCTTTACCAAGCCTTTGGATAACTCTAGGTTTGTGGCCTTGAGAGGAGAGCTTGGTGTCGTATGTCCTTACGGCATATCTTGAGGGGAGCTGATTTTGTAAATTTTGTATTATATTTATTTTCTTCCAAAGATTTTTTCATTTGCATCTTCCGGTGTTTTTAGGCTTACTCTTAGATTTCTCGAATACACTTCACTTAGACTTCCGGCATGTTTTGCATTAGCCTCTCATCTTATGCTATAGATTGTTATCATGCACAATTAGCTATCTCTTCTCTCTAGGTTGAGTTACCTCACAATCTTATAAGTCTAGCAGGTTTTGGGCCCTGGTAGATATGGTCTATATGCACTCCTAGTTTGGGTTTTAGAGTCAGCTTTCCTATGTTAGTCATTAGAGAAGATGAGAGCAAGTCCGAGCCATAGTGTTCTCTCATCGTATTTTCTATGCTCTATAGCTACCCTTGCGCTTCTCAACTTCTTCTCCATATTATGTGTTTCTTGTTTCTATTGAGTTCATTTGGACCTTCTTTTAGCTTAATTCTGCTAATAACTCAATATGAACCAGATTTGTGCCTAAAATTGATTCACTTGTTGAGGGGGAATTTGAGAACCTACATCATGCATTACATATAGACATCTTTAATAAGCTTTGTCTATTATGCAAATGAACTATCTTTCATGCTATGCACCTTGCTACTTTTCTGAACATCATTGCTAGCTTAGATATGTCTAAGTTCATTTTGATTCATCATGCTAAGCTTGCTAAAAATAAAATTGAGCTTTGATGAAAACTTGGAGAAACTTGTAGCTTTTACTTGCTATGTTTCCTCTTTAGGTGTATATATCATGATTTGTGAAATCTTAGATTTCTACTAGAGTCCCTATAGCAACTTGGGTTGGTTAGTTTGATTCGTACTAGAGTCCTTCATATGCTCATAAATTTAAGTTCTAAAATGAAAAGAAAAGTTGACACTTTTGTGCAAATTGATCTCAACACATTACATTCATGAGACTGCTTCCTATTGCACTTGGGATGAACTTGGAATGTATTGTATATAACCAAGACCATTCTTTTAAGAGTCCTTCTTGAGATGGTTGTGATGGCTTGAGTTAATTACTCTTGAAAATGCAAATAGAAAACAAGTAAATAATGCAAATAATGCCAAACATTTGCACCCCACTATGTGCAAGTAAAGTTTTAAACAAAAATTTGCATTATGAGCACGAAGGACCTTTATGGACATCTAGCTTTCCTAAAGTGTTGATTAGGTTGAACTCTAGGACTTCCATTTGATCCTTTATATGGCTTTCTTCTAGCTTAGAAATTATGCTAAGTGTTGCACTTTTTAAAATCATGCAAAAATGACATAGTCTTACATGTGCTTGCTAGCAAGGATATTACATTTTGCACTTGGACATGTCTTAGATTAGCATAATCAACTTGAGTAGCTTGGTATCTTACTTTGTTCATGAGGTCCCTTAGATAATCTTCAAAGCTCTTTAGGATTCATTTCATGCATACATATGAAAATGGGGAAATGCCATCTTGATGCCTATATTGCCAAAAAGGGAGAAACTGAGAAAAGGCATCATTAAAGGATAAAAATGTGAATGCATCTTGGTTCTTATGATCATGGTAAAAACTTGCTATTTCTTAGGATCATGAGCATACTTGAGCTTTTGTGAGTTTTTATTGGATTTCTAGAGCTTTGTGTGAAAACTTGTTATTTCGTTGTCTTGCTCTAAAATCCTCCTTGCCTACTTGGTCATGATCTTATTTCCTCTTGCTTTGGACCAAGTGAGGTTTTGCAATTAAATTGCTTTTTCTTTCTTCTTTTAAACTCAAATTTATGCTTTTTGGTGTTTGTCAATATACTCATCAAGGAGGAGATTGAAAGACAATGTGGAGGTCTATCCTTATTTGTGATGAGTTATTGACTATGTTTGAGCATGAGGTGCCTCATGTTTGAGCTTGTTTTTAACTCTATTTTGAATTTGAAGTAATTTGAGCTATGTTTGGATTTTTCAAGACTATCGACTCATGTGAGAGTGGTAGCACTAGACTTGTGGTACTACCGGCCTCAAAGGTGAGCACCGGGTTGCGGTCGGACCTAGGGGCGGTATGAATTTTCTAAAGAGTGCCTTTCACTGCAATGTTTAGGTGTGCGGTACTACCGGCTATGTGGGAGTGGTAGCACTAGATGCTGCCACCGACCCTGATGGCAGAGAGTACCGACTTTATGAGCGGTTGCAATTAAGTTTTGAATTTGTGATGTTTATTGCATATCAATTTAGACATTGCTATGTGATGGGTTTTGACTAGGCAAGGTGCACCGAGGTCCAAACTCAAGATCGCTTGAGGATGATCGAGACGGAGTCGCTGCGAACCTAGGAGACAAGGAATGTATGAGATGCTAACCCTGGAGCTACTCAGATCAAGGAGGGTCGTTGGATTGTGGTCTAGAGGATAGAGTAGTTAGTCATGTTAGTATGCTTTGAAAAGCGTGCAAAACCCAGTATGTCGGTGGGTTTTGGGTTAGCCCATGTATGAGTGAATGGGTCAATCCTAGCCCTTGATGGCGCTCCTTAGGGTTGAAGGAACTCATCCAAGGGTGGACGACGACTCAAGAGTAGTATAAATAAAGGGTTAAGGGTAGCTCTCCTCTTTGAAGGTTTTAGAGTCTTTGTGCTCCTTTGAGATTTACCCACTTTGTTGTGAGGCTTTGTAAACCTCCCTTCCGTAAATGAAATTTTCATCTACTCACTTCAATTTACTTTCCGTGATTTACATTATATCTTAAATTCAGATTTAAATTCGTGACTTTAAACTCTTGCAATTTACTTTTCGCATATTTGGATTAGCCTCCCTCCTTCTAAATGCTTGTGGATCTTATGCCAATGATGAATGATTGATGGATAAAACTTTTTCAGATCATATCCCAATCATTTAAGCAAATCTTGTGTTTTTGTTGCAAGAAACCGATCTTTTGTTCTTGAGAAAAATGATTCTTGTAGATCGTGTTTGTGTGGTTATTTTCTTGTGTTCTTGCTTGCTCTGACATGGGGGAGGTTATCCATGATCATCTTGATCATCAAAACCCCACGAGCAAGCTCAAGACCAAGATTTTGGTTTTTACTCAAACTTAGTGCACTCTTCCTTCATTTCAAAAAGGTCGAGTTTTTACGCCAATCCTTTGGATTGAAGGTTGAATAGGTTCCTCACCACCATAAGAAAGTGCATCTCAACTTTCATGAATCTTTGTCCCAGATCAAAAGTTTTGTCAAATTTGCTTTTGAGTTCGTGTTGTGTTCTTCCTCTGCTCATCTGTTTGGTTCGCGCGCTCACGAGCGGTAGCACCGCCTCCGTACTACCGCTCGTGTTGTGGTAGCACCACTGTAATGTGCCTTCTCCGATTTCTCTTGAGTGTTTCGTGTGAGGTTTTGGTTGATCTTTTGAATGGGGAAATTTTATTTTGGATCATTCACACCCGCCTGATCGCTATTTCGATCCTTCAATTGGTATCGAGTCCGGTTTTGCTCTTCCATAGATCTTGATCGGCCTTTAGAGCCATTGTTATGAACAAGTATTCCACCAAGCCTCCTATCTTTCTCTGAGTTGATTTTCCTTCCGAAGTCAAGAATGAAGTCATACATCACCGCTTAGGGCCTCTCGATTTGGTAGAAGGTGAATCTCCGTATGAGGTTCTCGCTGATGAAAACATCACGCCCGACAATATGGTCGATGTTGATGCGAATGCTAAGGCAAACATGTACTTCATAAGGCATTATTGAAGGTAGCAGAGATCTTGGTTCTGGTACTGGCCACAGTGTAAAAGGAAGCAAGAGCTTTTGCAAGCGCATTTTGTTGGTTGTGATCTGTGGTTTTGAGGCTAATAGAACCGAGATTTTGGGGTTTTGCCCGCCATTTTCGCCTCGATCGAGAGCACAACCACCGCTTGGTTGCGGTTCCACAACCGCGCTAGATTAAAAGGAGAGGCTAGCGCCGTGATTATTAACAATCTCTTGAGTTCTTGGCTCTACCCGACACTACTCGATCCCATCGAGCTAGCACCGCAAAAAGCTCGTGATCATCACCGAAAGTGTTTCGTTGTTCTTCTTCTTCTTCACCGACGCTCACCTACACCACAAAAGATCTAATGGCTACTTCGCTTCTCTAGGTCGCTTAATCTCATGTTTTAATTTCCAGCATTACGGTTTTGGTGATCATGATTTAGGCTAGTTCATGTTTTAGTTTTCCTTAGTTAGACATTTGGTATCGAGCAGCCAAGCCTAATCTTGATCCCTTTAGCCCGGTTTGGATCTTGTTCTTGTTGGTTAAGGGTAGATTTAGCTCGCTTAGCACTTAGAAGGCGGTGATCTAGTGAAACCGATCCCAAAACCCCAAATCCGAACCCTAATCGCTTTTTTTCCCAAAATCGAATCAAGAAAACCTAATGATCTAAGAGGGTTTCGGGCTTACCTTGGTCGGTCATCGTCGCCGCTTTCCGCCTTGCTCGCGCTGCTCTCCCACGGCCTAAGCTCGCCGCTGCCATGACTTCACGCGAGTGCGACGCCGCCTTCCGCCTCCATCGCTTCGCAGATTTTTTGGGGTGAAAATGCTTAGGGTTAGGTTTCGCGCCGCTCGTGGTTTTGATCCGCTTCGCGCGACCGGGCCGCCTATTCGTTTTCGACGCCGCCGCTTTATGTCGGGTCGCTCGCTGCTTCGTCGCTGCAGTGTGGTCGGCCACTGCTTGTCGATGGGCCCTACCTCGTTGTTGGCACGCGTTTTTGTGTCGGATTTAATTTTTTAGCCTTTTATTTTCGTTTCATTCAATCTTTTAAATTTCAAAGAAAAAGCATTGTTAATTATTTATTTCCTAGGCATTAATATCCTGCTTAAATTTATGATTGATGTTTTGGGCATATTAACTAATGTGGTAATTAATTTTTCATGTGATGATTATTTATGAGCATTATCTCTAATTAAAATGGAACCAACGGAAGTTTTGGTTAGAGATTATTATTAATGTTGAATATTGGGATTATACCATGACCATGAACATATATTGACCAATGTTGTTTATGAACATGTGTCACCCATAAGATAATTTAGTTCTTTTTGTTTTGCCCAACTGATGTGAGTTAGAACGTTAATTTTTCCCACATTAGCATATCATTAATCGCACCAACTTGGGGTTAGTTTTCATGCAAGATATTTATTTTTTCTAATGTTTATTGATTATATTTTGTTTTTGATTCAGCCATGAACAACACTAATGTTGCCTCTCACGTAAATGGCATTGAGTAATGATCGAACAAATTTTTCCTCTTGAAGGAGAAAATTTTGATTGTCCTTGAGTCATGGATTTGGACTATGCATTACGTGAGGACACTCCGTAGCTCCTTCCAACAAGATGAGAGTTTCACCGAGAAAAAACTCTATGACTTAACAAATAAAAGTGGGGCGATCCAACCGCATGTCCCTAACGATTATGAAGAGCACAATTTCGTTGGGATAAGGGAGCAATCCGAATTTGACAACGCTTAAGAGATACTTGGCCTCACCGAGGAGCAATTCAAGGGCTCTTCAAAAGTATATGCCAGATTTTTAATTATGAAAATGCTCACCACTAAGTATGAAGGCTCCAAAGAAGTGTTCGTGAGTATATCATAATGATGACTGATATGGTCGCTAAACTTAAGGGCATGGACATGGCTATTTCGATAGTTTCTTAGTCCATTTTATTATGATCTCCTCCCTTCTAAGTATAATGCATTTAAGATTAATTATAATACTCAGAAGGAACAGTAGACCATGAGCGAGTTGATCGCCATGTGTGTCTAGGAGGAGGAGAGAATAAAGGCTGAAAGAAAGGACCATGTTTAGCGAATGAAAATTCCAAGGGGACTCTAAGCCTAAGAAGAAGTCGATTTCTCCCTAAGGCCGAGTCAAGCAAATCAAAGCCAAAGGAGAAAGCCCTTGTCGCATCTAACTCTACTTCTTCCGATGGGCTCATCCGTCGCTTCGCAAAAATAGTGTGCACATTCGTAAGGATTGTGGGCTTCATGAAGTGGCTCGCTAAGAAGGGTAACGATATAATTTCTAATGTTGATGAAACCCTTTATGCCGATTTTCCCTAATACCGGTGGATTGATTCTCGTGTCACCGCACGCTTTCTAATTCATTGCAGGATTCCTCACCGTGAGGACACTAAGAAAAGGGAGCGAAGTCTTAGAGTTGCTAATGGAAATGAGGTTGAAGTTGAAGCCGCATGGCACACTACCATTAGCATTAGATAGTGACTTCACCCTTCATTTGAATAATGTTGTTTATGTTCCTACCATGAGGAGGAACCTTATTTTCATTTCTCTATTGGATGATGATGGATACATTTGTATTTTTGGGAACAATAAATGCATTGTGAGTTTTAATTCCAATAATGTTAGTCTCGCGACTCGATGAGATAAACTTTATATGCTTCCTCTCTCTAAATTCCCTGTGTCAATGAATGTGTGTGATGTCACCAATATGCGAAAGAGAAGTTTAGGCGATGAGACTTCATCGAAATCGTGGAACTGTCGTTTAGGTCACATTTCGAATGGGAGAATGGAATGTCTCGTTAAGGAAGAGATACTCTATTCATTAGACTTCTCTGACGGGGACCAATGTATTGATTGTATTAAGGAGAAATATGTAAAACAAATTAAGAAAGGAGCCACACGAAGCACAAGAATCTTCACTAATACATGTGGTCTATTTCCAGTAACTTTAGTGGATGGGTATGACTCCTTTATCACATTCACTCATGATTTCTCCCATTATAGTTATATTTTTCTCATTCGTGATCGATCCGAATTACTCGATAAGTTTAAAATATTGAAGGTGGAGTAGAAAATCAACATAATTTGAAGATTAAGGTAGTAAGATCATATCATAGAGGAGAATATTATGGGAGACACGCTCCTTATGGACAAATTCCTCGTCCATTTGCTAAGTTTCTTTCGTAAATGGCATAATAGCCTAGTATTCAACACCGTGAACTCGTAAAATAGTGTAGCTGAAAGACGAATCGCACCCTTATGGATATGGTGCGAGCATGATGAGTTACTCCAGCTTTACCAATTTGTTTGTGGATTGAAGCATTAAAGACAGCCGAACATATACTTAATCGGGTCTCCAAGAACTGTGTCTAAGACACCTTATGAATTATGGACTAGGAGGAAACCGAGCTTAAGATACTTATGTATGTGGGGTTGTCCTCACAAGCTAAAGTCTTTAATCCACATATTGGCAAATTAGATCCTAAAACAGTAAGTTCCCATTTTATTAGATATCCTGAAAGATCTAAGGGGTATCAATTTTATTGTCCAGATCATATCACTAAGTTTGTGAAAACCCGACATGCTGTATTCTTAGAGAATGATGAAATCGCCAGCGAGCTCGAGGCTAGGAAAATAGATCTTGAGAAGATCTCGGACTTATGTTCCATTACCGATAATCTAAGAGATTATTCTTCATGTGCCTCATACAGTTACACCTCCACCTGAGAATCCTGGAGTTGAGCCCCCCTGAGGATTCTGGGATGAACAATACAGCACCTAATGATGAGCCTCATTAGCCCCCTGTGATAACTAATGAACCACTAAGGAGATCACAATGGACAGAGATCTGCTATCCCGAATGACTATGTCATATACATGAATGAAGATGTAAATGACATAGGGAAGGTATACATGAATGAAGATTTAAGGAGGCTATGATGACTAAGGATTCATCCAAGTGGCTTGAGGCCATGCAGGATGAAATAAAGTCTATGAGCATTAATGACGTCTGGGATCTAGTAGAAATTTCTAATGGAGTCAAGACAATAGGTTGTAGATGGGTCTATAAAACTAAGCATGACTCTAAGGGAAATATCGAAAGATTCAAGGCAAGACTTGTAGCAAAAGTGTTTACACAAAGAGAGGGGATTGATTATGTTGATACTTTCTCTCCCATCTCAAAGAAAGATTTACTGAGAATTGTCACGGCACTTATGGCTTATTATGGCTTAGAGTTGCATCAGGTGGATGTTAAAAGTGCATTCCTTAATGGTGACTTGCATGAGAATGTTTACATGACTCAACCTAAGGTTTTGTCGTAGAAGGCAAGGAACATATGGGATATCGACTTAAGAAATCCATCTATGGGCTAAAACAAGCGACTAGACAATGGTACATTAAGTTCAATGAGACCATAAGAAATTTAGGTTTCAAAGAAAATGAAGTGGATAATTGCATATACATTAAGACTAAGGGAGCAATTTATCAGAGCGACCCTCCTTTTTGGTACGTATACCAAGAAGGATGATCTATGTGCATACAAAGATTAGTCCCATGATCGCAATAGTACTATTACATTTACAACAATTGGAATCATAGCCATGAACAATATTATTAAAGAGGAAGCTATTGATACAAAGTAGTCTTACAATTCAAAGTATATTGTAGCGGAAGAATCAAAAGTCTTGTAGTGTGCCGCCCATCCAACACTCATGCAATTGACAAGGCATAAACCCAAGAAAACATGCTAAGATAATCCCCGCAACTCGCAAAATATATGTCATCCGAGGTTCACTATCTTCACCTAAAACCAACAATAGCAAGGGTGAGTACTTTCAGACTCAACAAGACTTAAGGTGGTATTTGCAAATGCAATAATGCAGTCAGTCAAAGGAGGCTTCTACGGTTAGTTTGCATAAAGCATAATTTGATTTGTAAATCAAGTTGTAATTTGTAAAACGAAATTTGTAAAAGCAAGTTTTTCTGATATGAAAGTAACAAGTAAAGCATAAGTAATAACTCACAGTCCTCCACGACGTGAGCATCGAGACATCCAATTCCTACCAACACCATTCTTTGCCAACACGAGGCAAACCGATGAAACCAAACCTTTTTTAAAAATAATAAAACATCTAACTATGAGATGACTTTACAAGTGCCCTTGACCGCGGGCACGGCTAATCGATTAGTTTTACATTCTGCAGAGGTGTACACTTTTACCCACAAGAAATGATTAGCTCTTTGTGCAAGCTATTAGCACACTTCCTTTGGTGTGCCGCAGAGCGATCATAACATAACCGTTACATTACCTAGCCCTAACTTTGCACCAGCCCGGTGACATCAAACCCTTGCTATGGAGGTAGAAACACACACCCAAGACATAATATCATTCACACAATAACCCCGGAGCATAACCCCGCCACACACGCTTCTTTCCATAGCAAGATGTACATGTATCAAGAAACATTATTCTCAACACCTGTGTAAAAGCGTGTTCTTCTGCAAACTTATACCAGAGTATCCGACTACTACATGCCTTCCAATGTGCAAAGCTAGTTCTAAGTAACTTGTCCCATACCAAAGATTTATGGTCGTGACGATTTCTTGGCCTAAAAATAACCCATAGTTCGATCTTTAATCCGACATGGGCGATAATCTCCCTACACTACGTGCAACACTTGCACCTCCTGCTATTGCCGATAATTGCCCACATCAAAACCATAGTTTTGTTTTGAGTTTTATACCAAAATACCAGTAACCATCATCATGTCTCAATATACCAAAGTTTGATATGATGGCTTATCCAACTTATTCATCCCAAATCTAAAGCATGGCTAAGCAGATCATTATTCATCGCTTATACCCAAATTGACATCATATATTGTCTATCCTTAATTCTAGGTTATCAAAGTTCACATGTCTATACTTATCTAGGAAGTTCCATGAGATAGGTTATAACTACCAGCACCACAAAGTAGCAAATTTACGTAAAATAATCGCATGCATAAATTGATTTAATAAAACAAAATAAAAATTAAAATATCGATCAATATGATCAAAGGGGTGCTTTCCTTGCTTGTTCATTTCAACCGTGAAGTCGAGTCGATCGTCACGCACTGAACGCTTCTGAGTCTACACGTAGTTCAATGAAAATATAGCAAATAACAACTTTTAAATAGGGCAAAAAAATCAGATAGAAAATCAAATAGAAATCTACTACACAAAACGTGTGTGATTTCGGTTTAGAGTTTCTTGATTGCATGTGTTTTGTTTCGAATTCGAGACGCAAAAATTATTTGGTTTTATAAAATTGAGATAGAAACTATCTTATGGTAAGTCATGTTCATAAGTACTTCTGTATTTTAAATTAATTTAGAGAAAATAAAATCTAGAATTGTTTTCCCCCTTCTCTCTTTCTCAGCCCATTTTCTTTTATTTTTATTTTGGGCACGACAAGAAATATATATTGTTTCATCATATTGTTTTAATCAGATATATATCTCTATTTATTTTATTTTTCTTTATATATATATTTAACCCTACCAGTCGCCCATTACTTCTACCCAATCGCCCAAATTAATCCCGACCTATCTAACCCTAGCTACCCTCTCTCTCTCTCTTCACTCACCTCCAAAGAACCGAGACCTTCTCTCTCACACCTCGTCGCCTCTCTCTCTTTCTCCCGACCGACGCCTCTTCCTTCCTCGCCATCTGCCGCTTCTCTCGAGTCGCGCTCTCCTTTCCCCGCCTTCTTCTCCTACCGCTTCTCCCGAGCGCATCCCCTCTCGCAGCCTGCCGCCGCGCCACCTCTCCTTTGCGCCGCCGCATCTAATCTTCCTCCGCGGCCGCCGCGCTTTCTATCGCGATAGCGCCACCGCCGCCCTTGGTTCTCGTGACGCCTTAGACTGCCGCCGCCACTGTTCTCTCCCGACTCCACACAAGGTCGCTTCTCTCGTCGCTAAGACCCAAGCAAGGTGAGCCCCATCTCCCTTTCTCTCTCTCTCTGACATGAAAGTAACGAAACGGCTCAGAATGGTTGCCTGCTTCGCTTCCATATCTTTTACCGGTAAAAGAAACGAAATCAGAAACTCCGGAAATGGATACAAAAACGAATAATGACGAAAACGGATGCGGAACGAAACAGAGCGGATACGAAAAGGAAAGTGGAAAATTCTACAAGAACGTAGTACATGATCACAATATACATGACCGCAAAAACAATGTAACACATTCCACCTAAAAGGCAGATATAAGAACAATGTTATATTCACTGGTATCACTAGAAAGTTTTTTCTCAAGTTTGTCATTTGAAGGTTCGCTATTTGTCCCCCAGATCAGACCATCATGTCCTCCTACATATCATTATCATCGACATCCTCTTGCTCCTCCAACTATAAAGATGTAATACCCTAAAATTTGCATATTATTGTTCAATGTTCATTTATGATTTTCTGAGATTTATCCTGGATTTTCTGGAGTTTATAAATACAATTTTGCTATTTTTCAGATTTATATAATTAATTTATTCATGAAAAATGAAGGCAAAATTATGCTAGAAATAATTTTCCTAGGTTCAAAACGTTCCAAAGTATTTTTGAGATTTTTTTTTCAAAATTTTTGAACTCTATTTGATATTCTATAAACTCATTTGTATTTTTGAAATTATTTTAATTCGAAAATAAATGTAAATTCTCCATTCTCCTTTTTAGGCCAAGTGAGCTAAGTTTCCACGGAATTTTCGGTTTCACTTATACGGAATTTCCGATTCCGCTTTCATTTTCGCGAAATTACTCTCCCGTTTCGCTTCGACAAAAATTTCATCTATTTTTCGCTTCTGTTTCCGAAAGAAGACTTCGTTTCCGTTTGCGTTTTCGTTTTCACCCCTGTCTCTCTCACTCCCGTCACTTCTACACTCACCCCTTTTCACGTACCCCAGCGCCGCCGCTGCCAGTTTTGTCCGAGCGCCACCCGATCTACCTCCTCCGAGCCCGAGTTCTCAACCCCATGAGCTAAGTCTCCCTACTTTCCCTTTCTCGCTTCTTCCTCCTCCTTTACTCACCCTCCTCTTCTCTTTTTCCTGCTCTCTAGGTCGCCACCTTGCGGTTGTAGCCGAGCCCAAGGCGCCGATGTCGTCGGTGAGGACGGGAATGGTGGGGCCGCGCGCATGAGAGTAGGACAGTCGGCCACCATTTCCACGGCCTTGACCAGCCTCACTCACCCCCGACCACAGTTCAACTTTTTCCCCAACAAAACTCACAAGCTAAGTGCTAATCCTCACCCTTCCTTTCTACTGATTGCTATTCCAAAACTCAAGTTAGACAATGAACTAGTGATTTATGAATTAGAAAATTCTTGGGTTTTTGGTGATGCTAGTGACTTCCATGTATGGCTTTTGTAATGTGAGTTTTATAGTGGTAGCCTTTATGAACTGCTGTTCTGGAATCTCATGTTTGTATGTATCATAAGGAGATCTCTTAGGGGACTATATGAGCTTGGTTGAGATGTAGCAGTATGCTGATTAACCACATTTAGTGCTTGATCTATCCTTACTTGAGAACCGGGATAAGTGTGTGCTTTGATTATGCATGCGACTCTGGTTTCCACCAAAAATGTAGGAAACCAGAATACTATTGAATTCCTGATTTATGGAAGCATTTAGTTAGTGGGATGATCAAACAGGTTGCCCTTCTGTGAAATATGAAAAAAATATACTTTAGATAATGAGGTGTGTGCTGATGCATAGTGATCTTTTAAGTGGGGAAACCCATGGTCATTGCCTTGGAATGGATTTGAATCCCTGTGACTAGTATGTGTATGATTCAAAGGATTGACTTTCTGTGTGATGTGACTAGTACAAAGATTACATATGCTGCTGTTATCTGTTGTATGCTTGTTACTGTATTTTCTGATCATGAGAACCAAGATACTAGAATATGCAACCCTGGTCTTAGATCATGCTATGATTAAGATCTTTATGCTTTTTCTTTATATAATGCTCTAGTTATAGCATTGTCCATTTAATGTTGTATAACACAATGTATTATGATTTACATGCACAACTTGTATTTGTTCATACCACCCAATGTCTATGCATGCCATGGGAGTGATAAGGCTTTGACTGAAGTCCGGTACCTTTTGATCGCAGAGGACAGTGGAGAGATAGATAGCCTTTCAGCTTGCTTCTCAGGACTCCAATTAGAAGGTAGTGAGGAGTTTAACAAAGGATTAGTGGTGCATCATGGGATGGTGAGAATTCTGGTTGTACTCCACTGTCTTGTTCGTCTTTTCTTTTTATACTACTTGTGAACCGACATGGTTGTTGAATCGGGGCTGTGCAGGTGAAAACTAAGAGCTCAAATGGGACAGCTGGGAGGCAGGGGACAGATGGAGGGCATGCAAGCCTTCCTCCTGCCACTTGGCTATGCAGTATGGGTAAGAAGATGATTGCTAGCAGGGAGTAAACCGGGCTAGGTTGATGAGGTGGCAGCCATGCATGCTCAGCATGCATGCAGCTTGGTAGTTGGTCTGAGAGGAGCTGAAACCAGGTTCTTCTGGGTTTAAAACTATGGGCTGGAAAGGTCAGCTGGGAGGCATGCAGCAATCTCCCATTCCACGTGGCTTAGAAGAAAGGCAGAGGTGTTTGCTAGCTGGTGGAGTTCAGAGCTGGGGAAGGTGTCGAAGATTGTAGGTCGGTTTGGGATGTAAACAGAAGTTTATGCTCCTTTGAATGAGATCTTGTTGGATGAAATGTAGATTATAGCTTGTATAAAATGTTTGAGAGTGTAAACCTCATGTATACTCTGGCATTTGATATCTGCATTAAAGTCTCTTGTCTTTATTTGTTGGATAACTAAGATTTGTTGGCCTGGATGTAAAATTCTCTCAAAGGACAATATTTAGACTTGAATGTTAATTATATGAATTGTGAAATGTGTTTTGATTGAACTGAGATTGTGTGTGAGTGGATGTTGACATACATGCTTTTTGCTGAATTTTTGGTTATATATGTGTAGTCTGATAGCTGACAGAGGGCATGCATATAGAAGTACTTGTACAGATATGCTCATGCATTTACTGGAAGTTGGGTGTCTAGGCATGTATACACATGTATGTGTGTATATATTTTGTGCGAACACATATACATGAGGTCTCATGAAAGATATATATGATGTGGTATGGTTATATTTAGTTTCTGTGAATCCTAACGAGAATGCCTTAGGAAATATAAGCAAAGCTTAAGGATTTAAGTTTGGGTGGGTTTTAGAGACTGTGATGTAATTAGGTATAAGAATTGAACTGTAAATTTAATTATGCTTTTTAGTCTTTTTGTTAATATAGATGTATTTGTGAATGATTTTACATTTATTTGATTTTTGAAACTTAGAATTAAAGATTCACTACTTTTAACCATTAAAAGCTTTTCTTTAGAGAGCGAAGTCTAAAAACTTAATAAGCAGAGAACAATTAAACTTAAGGCTGAAATTCAAATTTAAGTCACATTTCAAGTTTTTATTTTAGTCATTTTTAAATTTTAAATTCTTATTTTATTTATTTTTGAAATTTTTTCGAATGTTACATTTACTATCTTAGTATTTTATGTGGATGATATCTTATTGGCTAGCAGCGATAAGGATATGCTGTATGAGACTAAGAGATTTCTTTTCGCTAATTTTGACATGAAGGATCTTGGTGATGCCTCTTATGTTTCGGGCATTGAGATTCACTGAGATAGATCCAAAGGGATATTAGGCCTATCCCAAAGGGCATACATTGATAGAGTGCTTAAGAGATATAATATGCATAATCGCTTCCGCTTATTGTTAGGTGATAAGTTTGGAACATTTCAATATCCAAGGAATCAATTAGAAGTCGATCGACGAAGAAAATTCCTTACGCTTCAACCTGTAAGAAGCATTATGTATTCTTAAGTTTGTACTCGCCCGATTTAGCATTCAGAATCGGATGTTTGGCAGATATCAATCAAATCTAGGACTGGATCATTGGAAAGCCGTTAAGAAAGTCTTGCGTTATATGCAGGGCACTAAGCATTTCATGCTCACATATAAGAAGTCTGATACCCTTAAGGTTGTGGGTTATTTGGACACTAATTTTGCAGACTGTGTTGATACTAAGAATTCCACATCAAGTTATATCTTCACACTTGCGGGATGAGCCATTTCATGAAAAAGTTCGAAACAATCCCTTTACTGCATTATCAATGATGCAGGCTGAGTTTGTGGCATGTTATGAGGCTATCAAGTGTCAGATAGTTTAAGAATTTTATCTCGTAATTAAGAGTGGTAGACAAGATATCTAAACCACTACCTATATATTGCTATAATTTAACCGCAATTTTCTATTCAAGTAACAACAAGTCAAGTGGTGTTGCCAAACACATTGACATTAAGTATCATGTTGTGAAATATAGAATTCAGATCGATAATTGATGTCAAGCATATAAGTACTAAGTCTATGCTTATGATCCACTTAAAGGCTTACCACCCGTCTCTTTCGAGAGCATGTTGCCGATGGGTTTATTGAAAAGCCTCTGATTCTGGAAATAAGGACCATAAGAATAAAACCAATTCCTGTTAAGAATAATTAATTATCCTATCGAGATAGAATGATGCGATGCACTATAGATACTGGGGTTTTAGTGGTACATTTATTAACCAAAAATACTTTATCTTGGTGTGTTGTTCTGCTGAGTATGGACTTATGATATTAGCCTTCGATCAAGTGGGAGAATGTTATTTGTGATCTCGCGGTTTTGAGGCTAATGTAACCGGAGATTTCGGGTTTTGCCCACCATTTTCACACTGATCGGGAGCACAACAACTAATTGGTCGGTCCCGTCAATCGACGCTAGATTAAAAGGGAGAGGCTGGCGCTTGTGATTATTAAAGATCTCTCGAGTTCTTGGCTCTACCAGACACTACCCGATCTACTGAGCTAGTGCTAGGTCAGCCAAGCCCGTGACTATTATCAAAGTGTTTCGTTGTTCTTCTTCTTCACCGACGCTCACCTACACCGACAAAAGATCTAATGGCTACTTCGCCTTCTCCGGTCGCTTAATCTCATGTTTTAATTTCCAGATACGGTTTTGATGATCATGATTTATGCTAGTTCATGTTTTAGTTTTCCTTAGTTCTAACAGATTTGTCTCTCCTTTAACGTGACGCAAGAAAGCAATAGTAAGAAAAAGGAGAAGAGGAAAATTAAGAAAAATTTAGGAAATCATTTGATGTTTGTGCTTTATTGTAAAGGATCCATATACATATTCTTTGAGGAAAATCAGTTAGTATAGATTCCGATATACTAATTATTACTTGTGTTTTATTACTTTCTAGCATGCATTTTTAGTGTAGTTTTCTTTCATATTATTAGATTATTTATCTTAGATTGATTCTTCAAGTTTGGTCATTACTTTATTAATTTCCAAAATTAATAAAAACAAAAAAAAATAATTTTAAGTGTTAGTTTGCGCCAATTCACCCCTCCTAGTGCGTCTCAATCGAGCTGCATAATACCTTAAGCACAACTAAATATTCACAAGGAATTGCATAATGCTAACTACTGATTTTTTTAAAAAAAAAATTGAAAACAAACAAACTACCGGCGATCTTAACGGTGAACCTGGACTCCCGGAGATCAGACACGTACATCTCCGGATGTCAATGGAACTTTTTTTTTTCCATTCCATTTTGACCCAAGGACAAAACGGATTGCTTAGGAACAAAACTCGGTGTTATCTTCTTCGTTCTCCTTCACGGCCCTCGCCTACTTCGCCAACTACATCGACGGAACCCTAATGGTCTCATCTATTTCTCCGATCAGTTCATACAACGAGATTTAATTTTCGTGATTATGTTTGGGTGATCTTGCTTTAAGCTAGCTAATGATGTTCATGTTTAGTTTAACCTTAAGTCTAACAAAAATCGGATCGCCTAGGAACAAAACTAGCCAATACCAGCGCACACGTACACAACGAAAACACAGAAAGGGAGCAGATTTGAGAAAACTTACGAGGTGGTTGATGGTGGAGGTAGAGATCAGCAGCTGTAATTCGGCCCCAGCCGGCGGGGAAGCACGCGAGACGATGATGGGAGGCCGACAATGTCTGGAGAGGAGGAGAGGGCTAGTGTGGATATGTGCTGGTTTTAATAATTTGGCAAGGTGCAACGTAAAGAAAGAATAAAATTTTGCCAAATTGCGAATAACTCCTCTTCTCGGCCAGCAACTAGGTCAAGCAAGTGACCTATATTGAAAAGAAGAGGTTAAGAAAAGCTCAAAGTCAGCTATGGAGCGGAGATGGTGCTGGTAGTTGAAGGTAGTACTTTACAAAAACGATACAAACATTTATTTTTTAAGGGTAAGCCGAATATTTATTTAATGCTTCGTCTGGTCAACAATAATGGTGTTTTGGGAATTGGGATACGTGCAGGCAACATCTCTAAGCATTGGCCACCGATAGATTTTTAAATGTTATATTAGATATATAAAATTATATATGTATAGATTTATAAAAAGTATTTGCATAATATTATAATTTTATTGGACTTTTATAAAATATATTACAATAGAAATTATTAGTCAAACTGATATTTTGGGACCGTGATCGATGTCTAAAATAACATGTATTTGTGATCGAACGAAGTAATAATAATAAAGCACCAGCTTTTGCTTGGACGCAGAAATGTGATCAGATAGATCGCCACCCGGACGAGGCGGTGTCAAGTGTTGTAAAGAGGGAATAAAATATCGGTGAAATCTCACATCTTGGCCGCTGACGAGATTCTAAATCCCAGATAAATGAAAAAATTCAAAATTTTCAAAATGCTATGATACCTTTGAAAATCTCGCGAGATTTCGTGTTGCGGCCGAAATCACTACAAAACGTACCGTACTTGATGTTTTCAGTTCCGGATTTGAACCGAAATGAGACGTAGCTGAGTTGGTAGGCTCGTTTAGGCCTTACTCCTTAGCATCGCAGACTTCGAGACGTCGCTAGTTTGATTTCGGCCAAAAGCAACCTTTTTTTTTACCATTAACCATCCAAAACTTATATAGGAGGGATATGCAATTATGACAACAAGTTGCCCTAGCTCGGCTGGCAGAGCTTGGCTTGCATAGAATAGGTCTGGGATCGAGTCCGGCCCGATTGTGACTTTTCAAATTGACACCCAAAATGTAAAAAAAAGGTGTGGACTCCAGGGGGTAGAGGTTTGGCTTAGCATGCAAGAGGTTTATCTCAAAAAAAAAATTTCTCAAAACATTATCGAAGTTTCGAAACCAGGATGCGAACCCACGCCCAATCTAATTGATCCAAGCCAAGCACTGTCAACAGCCATCTTCACTACCAAAAGCACCGTCAAAATTTTTAAAATTTCTTTAAGCCAGATCATTATCTAAAGGATTTATGACAATATTAGTGATGCGTCAAGACCATCCACAAATATTTTCAAAATTTTCTAACATCGTTTGAACCTATTTTCGTTTTGTTCAAATTTGCCGAGCAAATCTCAACGAGATCTTGAAAACCTTGGTTAAAAAAAATTTGGATTTGAATTTGTCTTTTTGGATTTCGGCCGGATTTTATTCAAAATAGCGAGATTTCATCGAAATTTCTGATTTCAGAGGGTGATGAGATGTGAACCGAAAATGAAAATTGAAACCTTAGTTGTAGATGCGCAAAAAAGAAAAAAAATTGCAGATAAAATCACGATGCATATTGGGGCCTCAAACTCAACTGGTCAAACTCAAACCAGACTTACATTCTACGAAGGACACGAAGCTATGGCTCTATTGGATTGGAACATACAATTAGCTGATGTATACTAAGGGTATGTTTAGTTGATTGAATGAGACTGAATAGGTGGGATGGCTCTATATCATTTGGTTCTATTATTTTGAGTGAATGGAATGGTTCAAAGATCACATAGAATATTCCTCAAATTTATATCCCATCGTGGTTCCAACATTCTCCACACGCCACACCGATTCGAGCCGACGCGCCGCTTCCACCGCACTCACGTCGCCCGGTTGTATGTTCCAATCCAATGGAGCCATAGCTTCCTGTAGAGCAGCAGCTAGGTCAAGCAAGTAACCTATATAATATATATACTAACTTTCCTAAAGCCCGGTTTCGCAAGTTGAGGACCTTGTCACGCCACGCGCTTTGCAAAAAAATCCTCCTATTTTCGTGATTTGCATGCGGATCCCGGCTGCCTGAGTCGTCCGCTTCGCTGTCTGGGGATCCGCCTGCTCGTGCTCCTCGCGCTGTCCACGCCAGCCGCCACCACACGAGGAGCTCAGCTCGCTCTTCCTCACACACCCGTGCCCTCGCGAGGCTTCCTCCCCGCTCGACGGCCCACCCCCACGCCACTTTGCCCGCGAGAAGCTTCTCGCCCCACTCCGCATGTTGACTGTTGTCGACGCCTCCTTCCTCGCTTCTCGCCGACTTAGAGGAGCTACTCCCGCTCTTCTTCCTCCACCACTCGCAGACGTCCGCGCCTCCCTCAGGCCTCGCCATGAGCCTCGACCGCGCGACCGCTGCTCGTGCTCCTCAAATGATGATCGTCGCAACTTAGGTACTACTCATCCTTCCTTTCTTCTCCGATTGACACGCCCTCACCCCATCTCCCAATCCCCATCCCTTTAGCCCGCCTAGGCCTCGTGCTTTGCACCACCGCATGTCGAACACTGCCACCTCCGCCGCCTCCAGCCGGCTACTCCACCTGGCTCGCCCCGGCCCTCCTGGCCCCACGCTGTCCGCCTCTTGCTCGCCCAGGTCCCCGCGCCAGCCCTTTGAGCTCTGGCTCAGTCGCCTCGCTCACGCCGAGCCGCTGCTCGGATCCTTCGGTTGGAGGTTTGAGCTACTTGGTTGCACGAGATTTTTATGAGCTGACCGTGTTGATCCCGATTGAGAGCAGTTTGTGGTTTGTTTAGCGACCGGTTCTTGCGAGCCCCGCTTGGACACGCTTTGTGATGGCTTGTGATGATTGCGAGCTATCATGGATGTTGGCACGATTTGAATTGTGTTCGACTTTAAGTTTTTTGCGATGTCACTTTAGTTGCTTGATAACAAATCAAGGCATATGTGGTATCAGTTCCATTACTTCAAAAGTTTTCCGTCGCCCTTGATTGTTCCATTCGTGGCTTAGAGTTTTAGAATTTTATGTTTCTCCTTATCGGTTTGGTATAGATCTGCTATGTAAGTGTTTTGAAGAATGGTCTTATCATGTTCAGATTTTTGTGCCACTAGCCTCTACCATCTAATTGAGTTTGACTTAATTTTATTTGTGTGCGTACATTTATGGTAAAAGGACACAACTCGTGGTTTCAGCGTGTATTCACTTCTCTAATTTTGTATGATTTCTTTTTTCTTATTGTAATTTTTTTATGTACTAAACGCAGTTTATATCGAGGAACAATGCTCCATCGGCTAATCCTTCCTAATTTCCGTGTTCTTTGAGAAGAGAAGCCATCCATCTAATCTGATGCAATGTTCCACCCATTAGAAGTAACCATGCTTACATCTTTTATATTTGCTAATAGCTCTTAGTTACTCTACTTGCATATGTCTATACATTACATACTACATAACAATTTCCTATTGCATAATTAGTATCAGCATGGTTTTGTAAGCTGTCATGTTATTGATATCGTTAGCGAGGATGTCGAGCTCTGATAAAGGTTATCTTTTAGGTATTTTCACCATACTAGATGTATGTTAGTAGTCCTGTACTTTGCTCAAGAGCACGCAATGCATTGCAACATCGAAAGTCTTGAATTTCTTTCTTCTTCGAAATAGTTATGGATTGCTTAGAAGCAATTTTGTGTTGAAAAGAAAAAAAACATAGGCGCCTATACTGGTTATATCAACAATGTGCTCTTACATTTTACATCACGCTTTTCACTTTTAGTTCTCAAGAATTCATACCAGATATTTCACTTAGCTAGAACCACTCAAAAGTGAAATTGTTTAGATTTTGTGACTAATATGTGGGTAGATAGAAATTTATGTTCTTGTTTATAGGATCAGTGCTGTTTTGTGAGCTTTCATGTCATAAATATCATTAGCGAGGGTGTCGAGCTCGCCATCATCAGTGACCCTTTCATTGCTACCAGTTACGCGGTGTGCGCTTCCTTATGTGGTTTCCACTCGCTGTGATAAGTTGAAGAATACTGTGATTATGGGTGTTAATGGCAACCACAGGGTTAGATGGTAACTTTCTATGGTGTATCTGTCCTAGAATGTTCTCTTCTCATCGGAGTAAAGAATGGTCTTGTCATGTTCTACGTTTTTTTTACTCAAGCCTCGCTATCTAATTGATCTTGACTTAATTTAATTTGTATGCAGAGATTTATACTAAAAGGACACAATTCTGCAGTTTTAGGCGTATTCATGGTCTGCTCACTTCTCTAATTTCGTATGCTTTTCCTCTTTTCCTTTTGTAGTATATTTTGTGCAATACTACAAGAAAGCGATATGAAAAAATAGTTCTCAAATAGCTAATCCTTTCCTAATTTCTAGGTTTTTGAGAAGAGAAGGCAACCATCTAATTTGTATGCAATGTTCCACCCATTAGAGGTGACCATGCTTATATTTTTATATTTGCCATTATCTCTTAGTTACTCTACTTGCATATGCCTATACGCTATACTGCATAACAATTTTCTATCAGTGCAGTTTTGTAAGCTGCCATGTCATTAATATCATTATATAAGCTCAATGTTCTTCGCTTATATATTGCTTTCTAGATGTTTCTTGCAAGTTTTATGATTTGTCCTGATGTCCTGTGTTTGACATAAAGTTTTGCTTATCTAGTGTCCAGGAATCAGTCTTACTTTCCTGTTTTGATAGATACTTAGATACTACTCCTTTTATTTCTTATGATAATGTTTCCCCTACTTGATTAATGCTGATTAGACAAGATTACATAGAACTTAATTGAAATCGAGATTATTGATTGACATCATTTGTTGAAACTAGGCATTTGTTTTGTTGAAAATAGAAGACCTAAACAGCTCATGAATTTGACCGCTTTATTTAAAATTACAAAAATGCAGAGCTCCTCTCCAAAAAGTTTTAATTACCGATATATTGCTCCAAGCAAGTTTCAGTACAATACTTTCAGCTTTCCTGGTCATGCCTGTGACCACATGCTTATAGGTTTCCTTGCAAATTCTTCAGTCCTCATCTGCCCTTAGCTTTTTACATGAATTCATTCAATTCCTCTAATCAAATCCTTTTGGATCCATCTCAACCAAAAACTCTATTTATGCTTCCCATCAGAGCTATTTATCACCGCTTGTGCAAAGTGCTCATGTAGTACCTTAAATGGAAGAGGAAAACATAACAAATAGAATACATAGATAGAAAAAACTTACCTTATTCAGAGAAAACAAAAAAAGGAAGAAAGAGAGAGGAATCATGCAAGTAGAGATAATTCAAAGCACATTTTAGTAACATAAATGTATATATCCAAATGACAATTTTTCGATGTTCCATTTCCTGTTTAGTAAAAGTTTGTTTTTTTCACAATTTAGCCTTTTGTGGTTGGCTGAAATAGCAAATGATGAAATTTTGAGTTCTAATGGAATACACGTCTTTTTTTGCTTTTCTTATTTTCATAGAGAGCTTAAGAAAGACAAAAATCGACACGTGCTTCGAATACTAAGAAGATAGGTAGACAAATGACTCACAACATGAGCAAACGACGAGGAGTTAGAGATGAGGGGCTGCATCCGTATGATCTTCTTAACTTAAATCAGTCTCCAATATGTTCGACTCATCGCTGCCTTTTAACATTTTTTCGCTATCACAATGCACGATTGGAAGCTACATTTGATGACATAGAAGATCTGAAAAGACAATTAAAAAAAACTCTTCAGGAAAGGATCTCTAAGGCTAAGAAAACTCTTGCTGCTGCTGAAAGGGAAGTTGGAAATATACAACCTTATGAACCACCTAGAGCTGAAATGGTTAGTTTGTTCACCTTATTCCCACAAGCTTTTGCTTTCTGTTCATACTTTTTTGTGTTTCCATGTGTAACCAGCTCTTGTCCAGCTTATGTGCTTAAGTATGCAATTTCACATCGTTGATATTTACGCTGTTGCTAAATTTATGCTCGCTCATAGCCAAAGCTCACAGAGCAAATTGCACAACTAACTTGCCACATAAACAAGCTAACAACGGAAAAGAAAAAGAAAAGAGTTCCAGTTAGCCCAAGAGAAAAAAAAGACGGAGTGTTCTGATAGGTATCCATCTTGTCAACTACTCCATCCGCCCTGAAAGTAAGGAAGAGAAGTGTTCAAATTGTGTCCTCCAATATTAGAGATTGAGAGCTCTCCCCCCCCCTTAAATTGTGTCCTCAAATTGTGCCCATGCATGCAGATGTACGCAGATACATGCGACCACACATATTCCAAAATAAAAACGCGGCATGTCAGTCTCTATAATCGTGACTAATTAATGTATGCATGTTGCCAATTAATAGAGACACAAAGATTAAATAGGGCATTAGAGTCTTTGACGTAAACTATAATCTGTCCTAAAATTTCTTCTCCGTCCCTTACTTTCTAGGACGGAGGGAGTACTATCTACTCCATTCGATACATGACTACATAATACTTATTTGGCTACTTATTATAGGTTGAAGCAAATGGAAAATAAAAAAATAAGCTACCAGGCATCAAGAAATGCTGGTGCTGAGAAAATCAATGGAGAAAGATGTATGTGAAACTGTAACATCCTTGTCCATGATTGTCGAATCTTTTTACATGCGTAGAGGAGCAACACTCTTCTAGTTGAAAAGAAGAGGTTAAGAAAAGCTCGAAGTCAGCTATGGAGCGGAGATGGTGCTGGTAGTTGAAGGCAGTACTTTACAAGAACGATACAAACAAAAAAAAATTAAGGGTAAGCCAAATATTTATTTAATGCTTCGCCTGGTCAACAATAATGGTGGTTTGGGATACGTGCAGCCAACATTTCTAAACATTGGCCCCGATAGATTTTTAAATGTTATATTAGATACATAAAAATTATATATATATGGATTTATCTAAAAAAATTATTTTCATAATATTATAATTTTATTGTGCTTTTATAAATATATTACAATAGATATTATTAATCAAACTGATATTTTAGGACTATATCAATGTCCAAAATAACATGTATTTGTGACCGGATGAAGTAATAATAACAAAGCACCAGGTTTTGCTTGGACGCAGAAATGTGATCGGATAGATCATCACCAGGACGAGGCGGTGTCAATTGTTGTAACGAGGGAATAAAATCTCGGTGAAATCTCCGATCTTGGCCACGGACGAGATCCTAAATCCCGATAAATGAAAAAATCAAAATTTTCAAAATGCTAGGCAAATTTCGCCGAGATTTGGGTGTTGTGGTCCAAAATCACTACAAAACGTACCGTACTTGATGTTTTTAGCTCAGATGGTAGAGGTTTGGCTTAGCACGCGAGAGGTCCTGCTTTCGATCCCCTCATATCAAAAAAAATTTCTCAAAAAAATATTGAACCCATGCCCACTAGACCAAGAGCACTGGAACTAGCGCCTTCGACCAACTGAGCCACCCTCATGACTGGATCTTATGAGAGATCCAAGCCTAATTGAAGTAACCTGCCAAGCACTGTCTAGAGCCATCTTCATTACCATAAGCACCGTTATAATTTTTAAAACTCACTAGTATAGTGATCTGTCTTCCGGTTTCCTTTTCTCAACACGTAATATATGGTCTTTTTCATTTTCTAGAACGCTTGTTTTCTTTTCCTTAATTCCGTGATATTTGTTTCTTTTCCTTGAGATGATTCTGAGGTGGGGAGATTTGTTGTGAGCCACAGTGGATGAGTTAGACACATTAAACAATGGCTATCGGATTTGGGTGAGTAAAGCCGAGGAAAGATATGAGAGGTTAATTTTGATGGAGGCAAGTTTCATGACGCCACTGAGTGCATGAAGTTTGGGCCATCTCTAGTGGGGTGCATTATTTGGGGTGGGCGAGAAAAGAATGCTTAGGTGCATTATAAAGGGTATAGATTAGGCTTGATCATTATCTAAAAAATTATGACAATATTAATGATTCGTCAGACCATCTACAAACATTTTCTAACATCGCTTGAACTTATTTTCTTTCTGTTGAAATTTGGCGAGCAAATCTCAACGAGATCTCAAAAATCTCGTTAAAAAATTCTGGATTTGAATTTGTCATTTTGGATTTCGTCCGATTTTATCCGAATAACGAGATTTTACCAAATTTCTGATTTCAGAGGATGACGAGATGTGAACCAAAATGAAATTTCAACCTTGGTTGTAACTGCGCATGAAAGAAAAAAATTGCTAATAAAATCACGATGCATGTTGGGGCCTCAAACTCAGCTGGTCAAACTCAAACCAGACTTCACATTCTCCGAAGGACACGAAGCTATGGCTCCATTGGATTGGAACATACAACTAGCTGCTATATATATATATATATATATATATATATATATATAGGAAAATGACCTATACTATGGGTATGTATGTATATATATATATATATAAATGATGTTGTTATACATCTTATCTTTAGTATATGTAATATGATTATAAGGTACTAAATGTAGTATGAAAATTTCATCAAATCCCACCCTTTATAGCATAATTTGTTTATATATTCCTTTACATATGGAAATGGTATGTAGCAAAAACATAGGGTATCATATAATTTTTTCAATCATGTATTGGAGTATCTTAAAATTACTATTAGAGTATATAAATGATAAAGGAGTATAAATCATTTATGGTATATTAGATGTGGGATATGTATCTATATGTAAATATATATATATATATATATATATATATATATATATATATATATATATATATATATATATATATATATGTATCTATATGTATATATATGTATATATATATGTATGTATGTGTATGTATGTATGTATTATAGTCCGGAGGTTTCCTGGCTAGAGAGCACCTCCATGTGTCATCCCTCCATGAAAGCCCCTCAAACAAATGTGTAATTACATTTAGATCTTTCACCAGTTGAGGCAATTTTGTTGCTGATTTAATTGAGCTATCAAATAATGTTAGAATTTTTTTAAACTTTTTGATAAGGGTCCTCAGAGCATGCCTAAGCTACCATAAAACATTTGGATCATGATCAAACTTTTACAATTTGTAAAAATTCCGACAATGCTACTAATGCGTTCAGAGCAGCTCCACTGATTTAGTTGAGATAATATATCAAGTTGGAAATTTTTGAAACTTTTTTATAAGGGTCCTGAGAGTATGGATAAGCTTCCATAAAAAAATTAGACCACGATTAAACTTGTGAGAGTTTTATAAATTCTCAATGTACTTTCACCTGTTTAGGCAATTTGTTGCTGATTTAATTCAGCTATCAAATTGTGTTAGAAATTTTTAAATTTTTTTGATAAGGGTCCAAAGAGCATGTCTAAGCTACCATAAAATTTTTGGATCATGATCAAATTTGTACAATTTCTAAACATTCCGACATTGCTACTAATGCATTCAGAGTAGCTACACTGATTTAGTTGAGATAATATATCGTGTTGGAAAATTTTGAAATTTTTTTATAAGAGTCCTGAGAGTATGCATAAGATTCCATAAACAAATTAGACCATGATTAAACTTGTGCGAGTTTTATAAATTCTAAATATATTTAAATTTCTCTCTTTTTGTTTTTCTAGAACCATCAAACGAATTTGATTTTTCAAACTTTTTAAGAAGGGTTCTGAGAGCATGCCTAAGCTACCATAAAATTTTCAGATTATGATCAAACTTGTGCAATTTTAAAATGTTTTAAATGGTGTCGATGCATTTAAAGCAACTTCATTGATTTAATTGAGTGTTAAAGTATGTTAGAAATTTTTAAAACTTTTTGAGGAGGGCCTCGAGAGCATGTCTAAGCTACCATACAAATTTCAAGCATGATCAAACTTATCCAATTTTTAAGAATTCTAACAATGCTACTGATGCATTTAGATTTCAAGGATTACCCGAAACTCACTCTTCGTGAGTGCGCGCGTGTTGCCGCTGCACGCATCTAGTACCTTTCCTAAAGCCTGCAAACTTCCTAGAAGGAGAGGCCTCCACGCCAGCTTAAAATGCGGAGACATCCTCGAGATTCCAATTTATGCTGGGTCCTCAGTCCGTCTGGACTGTTCGATTTCGTACTATTCCTCGGATGTGCGACGCCGCGGAGCCTCGAGCGAGCCTACTCGCGCTCCTTCGTGACGTGTGACCATCGCTGTGCCAACCGGAGATCTCCACGCCACACTACACAGCTTCTAGACCTCCTTGAACGCCTCCGAGTCCGTGACGCACGGCCGCGAGCCAGAGCCTTATATCGCCTCCCGCGCCTCCCACCACTGCTCGGTGCTGCAATCCGACCCGCCTGGCCGCGACCGAGCTCCTTCTCATCGCCGACGCCGCGGCGCGGTAGCTCACCAGCCGGCGCGACGTCGATGGGCTGGCCCTCCACTCCGACGCGTTCCGACTGCCGATGGGCTTGCTTTTTTGGTGGTCGGTTTTGATGTGTGATTGTCTTTTCGTATTCTACAACCGTTCTTTTTCCTGATTTTTGGTGATCAGCTCCGACCTTCTTTCCCTTTCTTGGATTTCTTACTTTTGTAAGGAGCAGCAAAGGTCCGTGTGCTGCGACAAAACTAGGATGGAAGCAAGCCTGTTCGTGTATCCTTCATGCACGATGGACCTGATTCTCATTTTATCCGATGGAGAGCCTGTCTTCCAGCTCTGAGTTTCATCAGTTAGTATTTAGTAAACGCCCACTCGCAATTGTGAGCTACCAAACTGTTAATGTTGTTGCCTGAAGATGCACACTAAAGGAGCTCTGTTTCATGCTGCAATATATTGTCACCATACATGTCATCTTAGAAATATTGGCGCCTCAGATTTACAGTGTACATGTTAAATTACCATTTAGGTTGAGTTATCTCTGAACTTGTTCGATCATGCAGGATGACCTAACTAGGCTTGTTTCAGAGAAGCGATATCTCTCAGCTCTCGAGTGGATGGCTGCAGCGGTCTTGGTTTTCTTAATATAACCTCACCAAGCCTCTTAACCTTTTGGCTATCGATCTTTTCCCTTACAAAATCGGTAATTCGCCATGATCTTACTATTATTTGCGGTTATATTGATTTGCCGTCACATATGTAAATTCATTTGGGTATTTGTTTTCACAGGTCATAAACTGTCCTAATTTAAATGAGCTCTCACCGATTTTACCCAACAAAATAGCGATTCTACTGATCCGATTAGTTTGATGGACAGCCCGGCCGCACTGCTCAGATTTGACAAACTTGCACATCTCCCGATTCACTTATGCAATGAATCTATGTTTGCTCTAGAGAGTGCTAATCTCGGTGCCTTCATGTCTTGCTATGGTTCTTATAGAATGTTGCTCATATATTCCAGAATTATGCTAGATAGTCTTGTTATGGTTACAGTTCCTTTGAATATTTAGTTTCGCTTTGTTCTGTCAGTGGTCCTTTGCATGCTATCCTTGATTCTTGATTCAAAAAAGCGCCTATTGTTCGCTCTTATGCAGGCTTGGAATTGATTGATTTAAGGTGTGCGCCATTTCATACGGTTAAATGGTTGGAGTTGATCAATCTGCTAATGTATTTTCTATCTGAGAGTTATTGCAAAATAGTTTATGAATTAGATTTGTTTAGACTACAGATGTGTTTGCTCTAGAGAGTGCTGTGCCTTCATGTCTTGCTATGGTTCTTATAGAAATATATTCCAGGAGTTATGCTAGATAGTCTTGTTATGATTACAATTTCTTTTGAGTATTTAGTTTCATTTTGTTGTTTTGTCAGGGTTCTTTGCATGCTATCTTTGATTCTTGGTTCAAAAATAACAGATACAACTGTTGCGTCTATTGTTCACTCTTATGCAAGCTTGGAATTGATTGATTTAAGCAGGTAAGCACCATTTCGTAAGGTTAAATGGTTGGAGTTGATCAATCTACTAATGTATTTTCTATCTGAGAGTTATTTCAAGGTAGTGTATGAATTAGATTTGTTTAAATTACAGATTTGACATTACGATTTGTTTAAACTTTTGCCGCCTGTTTAGACTAGAGATCCGACATTACGGATTTGTTTAGACTTCCGCCACCTGGTTCGCTTTTGACCTCGGATGGTTGGAATGTTTGGAAGATTTAGGGGTGTATTTTTGGGAAATTTTTAGGTTACGAACGCAATTTGATCAGTTCTATTCAGCTCATGTTACCACGCTGTTTAAGTTGTCCTTAATTCCTTATTGTATGGAATAGGGCTATGAGCTTTGATTTAGTTATTTCTAATGCGCAATGATCGATTTTGGATCTCGCTGTTTCAAACTTAGAAACTTGCAGGCTTCTTTCAGCTATCATTTATATGAATGAGGAAGCATATTCAGTTGTATGATAAACTTGGTATGTGGAAGTGGCTAAAATTGGGCGATGTGCTTGCTTTTTGCATATCGACACTATTTGATTGATGCCCTCTATTCGGGCGAATTCTCAGTATGTTGGATTGTCAAGTACCATGCTTATTGCAAGACCATATCTGCTTGATAATACCGTGATGATATAGTACTATGGTTTTGAACAACAGACACATTTGTGACTATTTGAGAAATGTAGTATACTTCAAGGCTGGTGAAATGCACACCATATATAATCCCTTTATCTTACTTTCATACAAAAGATTTTTTCTAACTTTTGGTATTGAAGAGTCAAGAAACACTAATTAATGCTTATGTTTTTGTCTGCAGATTATTTTATGTACTCAGCTATATGTAAGTATGTTATATTGCTTCTATGCTGTTATTGCCACTCTCCTGACTTGGTGCTTCACTTTTATCTACAGATGGTTTTGCTGATCGTGACATTGGATAACCTATTCATTGTTATTTTCGACTGCACATTTGCTCATCTATCACCGTGATCGGTATTGCTTATTTGTCGCTTCACTACCATGTGTGTTTCCATGTATGCCTATTTTAGCAATGGTGTTTTCACTTTTTCGAAGTTTCATTTTATAGACTATCCGCTTTTTCATACTGCTTTGTGCAAAGGCTTAAAACCGTGCTTTTCCATCCGTCCAAAACATAGAATAAAACCTACTCCTTAGTAGTTTTAGTACCGCTATTATCGCTTTTTGATACAAAGATTTCATATGCTATATGTCGTTCGCACTACTTTATAGATCGCCTTACATAATATATTTTTCTATTTATCCGCAGATTGTTTTGCCGATCGTACATCGATAACCTATTTCTTGTTATTTTCGCACTGCATCGTCTGCTCATCTATCGCCGATTAGGTATTGCTTATTTGTTGCTTCACAACTACGAGTGTTTCCATATATGCCTATTTTAGCAATGGTGTTATCGCTTTTGAAGTTTCATTTAATAGACTATCCGCTTTTTCATACCGCTTCGTGAAGTGCTTAAAACCGTATGCTTTTCCATCTACTTACTCCGAGTAGTTTTAATACTACTATTAACATTTTTTGGTATAGCATTTCGTATGCTATATATCGCCGCACTACTCTATAGATCGCTTTACAAAATATATTTCTATTTATCTACATTGTACAAAAATATGTTTCTACAATATAGCTTACTACTCGTTGATTTTCACCGCTATTGTTGCCTGATTGCATCCGCCTAATCTATTCTTTTACCGAATATTTAGGCACCACATGATCACACACCTATTTGTTGTACCTGATAAAAGTACATTTGGTTTAGATCCAACTAGCCTCTTAACCATATCCTTGTTTGGATACGACATACGGCGCTTAAAGATCTTTGTTTGTATAGATTTCGATTCAACTTTTTGTCTATGTAATAGTCCTTTAGTGTCCGCTAATTTCGTCAAAGCTTCAGCTTCTACTTTTGATCTATGCAGCAGCCCTTTCATATCTGCTATGTTCAATCCCTATTTTCGTGACAGCTTCTAGCATTTCCGCATGCTTTTTTCCCATATGCCTATCGTAGCGTGAGCTAATGCAAAGGTCATACAAAAAGAGTTCGGCCACGCAGATAGAGTATGTTAATTTGTTTTTAGATTATTACCGCTGCTCTCCTAGTTTGCTATTTCATTTCCGCCTCCATAGCCTTTGTTGATTGGGCTATTAAATAACCTATTACTAGCTATTTTAAAACCTGCACCATGTGTTGGTTTGTTTTCAGATTAGATCCTCGCTTGCTTTATGCTTCTATCAATTATGAATGTTTTCATATATGCCTATTTTAGCAACGCCGCTTATCGTTTTTCATAGCTTCGCCTTACATATTATTCGCTTCTTCATGCCGCTTTGTAAAATGCATACAACTATATGCTTTTCCATCTGCTCGTAGTATAAAACAAAACTTATTCCTTAGCAATGTTAATAGCTTTAATCTATACAATAGTCTTTTCATACCGCTGTCTCCATTTCTATTTTCGCTGTAACTATCACGTAATGTGTTTCTTGTTCTTATTATTTTATCTGTTTTGTCTAAATCAGACCTAACAAAACCCATGGTGGTTGCTTGTTGTGGTAGATTCCAAAAAGAAATTGTTTCCATTCATACGTATAATATTGTGCCTTAGTTTTCCTTCTCGAGGTAAACATGTTAGTTGTGAAGCATTTTCCACATCCAGAGTTTTAGTTCTCATAGCATATGCGCTTTGTCGATACCTATATTATTTTTAAACATCACAATGAGCCAATGGTGCGAAAGCTATTGCTCCTAATGCATCTAAATTTGATTAGCATCCGCTACTAAATTAATTTAGATAAGACGCATTAAAATACCATGCCTATGCAAACCGCTTCTTGCGCCATCCCAAAGATCGCATTCCAAACAATTCCTCGCTTTCACGCCATCTACATCTCACCTATATCGCTTACTCAACCGCATATACTACCGCATCTAATAAATAAGACGGATAATTCTAATTAAGCTCCATGAATTTACCACCCTAAATCATCTATCCTTTTCTTATGACATTGTATCTTGACACGCATAACATAATAATCACGACCTAGACATTACGTAATCGGATCTACGCTAACCAAACATTTTTTCGCACATGTAAAAACAACGAGCACGGCGTGGCACGACGCGATAACATTTCTAGTAAGTATATTAAACCCGTAAGAGTTCCCTGTTCTCCGCTACCACACCGATTCGAGTCAACGCGCTGCTCACGCGGTACGCGCCCACTAGGTCTCGCTTTCAAATCCTCGTCCTCGCGCTTGTTGCCTCGCTTTTTTACTTGCAGACGCCAAATTTCACAATCGCGCTTCTCGCGATCGACTTTTGCCAAAGGTGCCCAAAAGATTTTGAAATTACATATTAGTGTTTTTTCGTGGAAACTTCAATTTGGTTTGTTTTTGCACAAAGGCCCTAAAAACAATTACATCCGGTCCATTAGCTCTGCTTTTTGTTTGCCGCAAAGACCCTTTGAAAATTTTAAAATTACAGTCTTTTTTGTGGCTTCTAAAATTGTTTTTTCGCAAAGACCACCCAAAAATCCTGAAATTCTAGAAAATCACCTCGCTGCATGAAATTTAGAAAATCACACGTCATGAAATGCGCTGATTTTTTGTGGAAAGGCTCAAAAGTTTTCAAATTACATATTATTCCATTTTTCATGGAAACTTCTGAAATTGGTTTGTTTTTTCGAAAGGCCCCCAAAAACAAAATTGCATCCGGGTCTATTAGATCGGTTTTTTATTTGGCGCAAAGACCCTCCAAAATTTCAAAATCAGGGTCGCTGTTTTCCTCGAAAAGCCTATGAGACTTCTAAAATTGATTTTTTTTCCGCAAAGACCACCCAAAAATAGTGAAATTCTAGATCATGCGCAGTGTCACGCCGTGCATCCGCACCTAGTATACTACTATGCAATTAGCTAGCGTGCTTGACTCGATCGTAGTAGAATTTATTTTACTTGCACCTCCATCGATCTGTTCATTTTATGCGAGAGCAAAACTAGTACTAGCTCATGCAAGACACAGGACGATCAAGGAACACCAACTTAATTATATAGTCCGTGTAGGCCTGTAGGATTTGCCGGTTTAATTAATTTGGTGATTGTTGCTGCTTGTCACACTATGCTGATATGCAAACTTGATTGTCCTGATTGACTGAACGGTAGTATTTCAGGCAACCTAAAGTATGTAACGCAAGTCTTTCGTTGGGGACGAGTCCCCAGTGCTCACGGCATCGGGGACGGTCCCCGGATACTATTGGAAAATATGGGTAGTTAAAAATAATTAGTTATACAAATTGTAGTTATATATCTCATTCTTTACAAACGATCATTCCAGTAAAATCAAGTAGTACCTTGTCAATATGAAGCCGTTCTTGTGACGCACACGTTATGGTAGGCTGCCTAAGAACTCAGGTATATGCATGGTCTGAGAAGTGCATGTTTTTGAGCCTGTCATTAGAAATCATCGGACAATAGAATGACACACCATTCATATGATAAAATGGATTGTATATATTAGTACAATAAATTTAACATCAACAGCTGAAGCCATCACTGCACTGTACATGTGCAATACTAATCATTTTTCCACTTTGAAGAAACACTAATCCAGCAGAGAAAGGCATCACCCAGTTGCCTACTTGCCATGACATCCATCAATTGCTCGACTAATAGTATGCACTCCTCAAATGCTCCTCTGTAAGGTATTGGAAATCAACCAGCACATTCATGCCTACACATTCGTGGAGTTGCAATTTTTTCCATTAATCTACCAAACAACATAAGTATCAGCAAATCATAAAGCATTTAGAGGCGGCAGGGTATATAGCATGCAGTGGTCTCAATGCTCAGCATTTAACATCCCAAATTGCATACCAAATTAAGATTTTGAGTGTGAAGGAATAGAGAAGAATAGGCAACACCACACCTAATCAGGGGGTGTCTGTGTATATATATAGCCCGGTTATATTGTATACAAGGCAGTTACAACAGCCCTCAATTAGAGGAGCTAAACTAGGCAGAAACAGATATACATATCTCTAATACCCGCCTGCGCTTGCAAAGTGGGAGGTTCTCGATGCAAAGACTGGACCAAGTCGCTGAATAAGCTAGGCTGTAGACCTTTGGTCATGATATCCGTGGAATTGGTGCGACGAGGGGACATGGAGCACTCTAACCTATCCGAGGGCAACCTTTTCGCGGACGGCGGATGTCGATCTCGATATGCTTCGTGACGACGGTGTTGTAACGGATTTGTTGACATGTAAACGGCACTAACGCTGTCACAAGAAACCACGGTCGCAGGCAATGGGAGAATGGAGCTTATGAAGCACCGACGAGCTAACAAAGACTCGACAACAGCAGGGCGATAAACCGATATTCGCCTCAAAGATCGAGCGGAGACGCCATCCGCGCTGGAGGACCATGACACCAGATTGTCGCCGAGGTAGACCGCGTGATCCGGAGGTGGAGCGACGAGTTAGGACACTCTCGCCCAGTCCGCATAGAGCGGAGACGGTCATCCGGGCGCTTGAGGACCATGACACCAGATTGTCGCCGAGGTAGACCGCGATACGAAGGTGGAGCGACGAGCAGTTAGGACACCGCGCCCAGTCCGTGATCGTAGTATGCGTGAGGGAGCAGCCAAGACATGCCGATATGAAGGCGACGAGAGCGCGTCCTTCACGAGCGCAGATGCATTTGATCGCACAGATGAGGCTCACGGGATCGTGGCATGAAGAGGCACACTTGCCGCACATCGTATGCTAGGTCGGGCGAAGCCGCCGAGGTAATCGGAGGGCACCCGCGATGCTCCTATACTCGGGTCTGGTCGGCAACAGGAGCGCCGTTAGTCGCGGGAGAGCTTGGCATGAGTGTCAACCGTGTCACTGCCGAGTGACCAACCATGCGCCGCTGCCAGAAGATCCAGCAGGCATTAGCGCTGGGATAGAAAGAAGCCGCCGGGGAGCGCACGGCGTAGATGACGAGGAAGAAGTGCAGAGTGCCGATCCGCCATGGCGAACTCCGAGTGGAGCAACTTGGTGAGGCAACAAGAAGATCCCCGAGGATGCCGTGATGGATGATGTCGCCGACGACAATAGAAGGTACGCAGCCGAGCACCTTCTTTGTAAATGAAGAGAGACATGTCGAACGCTGAAGCCGATTTAACCCCAGCGATGAATATAAGACGCAGCGCTGGTACCACCCGGGAGCTTGTTTGAGGTCAGAGGGATTTCGCACAGATGCATATGGTTAGGTGCAAAGGGGTTGACAAAGCCGGAGGGTTGCCGGCAGAGATAGTCTCATCAAGATGGTCGATATCGGAAGTTTTCTTGGTTTAGCGGATACTACCAAGATTCATAGAAGGATTTTCAAAGATTACAAGACCGCTTACCCAGCTTGTCAAGAAGGAAAAGAAGTTTGAATGGTCTCAAGCTTGTGAGCAAAGTTTTCAGAATTAAAGAAAAGATGACCTCAATTTTCAGTGCTCATTTTACCAAATATTCTAAGAACTTTGAGATTTTCTGTGATGCTTCAAGACAGGTCTTGGATGTGTCTTGATGCAAGAAGGCAAAGTAGTTGCATACGCCTCGGCGGCAATGCGACCACATGAGGAAAACTATCCAACCCATGACTTGAAATGGCTGCAGCTTGTGCATGCACTAAAGTTGTGGAGGCATTATCTCATCGGGAATCGTTGTGAGATCTTCACGATCATAAGAGTTTGAAGTATATCTTCACTCAAGCGGACCTCAACCTAAGACAAAGAAGATGGTTGAGTTAATTAAGGATTATGATGTAGGAATACATTATCATCCCGGCAAGGCTAATGTAGTTGCCGATGCCTTGCCTAAGAGCTACCGCAATAATTTAATGATTCAAGAAGGTCAACCGCTCTTCACAAGGAGTTTCAAAGCTTGAATTTGGAATTAGTGGAGGAAGGTTCATGTCGCTTTAGAGATTCAACCAACTTTGGGGGATCGATCAAAAAGTCGCAAAAGTCGATAAAGAAGCTGCTAAGATCAAAGATAGAATAAAGGAAGGTAAAGCCCCAGGATTTTCCGAGGATGAAGAAGGAACAGTTTGGCTTGGAAAAAGTATTTATGTGCCGAATCAAAAAGAGATCAAGCAATTGATATTAAAGGAGGCGCATGAGTCAGCGTACTCAATTCATCCAGGTAATACTAAAAGATGTATCAAGATCTTCGTGGTATATATTGGTGGCCAAGGATGAGAAAGGAAATCGCAGAGTATATAGCTATGTGTGATGTGTGCCAGCTAGTTAAAGCTGAACATCAAAGACCCGCAGGATTGCTACAGCCGTTAAAGGTGCCTGAATGGAAGTGGGAAGAAATTGGAATGGATTTCATTACAAGACTTCCGAGAACCAGGTCAGGTTATGATTCAATATGGGTTGTACTGGATCGATTGACAAAAGTTGCACATTTCATTCCTGTGAGAACAACTTACCAGGGAGATCAACTTGCAGAGTTGTATATGTCAAGAATCGTGTGTTTGCATGGTGTGCCAAAGAGAATTGTATCAGATCGAGGCACTCAATTCACCTCAAGGTTCTGGCAAAAGTTGCAAGAAGCATTGGGTACCAACTCAATTTCAAAGATGCCTTATCATCCTCGATGATGGACAACCGAAAGCGAGTGAACCAAATCCTTGAAGATATGTTAAGGTCTTGTGCATTGTCCAATGCGCAAGTTGGGATCAAAGTTTACCTTATGCGAATTCTCATATAACAATAGTTATCAAGCAAGTTTGCAGATGTCGCCATTTGAAGCCTTGTATGGAAGAAAGTGCGTAACACCTCTTTGTTGGAATGAAACAGAGATCGCCAAGTCTTTGGTCCCGATATTTTGCAAAGGTCAAGAACAAGTAAAATGATTCAAGAAAGATTGAGAACAGCGCAGATCTAGGCGTAAGAGCTACGCGATAATCGTCGGAGAGAGTTAACCTTTGCTCCTCGGTGATTATGTGTACTTGAAAGTCTCACCGCCGAGGAATGCGCCGATTTCAAGTTCGTGGAAAGTTAGCACCAAGATTTATTGGACCGCTCCCAATCCTAGCCGTATGGTCAAGTGGCTTATCGCTTGAGCCGCCACCGTAGTTGTCAAATGTGCACAATGTGTTCCATGTGTCACAATCAAGAAGTGTCTCGTGGTACCGAAGAACAAATGCGCATTGAGAATGTTGAGCTACAGGATGATCTTACCTACCTGTAATATCCGATCGTAATTTTGGATGAGGCAGAGCGCGTAACAAGAAACAGACAATCAAGTTTTGCAAAGTTCAAGGAGCAACCATTCTCAAAAGGAAGCAACCTCGGGAACGTGAAGAAGATCTTAGAGAAGAGTACCCCAACCTTTTCCCTAGTTTGTCCAAATCTCGGCCTAGATTTCTTTTAAGGAGGGAGGTTTGTAACATTCCAAAAATTTGGATTTTAGAATGTTTGAATTTCAAAATTCACCATTTGCAATTTCTTTGAATTAATTTCACTTAATTCGAATTTTCAATTTATAAAAAGATTTAATTTGATTATTCTATTCATCAAACAAAAGATTTTCAGCTTTAGTTGGGTTCATTATGCCTCAAGGAATTTTTCTGTATTTTTGGAGATTTTTATGAATTTATTTGCTATTTATTTGAATTTATTTGCTTTTATTTGAATTTCTGGAATTTTGGTTAATTCGGAAAATGAATTTTTATTCCGGTTTCCTTTTCGGGCCGAATCATTTTTTCCTATTCGCTTCCGCCCATCTCCTTCGCCTGCCCGCCTCCGCTCCTCCTCCCTCGCCCGCTGCCGTGTGCCTGGCTCACCCCATCTTCGAAACCCTAGCGCCATGGGCGTTGATCTCGACCGCGGTCGAGACTTCGCCGCGCGTGGCCACGCGCAGAGAGCCGTCGATCGGTGCCGCGTGGACGGCAAGCGCTGCGCCACGCCGCCTCCGCCTTCTTCGGCGGACTCGCCGCCGTCGTCGATCCCCGCATCTCCGCCGTGATTTCTCGCCGCCACGTCAGATCCGCTGCGAAATCATCGGCCTCCGCGCCATTTAAAGCACCGCACCTGCTCTCTCTCTCGCTTTCCGAGAATCGCCGCTATCGCGCCTCGAGCTCCACTTTTGCGCCGCTGCGTCCGAGGATCTTCCCCGCCGCCTTTTTTTTCGCCGTGAGCCTCCGCCGCTTATTTTGGTCTCTTCGAGTTCCTCGCGTCTCCCTCTTTCTTTTGCCCCATATCCGAGCGCTGCCTCATCGCGCTTTTGCTCGGCCGCGCCGCTTTCTTCTTCGCCTCGCCTTGCTCGCACCAGCGCCGCCGCCTCGCCGCTATTCCTCGCCGATGAGCCGTGGCTGCCTCGATCTTCCGCGTCGCGCCAGATCGCGCCACGCCGCAGCCGCCGCGCCCGCGTCCGGCCGTCCGATCCGATCGGGCACTGGATGCGCCGACCGCGGCAAGCCCACGCCGGCCGCCACGCCGCCTCTAGCCCGCCGTGTCGCCACCTCACCGGCCGCGCTCGCCACCCCTAGATCTCCTCGGTGAACCCGGTCCACCGTGGAACTGTGTCGTCCGACGCTGGGGTCCCACCTGTCGCCGGCAAATTCTTTTGGATTTATTCTTTCCGAAAACCCGAAATTCCAGCCAATCGATCGCGCCACGTGTCACCTCTCTGATTTTTCTGATTTTCTGATATGGGAATCTTCCAGGAGCCCGTTCTCCTTCGTTCGAGCTCCGATTCCAGTGATTCAAATTTCTAAATTCATCTAAAATCAAGCTCTATCTTCCAGTACCATTATTTTCAATTTTTCAATTTTATTTGAATTTATTCTATTTATTTGCTCTCGTTTCACGTGTAGACGACGCAGTCGAAGATCAGTCGAAACAACAATCAGAGGTAGAACCAGCAAGAGGCAGCGAAGGCAAGTCTTCCTTGAACATGTTGATCCCAAAGTTTATGAAAATGTTATGTTTTTAAATTATGCATGCTTACTTTATGCAATGTACTTTAAATATAGTTTTAGAGTATAGTTAAATTCCAGTTTGTTATACCCTCATTGGTATTGATCATGTCGAACCTTTGACACCCTAGATGATATATACTAGCTATTTTATTTGGTGATAACCAGTAGATTAGCATGGAACGGTAGAATTGCTTAGTCCAAATTAAGCGCTTTCAGTATTGTGCCATTATGGGAATCATTTCAAATATTGTTCAAACTTATTTGTGAAAGTGCGCAATTGGTGTTGCTGCTGTGATTTAAATGAAATAAAGTGGAAATGGTTTAGACCGGGCGGATGGATGTTGGGCGAGTGTAGAAAACACGAGACCTTGGTATGTGAATGTTCCGCCTAGTCAATTAAGGACCGGCGTGTGTTACCATGGACCGAGCACTACCGCACAACCACAAGTCTATATGGGTACGACCAAGCTAAATAATTTGTGCGTCTCATTATTAGCTTCACATTGGTGAGGGCGATGTTGGCAGCGCAAGAGGGCTTCAGATCGGGCGCCTAGAACCCTAACAATGTGAAACCTTAGCGCGAGGTTAATAGTGGGGTTGTGCATTGTAAAGGCCTTGTCATGATCTCTCCGCCGACACACCAAAGGAAGTGTGTTAAGTGCATGGCAACAAGAGTCGATCATGTCTTGTGGGTAAAGTGTACACACTCGCAGAGTTAAAACTACTTAAGTAGCCGTGCCTACGGTCAAGGGCAAAGCAGGTACGCTTGCACATTGTAGATTTCTTGGTTTTGTTTTAAAGGAAAATGGTTGTTTGGGAATCCGAGAGCGATGGAACTCTCGGGTTATGGTTTGCGGATGGAGCCGCATGTAGATGGAACCCGCTTAATTGTTATATCAAATTCAATTACTATTCAATTACTTTTTGTTCAAATGATGCTTTATGAAATTATTATTTGTATTTACAGTTAAACTTTGCTTTATGCTAAAAGAGCCATATTATGCCTTCAATTGTTTAGCCTTGCATATAGTTATCATGCATTATGTTCCCAAGACTTATGGAGTACATTTTGTGCTCACCCTTGCAACATCCCCAACCTTCCACAGATGAGTGTGCGTGTCAAGTCGACTACGATTTCTACGCTTGTGGTTATGATGAAGGCGATCCGAATGCTAGGACGCGAACCCCACCGATTGCTGTTGGGCAAATGGATGGGCTTACTTACTTTGCTTTTGTTATTTCGCTTCACTGCTTCTTATTGAACTCAAGCTATGATGCTTTTATTTGTAATAATTGGCCATAAGGCTAATACTCTTTGCTTAAGTAATATTATTTGATTCGTGATATGGATGTGTTGTCATCATCGTTTCCACTTTGTGTGTGCTAGCTTTTCCCGACTAGCACAAAGTTATACACGAGGGTTCTGGATTTGGAGATCCGGTCCCGGCAGAGGTGGTATCGAGCCATATCGATCGTAGGTCGATCCCTAGTTAGTCCGATCTTCTTAGCAAGAACTTCAAAATTATTTTCTAAATCAAACCAATGAATTGTCAGTGAATAGATTATCTCATCTCATCTTATTCGTAGGTTCTTACTTCTTTCCTTTGCTGAAATATTATTTTAAAATTTTAATTTGATCTTATCTCTTGAAATTTCTCAAAGCCTCAAGTCTTCTGCAAGAATCCAGATCAAGGAAGAAGATGATCAAGCCATCAAAGAGTGTATCCGAAAAGACTCCCATATAGGATAAGTAATAGTGCTCAATAGTGTTGGAGCATGTCACCCTTTTTAGTGTAGCAACGAAAGTCCGAGCGCATTAGAAATTTTTGTTGCTTGTTTGTTGGGTGTGTTGTACACTTGCCCTAGCAAAGGTGTTGCAACCACCTTTCTTTGGAGTTTTATAGCTTGTTTGGTCTTGGAATGGCTACCTCTAGTCTTCTCATCTTTTGCTCTTTCCTCTCATCTATTGCTAACCTGTCCCGGCCGCTGTTTCAGATGGAAGGTCAAGGAAGAGGTCGTGGAGCTGGTCGAGAGGAGGTCGTGTTGGAGGTCGTGGTCGTGGCGAGCAGAGCCACAAGAGCAACAGGATGTTCAAGATCGCCAGTGCCACCGCCGCCACCATTCCAACCCCATTGCAGATATCCAGCAGATGATGGTAATGCAGCTTCAGCTTGTTGCGTGCCCTTGCTCGTAATATAGTAAACAATCCGCACCAAAGACCACCGCAGCAGATCGGTGATGCCGCCTACCTAAGCTTGAGAGTTTATGAGAACTAGACCGCCTACCTTCACGTGAGCAGTGAACCCTGGAGGCGTATGACTGGTTAAGAGATGTGGAGAAAAGCTCCGCTATTCAAGTGATGACCGTGAGAAGGTTCTCACGCGAGTCATCGCTAAAAGGAGTAGTCGCTACTTGGTGGGATAATTTCTGTCGCACATCGAATGCTCAAACTATAACGTGGGAGGAATTCTCCAAGCCTTCCAGATCGCTTCATGTGCTCACAAGATTATTGAAATGAAGAAAAGAGAATTTCGCAAGTTGCATCGGGAAACCAGAGTGTTTCGAGTATCTTAACCGGTTTACCCGTTGTCGAGGTATGCACCGTAAGATGTGGCTACCGAAAGTGCCAAGATCCGAGGTTCATGGAGGACTTGACCCGACATCAAGGTGCAGCTAGTTGCTTTGGATTTTCCGAATTTTCAAAGATATGGTGAACAAGGCACTAGTACAAGAGGATGCTCAACGCCAACAATGGAGTCCCGCAAGAGAAGGATGGCATTTCGTGCTCAAGATGGAGCGAGTGGTTCTCGCCGCTTTCACCTCGGCAAGCCAACAGACACTGCTCAAGGAGCACCCGTACTCCTAATTCTCGACCGCGCCTAATCGCCAAGGACCCCAGCAGAACAATGCCAAGGGTCAACAAAGAAAAGGGAATTAAAATGCTGCAGGATCCAAGAGTTTTCATTGTCACCGATGGGACATTATGCCAAGAATCGCCCTCGAAGCGCCGCAAGTGACCCCTGCCGCTCAACTTGGGATCCAATTCCGCCAGAGCTCCTATGCAAGGACAAGGTCGTGGAACGCCCAGATGCCAAGAGCTCCGCAATCTTTTGGAAGAGGACGTGTCAACCATGTGACCGCCAAGAAGCTCGTGGAGGCATCGATGTGGTTTTGGGTAAGTTCCTTGTTAACTCAATACCGCCTCAAAGATTATTTGATTCTCGAGCATCGATTCTTTTATATCAAGAGTTTTGTTGAACAATTTGGTTGGGAAACCTTTACCTTAAGAGCCCTATGATAGTTCAATCACCGGAAAAGAATTGAGAACTAGTTCAAGATGCCCAAGTGCAACCATAAAAATCAATGGGGTAGAATTCCTAGCTAATCTTATCATCTTGGATTCAAAAGGAATAGATGTCATCCTAGGGATGGATTGGTTAACCAAAGATAAAGGTCAAATAGATTGTGCCAAGAGAGCCATCACCCTTACCAATTCGTAAGGCATTCGAGTGGAGTATATGATCGATGAGTCCGCAAGTAAGAAGTGCGCTTTGAACAGCTTTAAAGGAATCAACTTTGGGAAGTGTGCCTGTGGTGCAAGAATATCCAGATGTATTTCCAAGATTTGCTGTATGCCGCTGATCGAGATGTAGAGTTCGTCATAGAGCTAGTCCCCGGTACGGCTCAATTTCAAGAGACCCTACCGCATGCCACCAATGAACTCGCGAGATGAAGAAACAGATTGAGGAATTGCAAGAAAAGGATATGTTCGCCCAAGTTCGTCACCTTGGGGAGCGCCAGCTCTTTTGTAAAGAAGAAGGATAATACTTTGCGCTTGTGCGTGGATTATAGAGCCTCAATGAAGTCACAATCAAGAACAAGTATCCGTTGCCCAGGATTGATGACCTATTTGATCAGTTAAAAGGAGCATGTGTTTTCTCCAAGATCGATCTTCGATCCGGATACCATCAGTTGAAAATAAGGTCACAAGATATTCCGAAGACAGCTTTTGCTACCCGATATGGATTATATGAGTTCACAGCTATGTCATTTGGTCCGACTAATGCACCAAAGATATTTTATGAACTTGATGAATAAAGTATTTATGGAATACTTGGACAAGTTTGTGGTAGTATTCATAGATGATATTCTTATCTATTCTAAAGATGAAGTAGAACATGAAGGTCACTTGATGATGGTGTTAGAAAAGCTCAGAATCATCGCTATATGCTAAGTTCAGAAGTGTGAGTTTTGGTTGAAAGAAGTTGCTTTCTTAGGTCATATAATTTCTGCTGGAGGTGTCTCAAGAGACCTCAAAAGTGAGAGGTGTACTGATTGAGGCAACCCAAGTCAAGGCTCGATATCGTAAGTTTTCTTGGTTTAGCGGATACTACCAAGATTCATAGAAGGATTTTCAAAGATTGCAAGACCGCTTACCCAGCTTGTCAAGAAGGAAAAGAAGTTTGAATGGTCTCAAGCTTGTGAGCAAAGTTTTCGTGAATTAAAGAAAAGATCGACCTCAGCCCAAAGCTCATTTTACCAAATATTCTAAGAACTTTGAGATTTTCTCGGATGCTTCAAGACAGGTCTTGATGTGTCTTGATGCAAGAAGGCAAAGTAGTTGCATACGCCTCACGGCAATTGCGACTACATGAGGAAAACTATCCAACCCATGACTTGGAAATGGCTGCAGATGTGCATGCACTAAAGTTGTGGAGGCATTATCTCATCGGAATCGCTGTGAGATCTTCACAGATCATAAGAGTTTTAAGTATATCTTCACTCAAGCGGACCTCAACCTAAGACAAAGAAGATGGTTGGAGTTAATTAAGGATTATGATGTGGGAATACATTATCATCCCGGCAAGGCTAATGTAGTTGCCGATGCCTTGCCTAAGAGCTACCGCAATAATTTAATGATTCAAGAAGGTCAACCCGCTCTTCACAAGGAGTTTCAAAGGCTTGAATTTGGAATTAGTGGAGGAAGGTTTTGTTGTCGCTTAGAGATTCAACCAACTTTGGGGATCGATCAAAAGTCGCAAAAGTCGATAAAGAAGTCATAAGATCAAAGATAGAATAAAGGAAGGTAAAGCCCGTGATTTTCCGAGGATGAAGAAGGAACAGCTTTGGCTTGGAAAAGTATTTATGTGCCGAATCAAAAGAGATCAAGCAATTGATATTAAAGGAGGCGCATGAGTCAACACTCTAATTCATCCGTAATACTAAGATGTATCAAGATCTTCGTGGTATATATTGGTGGCCAAGGATGAGAAAGGAAATCGCAGAGTATATAGCTATGTGTGATGTGTGCCACTAGTTAAAGTGAACATCAAAGACCCGCAGGATTGCTACAATTATTAAAGGTGCTCGAATGGAAGTGGGAAGAAATTGGAATGGATTTCATTACAAGACTTCCGAGAACCGTGTCAGTTATGATTCAATATGGGTTGTAGTGGATCGATTGACAAAAGTTGCACATTTCATTCTCGTGAGAACAACTTACTGTGAGATCAACTTGCGAGTTGTATATGTCAAGAATCGTGTGTTTGCATGGTGTGCCAAAGAGAATTGTATCGATCGAGGCACTCAATTCACCTCAAGTTTCGCAAAAGTTGCAAGAAGCATTGGGTACCAACTCAATTTCAAGACATCTTATCATCCTCGATCGATGGACAAACCGAGCGAGTGAACCAAATCCTTGAAGATATGTTAAGGTCTTGTGCATTGTCCAATGCGCAAGTTGGGATCAAAGTTTACCTTATGCACTTCTCATATAACAATAGTTATCAAGCAAGTTTGCGATGTCGCCATTTGAAGCCTTGTATGGAAGAAAGTGCGTAACACCTCTTTGTTGGAATGAAACAGAGATCGCCAAGTCTTTGGTCCCGATATTTTGCAAAAGGTCAAGAACAAGTAAAATGATTCAAGAAAGATTGAGAACAATGCAGCTAGGCGTAAGAGCTACGCCGATAATCGCCGGAGAGAGTTAACCTTTGCTCTCGTGACTATGTGTACTTGAAAGTCTCACCGCCGAGGAATGCGCCGATTTCAAGTTCGTGGAAAGTTAGCACCAAGATTTATTGGACCGCTCCCAATCCTAGCCGTAGTGGTCAAGTGGATTATCGCTTGAGCCGCCACCGTAGTTGTCAAATGTGCACAATGTGTTCCATGTTTCACAATCAAGAAGTGTCTCGAGGTACCGTAAGAACAAATGCGATTGAGAATGTTGAGCTACAGGATGATCTTACCTACCTGTAATATCCGATCGTAATTTTGATGAGGCAGAGCGCAGAACAAGAAACAGGACAATCAAGTTTTGCAAAGTTCAGTGGAGCAACCATTCTGAAAAGGAAGCAACCTGGGAACGTGAAGAAGATCTTAGAGAAGAGTACCCCAACCTTTTTCCCTAGTTTGTCCAAATCTCTGGTCGAGATTTCTTTTAAGGAGGGAGGTTTGTAACATTCCAAAATTTGATTTTAGAATGTTTGAATTTCAAAATTCACCATTTGCAATTTCTTTGAATTAATTTCACTTAATTTGAATTTTCAATTTATAAAAGATTTAATTTGATTATTCTATTCATCAAACAAAAGATTTTCAGCTTTAGTTGGGTTCATTATGCCTCAAGGAATTTTTCTGTATTTTTGGAGATTTTTATGAATTTATTTGATATTTATTTGAATTTATTTGCTTTTATTTGAATTTCGAATTTTGTTAATTCGAAAATGAATTTTATTCCTGTTTCCTTTTCGGCCGAATCATTTTTTCCGCCCGCTTCCCGCCCATCTCCTTCGCCTACCCGCCTCGCTCCTCCTCCTCGCCCGCTGCCACAAGGCTGGCCACCCCATCTTCAAACCCTAGCGCCATGGGCGTTGATCTCGACCGGCGGTCGAGACTCGCCGCGGGCCACACGCGTGTGAGCCATCCGATCGGTGCCGCGTGGACGGCAAGCGCTGCGCCACGCCGCCTCCGCCTTCTTCTACGACTCGCCCGCCGTCGAATCCCGCATCTCCGCCGTGATTTCTCGCCGCCACGCCAGATCCGCGTCGAAATCATCGGCCTCGCGCTATCTAAAGCACCGCACCTGCTCTCTCTCGCTTTCCGAGAATCGCCGCTATCGCCGCCTCGAGCTCCACTTTTGCGCCGCTGCGTGCGAGGATCTTCCCGCCGCCTTTCTTTCTCGCCGTGAGCCTCCGCCGCTTATTTTGGTCTCTTCGAGTTCCTGCGCTCTCTTTCTTTTGCCCCATATCCGAGCGCGCCTCATCGCTTTTGCTCCGGCTGGCCGCCTTCTTCTTCGCCTCGCCTTGCTCGCACTCGGCCACGCCGCCTGGCTATTCCTCGCCGATGAGCCGTGGCCGCTCGATCTTCCGCGGCGCGCGCCAGATTGCGCCACGCCGCAGCCGCCGCGCTCGCGTCGCCCCGGCCGTCCGATCCGATCGGGCCGCTGGATGCGCGACCGTGCGGCAAGCCCACGCCGGCCGCCACGCCGCCCTAGCCCGCCGCTGTCGCCACCTCACCGGCCCGCCTCGCCACCCCTAGATCTCTCTGTGAACCCGGCCCACTGTGGAACTGTCAGCCGCCGCGCTGGGTCCCACCTGTCGGGCCGGCAAATTCTTTTGGATTTATTCTTTCCGTAAAACCCGAATTCCAGCCAATCGATCGCGCCACGTGTCACCCTCTCGATTTTTCGATATGGAATCTTCCAGAGCCCGCTTCTCCTTCGCTCGAGCTCCGATTCCAGTGATTCAAATTTCTAAATTCATCTAAAATCAAGCTCTATCTTCCAGTACCATTATTTTCAATTTTTCAATTTTATTTGAATTTATTTTATTTATTTGCTCGTTTCACGTGTAGACGACGCAATGAAGATCACCGAATCAACAATCGAGGTAGAACTAGCAAGAGGCAAAGGCAAGTCTTCCTTGAACATGTTGATCCCAAAGTTTATGAAAATGTTATGTTTTTAAATTATGCATGCTTACTTTATGCAATGTACTTTAAATATAGTTTTAGAGTATAGTTAAATTCCAGTTTGTTATACCCTCATTGGTATTGATCATGTCGAACCTTTGACACCCTAGATGATATATACTAGCTATTTTATTTGGTGATAACCAGTAGATTAGCATGGAACGGTAGAATTGCTTAGTCCAAATTTAAGCGCTTTGGTATTGTGCCATTATGGGAATCATTTCAAATATTGTTCAAACTTATTTGTGAAAGTGCGGCAATTGGTGTTGCTGCTGTGATTTAAATGAAATAAAGTGGAAATGGTTTAGACTAGGGCGGATGGATGTTGGGCGAGTGCAGAAAGCACGAGACCTTGGTATGTGAATGTTCCGCCCTAGTCAATTAAGGACCAAGCGCAGTGTTACCATGGACCGAGCACTACCATACAACCACAAGTCTATATGGGTACGACTGGCTAAATAATTTGTGCGTCTCATTATTAGCTTCGCCACTGGTGAGGGCTGATGTTGGCAGCGCAAGAGGGGCTTCAGATCGGGCGCCTAGAACCCTAACAATGTGAAACCTTAGCGCGAGGTTAATAGTGGGGTTGTGCATTGTAAAGGCCTTGTCATGATCTCTCCGCCACACACCAAAGGAAGTGTGTTAAGTGCATGGCAACAAGAGTCGATCATGTCTTGTGGGTAAAGTGTACACACTCGCAGAGTTAAAACTACTTAAGTAGCCGTGCCTACGGCCAAGGGCAAAGTAGGTACGCTTGCACATTGTAGATTTCTTGGTTTTGTTTTAAAGGAAAATGGTTGTTTGGGAACTGAGAGCAGATGGAACTCTCGGTTATGGTTTGGCTGATGGAGCAGACAGTAGATGGAACTCGCTTAATTGTTATATCAAATTCAATTACTTTTTGTTCAAATGATGCTTTATGAAATTATTATTGGTCTTTACAGTTAAACTTTGCTTTATGCTAAAAGAGCCATATTATGCCTTCAATTGTTTAGCCTTGCATATAGTTATCATGCATTATGTTCCCAAGACTTGCGGAGTACATTTTGTGCTCACCCTTGCAACATCCCCAACCTTCCACAGATGAGTGTGCAGAAGCTGAAGCTGACTACGATTTCTACGCTTGTGGTTATGATGAAGGCGATCCGGAATGCTAGGACGCGAACCCCAATCGATTGCCTGTTGGGCAAATGGATGGGCTTACTTACTTTGCTTTTGTTATTTCGTTTCCGCTGTTTCTTATTGAACTCAAGCTATGATGCTTCTTATTTGTAATAATTGGCCATAAGGCTAATACTCTTTTGCTTAAGTAATATTATTTGATTCGTGATATGGATGTGTTGTCATCACTGTTTCCACTGTGTGTGCTAGCTTTTCCTGGACTAGCACAGGTTATACACAGAGGGTTCGGATTTGGGGATCCGGTCCCGACAATCACAATGAAGCAACTCGAAAGGTGCAGAAGTATTTGAGGTGGAGCTAGTAAAGGGCAGACGAACATGTTTGCCAAGCTGACAAGAGTGGCAAATAGAACGTGTTGCTTGATTACATGAAATAATAGAGTTTGTATGAAGAGTTGAGAGGACGTTAGAGCCAGGATGGCTGAGACGCTGGTGCCAAAGTGAAGCGGAGACGGCGAGGTTGGCGTGGGCAGCATTGGGTTTGTTGGTGGTCGGGAAAATGTAGAGGTCGCCACCACTATTGCACCGAAAAATCACGCGTCGGGTCCTAAGGTCCTTAATAGAAAACCAAAGGATCAAATTGATAGAGCGTGTTGTCACGAGTAAATTGGCGAACCGAAAGGAGGATACGAACAATTGTGGGAACAACTAGGACATTATTGAGAACGAATTTGTTTTGTGGAGTATGAATGAAAGAACGACCTTGAGCGTAATCGAACGGAGGCACCGCTTATGGCGTGATAATGTATGGAGGGGTAGGCGGAGGAGAGAATACCATCGGTGGATCAAGGGAAACGCGTATGCTACGCTAGCACCAAAAAAACTACCAAGAACCGTAAAGCTACCGCAAGAAGGGATCATAGATAAGATTACCACTAGACGCGCAGCTGCGGAATCCTTCGCGCCGATGTAGTGGTTCGCCCCGCCGCAATCTAAGCGCCGATGTAGTGGATAGTCCTCGCCGCCGTGGATCGCCCTCCCACGCCAGCAGCCGCAGCAGCGCCACCGCAGAGTCCACACGCCCGAGAGATGGAACGCCGCGGCCGTGCAAGCACCTAGTCGCTTAAGGGCAGCGAGAGGAGGAGGCTAGGGTTTCAAGTGAATCAAACCTAAACCGTGGAAAGCACACTCGCGCCTCCTCCTCCTCCTTATATAGCCACGAGATGAAACCCCAAACCAGGCCCACCAAAGATGCTAAGCCCACGAGGTTCATTAATTACGGATCCAATCCAAATTAATGCGCCCCACCATTAAGTGTGTGACCGCAGTTCACATACGCTTGGACATGGATTCGAAAACTCCTTTTCAATCCAATAGTTGGTAGCGCTTCTTGCAAAGTATGCCAACTCCCAAACATACCGTGATCAAATCAATGTAACCTATCAAAAGAACTCATGTAATAATCCCTTTGCCAAGTATATGAAGATTGATCTCAAGGCGAAGCATGTCATCCTTTGATGATTCAATCCATCTCTCGATCCGTGATATATTAATAAGTTGTGATTGACTCTCAATCACGGCATGGCCATGCACTTTCTTAATCATATCACACGAGTGGCCTTGTCATATATCTCTGCTTTCATTGAGTGGCAAATTCCATCTGATCGCCACTTCCTCCGCACGCTTCATAGTAAACATGAAAGCTACCTTTATAACTATCCGGTTAGGAAGTAGTGTTTGATAGCCCCAAGGAAAACTATTACACATGTAGGGAATATGACAATCTCGTGTCTAAGGATCATACATCTTCTAGGTATGAGATACACCGATGACACATAAGAATGAAACATTCTCGCAAAGGTCCCATAGCGGTCTATCTAACCCATGTTCTTCAACATGGTCCACAATGTAGAGATGATATTCCATATCCCATGATCTATGAAGCATGATCATCGATCACTACATGTGCCGATCTATTCATCGTAGTCCTATAATGATGATATCCGATCGTAGATATTTATCGAATTACATCATTAAGTAAAGAGCTTCATAATCAAGTCACATACTTGTTGATCAATACAATGATATACATTCATTGGACCAATAATCATATTATTATTCATAAACATAGTCATGTTACAATCATCTAAATGATTGCCTCAAGGGCATAACACTAACATGGACGACATATGAGACGTAGCACTGGTATCGAGGGCCCAGGGACCAGCCCCCTGGAAGTTCAGCTGGTTAAGGGCCACGACGAGACCGGCCTGATCTCAGTCCTGAGCCACCGGGGAGACTTGCCTGGGCGCCAATGCCATGTGAGCATGCGGGTATGGCCCGAGAAGACTAGCACCCGGAGAGCGCCACTGCAAGGAGGCCGGAAGCAACCATGCCCGAGGTGAAGCAGATCCAAGGACCAGTCGGGCGAGGGTCGACAGACGTGTTGGGGTGTTGCTGCTGCTGGGTCTGCCAATTCTTGTTGGTGTGTTTGCCACCGAGCTTGTCGTGGCCACGCGCAGAACTACCGCCACCCCCGACAAAGGAGATGGGGGGAGCACGGTAGTTGGCCGAGCCGCAGGAGGCCGGCAAGGAGGCCGCAAGGAGCGTAGTGGTCGTAGCCACCTTGTCCTCATTCGCCATGCGGAGTTCCTTGAGAACCAGCATGTTGCGTGTCGTGGCGAATGTCGGGAACACGGGCATGTTGGCGATGTCGTCGGCGGTGTTCGAGTAGTGGGGATTGAGGCCGCGGAGTAGGTTGAGGACGAGCTGCGACTCCTTAACGCCGTGGCCAACATCACACAGGGCGTCAGCGGCGGCCTTGACGCGCTGGCAATATTCCGAGACACAGAGATAGCCCTGGGTCATGGAGTGAAACTGGTGCGCGAGGAAGATGGCGCGGGACTCGCGGTTCGCCTAGAAGATATCTTCGATGGCGACCCACAAGGCGCGCGCGTCTTGATCGGGCTCCATGGCATGGTCAAGGAAGTTCAGGGAGACAGAGCCAAAGATCCAGCTCCAGACGGAGCAATCAGCCTACTCCCACTAAGGATCGGCAGGCGCCGGAGGGGCAGAGCCATCGATGTGAGCCAAGAGGCCAAACTTGCCGCACATCGCGCGAAAGAACGCATCCCACTTGACGAAGTTGGAGTTCTTCATCTCGAGAATGATGGGGACGTGGGACTTCACAGCGACGGTGGCGTAGGGATTGAGGAAGACCGGAGCGACGACGTTGGCGAGTTCCGAAGCCGAGCTGCTGTAGAGGTGTAACATCCTATTTTTAGTGCTTTTGCCCAAAATTAATTTAAATTAATTAATTCAAGGATTTGGGTTTTATTTGGAGTTTTAGTTAACCAGGCATTCCTTTCCATCCAAAAATGGAATTTATTCCATTCGCGTCCGTAAATTCCATTTTCATCCGAAAATCCAAAATTCAAATCCAATTCTAGAATTCTCAAAAAATTTTGAAACCAATTTTGTTAGGTTTCAAATATTCCATAGTATTTTTGAGAAATTTCCCAAGATTTTTAGAGCCTTCTTGCTATTTTATCCTTCGCGCTTTTTTCTCAGTACTATTCATTTGGGCCCACGTGTCGGTTGTCGCACAAGATTCGCCTTCAACCTCCAGATCACTGCATTCCCGCATGCCTCCCTTTTCAAAGCCCTTAGAAAATAGCCATAACTCCTCATTTTCGATCAAATCAAGGAGAGTTGAAGCGTTGCGACCGCATTGATGCAACGACTCAATCCCTGGCCGTTGCTCTCACCCATTCGAACCGGATTTGGTGCAATAAGCAATTAAGTCCGATTTAGTGCTCTCTTGATGTCTCAGCTGGTTCTCAATCTTTTCGCGTTCTTTCACTTCCTATAGATGCGTCTCACCTTTCTCTACGTCGTGCTCACCATTTCCCTTTGTTTCCTCAAACTTTTCCTCTCCAAAACTCGCGAAAACCGTAGCCCTGACGTCAACCAAAGACACCGGTGAGCCAACTTTTGGTCTGGTGAGTTATTTGAAGTTCCATTCACGTCACTTTGTGCTCATTCTTGTCAGGAGCATAACCCCTCAAGAAAATTCAGATTTCGTCAAGTTTTGACTCCGGATTTCGCATTTGAACATCGCCGGTTGGAGCTCCATTTGTCGTCGATTACTCTCAATTCGGTAAGCCTCTTCAAAATCCGATCATACCTTTGGGTTTGCGGCATCGAGCTCTACATGATGCTCACATTATTTTTCCCCATTCCACCGCCGACGCCGCTCCCATGGCCAAGCCACCTTGGCTGTGCTCTGTAGTTTTGTTGAGTACTGTATCTATAGTGCTATTTTTATTTTTTGTGAATTTTCTTTCCAATCCAACTTCAAATCACCCGTTCCCTTCCGTCGTAACTCCAAATCAAGTGATTCTAGTTTCTAAATTCATCTAAATTCAAGCTATTTCTGCTAGTACTAATTTTATAATTTTTAGATTTTATTTGGTTTTTTTATTTATTGGTCGCCTGCTTTGGCGCGTAGTCGAAGAAACCGCCGCCGCCGCCAAGAAAGTGCCGATCTACCAAGCGACCCTTCTCATCAACGAAGGCAAGTCTCCATGACGCATGTTGATCCCATATTTTATAAATGCTTTACAATTTGCATCGCTATTTATTTAAAAGATGATGTTAAGTTTTGGTTGGTAGTTAATCCCAAGTGTTATTACCACCTTGATATTGAAATGATTGACTGTTGTAACTCTAGGTTGCTGTGATATGTCATAATAATAATATGTTATGATATATTTTATTTAGTGCGCTAGACGTGCTTAAATGCAAAGTCGATCAAATACCTATAGATGGGTTACATTGAAACTGTGAAAAATTATGAATTTGAAAAGTTGTGGCAATATATATGTTGCTGTATTTGCAAATTAAAAATAAAAATAATTTAGACTTGGGCGAATCGGTTTGTCTGGCTGGTGCGGATGGAGCACTGATTTTTGTTGTGTTTGTGCTGTCCAAGTCAATTAAGGACCGACGTTTGTGATTGTCCATTCTAAGCACAACCGTACAACCACATGTCTAAATGGGTACGATCTGGCTAAATAATTTATAATAATTTAACTTAGACTTGCCAGATGGTAGAATGTGGGTGCCGGATGGAGGCAAGTTTGTTTTTTCCCACACGTCGCAAAGAGGGGGCTTCTGTACTGGGAGGATGGAACCCTAACAGCGGTAAAACCTCAGCGAGTGGAGTCGGTTTAGATTATTGCATTGTAAAAGCCTTGTCATGATCTCTCTGCCAACACACCAAAGGAAGTGTGCTTATTGCGCATGGCAACAAGATACGATCATGTCTTGTGGGTAAAGCCGTACACCTCTGCAGAGTGTAAAACTATTCGAATAGCTGTGCCTACGGTCAAGGGCAAGCAAAGAATGCTTTCATTTTGGTAGACTTTGTTTTTGGTTTTAAAAACTAATATTTTGGGATCTGGGAGTGGTTAGAACTTCTGGATATATTTTTGGTGGCTAGAGCCAGTCAGGTGGTTGAAACCTGTTTTGAATCATGACGGATGGAGTCATGTGATGGTTAAACAAGATCTTTTAAAATGGGCGGATAAAGCCTGTATACTAGTGTTGGTGGTTGGAACCTTCACTAGAGTTATAAATAATTTTAATTGTACAAATAGTTGTTAAAACTGCTTTGTGAAAATTATTATTAATAATGTTTGTTAAATCTGGCTTTGTGCAAAAGAACCATATTAAGCCATCTTGCATATTTCCTAGACTTGTTGAGTACGTTTGTACTCATATACTACAATAAACTCTTTCGTTAGAAGCTTTCCAAGAGGCTACAAATGATGGTGAGTTCTACGATGTGGAGTACGATGAAGACAATCCAGAGAGCTAGGCGCACATTTCTTTTCAGTCGACTGCCTGTGGTGTTTATTGGCTTTACCATTTTACTTCTTATTTTCGCTGCTGTAAACTTAAGGTCATGTGACCTGGTTTTGTAATAATGGCTTTTCGGCCGGTACTCAGTATTTATCTTTTCGATTCGTACTTTTCGGTTATGATTCATCACTGTGAACTGTGTAGTAGCGTTGATCTGGGACTAGTACAGAAATACATAGGGGATTCTGGATAGCAAATCCGGGGTCTCACAAGAGGGCAGTCGAGGTCATCGCGGTGGAGGATGCCGCGGACGTCGTCATGGCGGTGAGGTGGTGGCGGCGGCGCTAGGGTTGGTCGCACAGGAGACGAAAAAAGAGGCAGCGGAAGAATACGATCTAAAACTGGTCTCGTGATACCATGTGAAGGAATAGAGAAGAATAGGCAACACCACACCTAATCAGGAGGGGTGTCTATATATATATATAGCCCAATTAAGTTGTATACAAGGCAGTTACAACAGCCGTCAATTAGAGCAGCTAAACTAGGCAGAACAGATATACATATATCTAATATTGAGTTGCCAAATTATTTCCATTCACTTAATTAAGAATCTTCTAGCTTTTTATGGAATTTTCTGCATTTAAAGAAAACAACTTTTTCATTCCTAGCTAATGTTCCTAAATTTTAAATTTCAAATTTGAAACTGCATAAAGTCCGTAAGTATTTTATTTAGGTTATAAATAGTCCGATAACATCTCCAAACATTTTCATGAATTTTTAGTTGGGTTAGTATTTTAAAAATCTAATACTACACTTATTATTAAAAGTGAGGCACTATAAGCATTTTTGAAGAAAATCTAGAGCTGGTCAAATTCTAAAACTTTTACGAAACATCAATGGCACGGCAAGAACACCCACAAAATTTTTATAAACTCAAACTTAGTTTCAGACTCTAAGAATTCCGAATTGTCTAGCTATAATTAAAAATCCTTTTGAAATCATTTTAAATCCAAAATGGAAAGCGGTCGGCTTGAAACCAGTCTTTGCCAACAAGAAGGTGTATTATGGCCAAAGATGCTTTCCCGCATCACCTCTCTCGCTTCCCCTCTAGCATGCCCGCCCTCACGTCGGCCTCTCCTCTAGTTAGCTCACTCCAAGACCGCACCAGCCTCGTGCCGTTTGCAAACCACACCACTGCAACCGTGTCAGCTCGTGCACCAGTCCAGGGGTGCCTTAGCAGTGGCATTACGAGCATGCAGAAACCAGCCACCACATCGCCGCCCCTCACTGGTCGTCACTGCCTTGCGCCACCCATGCTGCAACAATGGTCGGATGACTTGCCAATAACATCCTAAAATTTGAGTTTTGGAATGTTTGAATTTGAAAATGAACTATTTTCATTTTCTCCAGATTAATCAAAGCTTAATTTGAATTTTTTATTTATGAAATGATTTAATTTGTCTAGACTATTCATCAAACTAAAGATTTCCAGTTTTAGTTAGGTTTATTAAGCTTCAAGGAATTTTTCCGTATTTTTGGAGATTTTTCTGAATTTATTTGCTATTTATTTTAGCTTTTCTTAATTTTTTGGAATTTTCTAAAATGAAAAATCATATTATTTTCCTTTTTCCTCACGGGTCGTTTCTGCCGCGGCCCGTTTCCTCTCCCGCACGGCCCACTCCCTTTTCCCTTCGCCCGGCCCAACCAGCCCACGCGCCACGGCCGTCCGATGGGTGACGCGTGTGTGGCTCGGATCGCGCCGCCGCCGTCGCCCGAAATTCAAACTGCGTCCGCGCCAATTTCGGCGTCCATGCCACGCACGCCTCCCGAGGGTTATTTAAGCGCCGCCAAACCCCCTCTCGAGATTCCTCTCGCTACGCCATACCCATCATCCCCGTCGCCGTCACCCAAGACGCTGCCGTCACCGAGATCTTCCACGCCGAAGTTCCTTCGCCGCCCGAGGGCTTCTCCGCCGTCATCTAGCCTCTCCGGTCCAATTCCACCATCACCGATTGTGCGCCCGAGTTCGTCGTGAAGACCTCTTCCAGATCCGTGCCACCCCATGCTCGATACGGTACAAAACCGCCGTCGAACGCGTCATCTTCCTCAGCTTCGGCGGAATATAAAAATAAATCGATTTTCCAATATAAAAATAAATCAGGAAATTCGGATTTTTCTGATTTTCAGCCTTTCCTCTGAATTTAATCTTTCGGAGGCTCGTTCTATCTCATACGAACTCCGATTGAGGCGATTCAAATTTCTAAATTTTCGTAAAATCAAGCTCTATCTTCCAGAATAATTTATTTTCAGTTTTGAGTTTGTTTGAGTCTCTATTTGGTATTTATTTGATTTTGTTGCTTTTTTTCCGACCAAGACTCAGCACTAGAGTAGCAAGGCAAGTCTTCCTTGAACATATTGATCCCAAATTTACAAAATGCTTATGTTGTTTTTAAATTATGCATGCTTACTTTATGCAATGTACTTTAAATATAGTTTTAGGGTTTAGTTAAATGCCAACTTTGTTATAACCTCATTGACATTAATCATGACGAACCTTTGTCACCCTAGATGATACTACCTATTTTATTTGGTGATAACCAATAGATTAGCATGGAACGGTAGAATTGCTCAGTCCAGCTTAAACGCTTCGGTATTATGCCATTATGGGAATCATTTTAAACATTGTTGAAACTTATTTGTAAAGTCACGGCAATTGGTGTTGCTGCTGTTATTTAAATGGAATAAAGTGAAAAATATGGTTTGGACGAGGGCGGATTGATGTTTGGCGGGTGCAGGAAGCAAGAGATCTTGAAATGTGAATGTTCCACCCTAGTCAATTAAGGACCAAAGTATGTGTTATCATAGACCGAACACTACCGTACAACCACAAGTCTATATGGGTACGACCTGGCTAAATAATTTGTGCGTCTCATTAATAGCTTCGCCAGTTGGTGGATGCCAGATGTACGTAGGCGCAAGAGGGGGCTTCTGTACTGGGCAGCTAGAACCCTAACAGCGGTGAAACCTTAGTGGGCGACGTTAATAGTGGGGTTGTACATTGTAAAGGCCTTGTCATGATCTCTCTGCCGACACACCAAAGGAAGTGTGTTAATTGCATGGCAACAATAGTCGATCATGTCTTGTGGGTAAAGTTGTACACACTCTGCAGAGTTAAAACTACTTAAGTAGCCGTGCCCATAGTCAAGGGTAGGCGAGGTACGCTTGCATATTGTAGATTTTATGGTTTTGTTTTAAATGAAAATAATGGTTTGGGAATCCGTGAGAAGATGGAACTCTCGGGATATGGTTTGGCAGATGGAGCCAGTCAAGTAGATAGAACCTGCTTTGGTTGTCACATCTAATTCAATTACTATGCTATTACATTTTGGTCAAATGATGCTTTGTGAAATTACTATTGGTATTTACAGTTAAACTTTGCTTTATGCTAAAAGAGCCATATTATGCCTTCAATTGTTTAGCCTTGCATAGAGTTATCATGAATTATGTTTTCAAGACTTGCGGAATACATTTTGTGCTCACCCTTGCAACATCCCCAACTTTCCACAGAGGAGTTCGCAGGAGCTGAAGGTGACTACGAGTTCTATGCTTGTGGTTATGATGAAGGTGATCCGGATTGCTAGAACGCGTACCCCAGTCGATTGCCTGTTGGGCAAATGGATGGACTTATCCTGCTGCTGTTATTTTATTTCCGCTGCTTTTTATTGAACTCAAGCCATGAGGCTGCTTATTTGTAATAATTGGCCTTAAGGCTAATAACTTTTTGTTTAATTAATACTATTTGGTTCGTGATATGATTGTGTTATCATCACTGTTTCTACTGTGTGCGCTAGCTTTTCCTGGATTAGCACAGGTTATACACAAAGGATTCGGATTTGGAAATCCAGTCACGACAGAGGTGGTATTAGAGCCATATCGACTGTAGGTCGCATCCCTAGTTAGTCTGGTCTTCTTAGCAAGAACTTCAAAATAATTTTCTAAATCAAACCAATGAATTGGTATGAAATAGATTATCTCCTCTCATCTCATTCTTAGGTCGTTACTCCTTTCCTTTGCTAAAATATTATTTTAAAATTTTAATTTAATCTTATCTCCTGAAATTTCTCAAAGCCTTGTGTCTTCGGCAAGAATACAAATCAAGGAAGATGATGATCCATTTTATTTTCAAGACTAATGGAGGGCTGCTGGAAAGATCAAGTTGCCAAAAGAGTGCTTGAAAGGACTCCCATATAGGATAAGTTTATAGTGCTCAGTAGTGTTGGAGCATATCACCTCTTTTTAGTTTAGCAATGTATAGTCCGAGTGTAGCATTTTATTGCATCTTTGTTGGGTGATGTTCTAGCAGCAGCCACCTTTCATTTGGAGTTTAAGAATATCCAGAGCTAACCTATCTATGGCGTTGCTTGGTTGGAAGGTCAAGGAAGAGGTCTTGGAGCTGGTCGCATAGTGCCACCGCCACCACCATTCCAACCCCCAGTTGCAAATGTCCTGCAGATGATGGCAATGCAACTTCAGTTGTTGCTGGCCCTTGCTCAGAATATGGTAAACAATCCACAGCCAGCACTAGTCGCAATACCAGTAATGCCGCCCTAGTATAAGCTTGGGGAGTTTATGAGAACTGGACCGCCTACCTTCACGGGAGCAGGTGAACCCTTGGAGGCAGATGACTGGTTGAGGGATGTGGAGAAAAAGCTCCAGTAGCGTAGTGTGATGACGGTGAAAAGGTTCTCTACGCGAGCCATCAGTTAAAAGGAGCAGCTGCTACCTAGTGGGATAATTTCTGTTCTACCTATCAGAATGCTCAAGCTATCACTTGGGAGGAATTCTCTAAAGCCTTCCGTACTGCGCATGTGCCTGCCGACATAATAGAATGAAGAAAAGAGAGTTCTGTAAGCTGCATCAAGGGAACCAGAGTGTTTATGAGTATCTTAATCGGTTCACCCAATTGTCAAGATATGCACTAGAAGATGTGGCAACTGAAAGTGCCAAGATGTGGAGGTTCATGGAAGGACTTGATCCTAATATCAAGGTGCAGCTAGTTGCTTTGGATTTTCCAAACTTTCAGGATATGGTGAACAAGGCACTAGTGCAAGAGGATGCTCAACGCCAACAGCGGGAGTTCCGCAAGAGAAGGATGGCATTCGGTCTCAGCATGGAGCGAGTGGTTCTCGACAGCGCTTCCAATCTCAGTAGGCCAACAAGACACCTATTCAAGGAGCACCCCGTACTCCTAATTCTAGACCGCGCCCAGTTGCTCAAGGACTCCAACACAACGCCAGTGCTCAACCTCAGAAAGGGAATTCAAATGCTGTAGGAATTCAGTGTTTTCACTGTCATCAGATGGGACATTATGCCAGCAACTGTCCTCAGAAGCGTTAGCCGGTGACCCCAGTGTCGTTCAACTTAGGATCTAATTCCGCCAGAGCTCCTACGCAAGGATAAGGTCGTGGAGCACCCCAGACGTCAAGAGCTTCACAATCTTTTGGAAGAGGACGTGTCATGTAACGTCCCAAAATTCGCCTAAATATTATTCTACTGTCATTTGTTACCCCTCTCAAGGGTGTTAAAAGGGTTCACGTTAAGGGAAAGCTTGCGCCAAGATATATTGGTCCGTTCAAGATTTTGAGCCATAGAGGAGAGGTAGCTTATCAGTTGGAATTGCCTCAGTCCTTGGCAGGAGTGCACGACGTGTTCCATGTGTCAAAACTTAAGAAATATCTCAGAGTACCAGCAGAACAAACCCCATTGGACGCAATCGAGCTGCAGGAAGATTTGACTTACAAGGAGCAACCAGTCAGAATTTTGGATGTTATGGAGCGCAAGACTAGAAGCAAGTCTATTCGCTTTTGCAGAGTGCAGTAGAGCAATCATTCCGAAGGTGAACCAACTTGGGAGCGTGAAGAAGATTTGAAGTCAGAATTCCCAAACTTATTCTCTAGTTAGCCCTGAATCTCGGGGTCGAGATTCTGTTAAGGGGGGGGAGGTTTGTAACATCCCAAAATTCGCCTAAATATTATTTTACTGTCATTTGCGCATTTTATGATTTTCTGGAATTTATTTGGATTTATCGGAATTAATTGCAAATTGAGTGTTTTGGTCCTTAGATCAAAACTATTCAAAATAAATGCAAGTTAAAATAAAGTTTTGCCAATAATATTTTATTTAAGTTCAAAATGTTTCAAAGTATTTTTGAGATTTTTTTTGGATTTTTCTTGGTATGTTTATTGCCTAAAACCATTTAATCGAATTACCAGAATTATTTTAATTAATAAATTCGGGGAAAAAATTGTTTGAACAGTAATGGGCCGAGCCCAATCGCTGTGCACGTGCATGCGGCCTGTTTGGCCCGTGTTCTAGAAGTCGCTGTTGGATCTTAAAGGCTCGGTCAAGATTTGATGAGGAGATGCGAAACCCTAATCTTGCAGATCGTTGGATTGAGAATGGACGGCTTTGATTTAGTGCAGCAGTAAAGGACATCTTCAAATCATCGCCGTCGATTGATGCTAGTGGACCAGATTGCGCCGCGTCATCATGGATCTTAACCGTTGGTCGCAGAATGGACGGCCGAAGGGAGTTCTTCTCCGTTTCGTCATCGGAGTCCAGGTCCGAGACGTTTCTGCCACCGTGTAGGCTTGGAGTCTGTGTACAGCACGAATCCCAATGCTATAAAAGCTGCGCCCGCCTGACGAGGTTTCCCTTTGAGCGCTGCACCTTTTGGCCCAAGCATCATCGCCAGAGACACCGTGGTTCAAGCTCGGGTGAGTCGTCGGAGTTTGTGAGGACGCCGTCGCGTTTTTCCATCAAGGACGTTGTCAACGAGGAGCCCCCGCCAAAGTCAAGCCCGAATTTGTGATTACCGCCTTGAGCCGCGTCGGATCCAGTCAGTACCGCGCCAAGGAAATCGCCAAAGCGCCAGTTCCATAGTCGTCTTCCTCGCATCTGGTGGGTTCGTGCCACCGACTTCGCAGTCGCGCCGTTCATCAGCTCGTAGCCGTCGATCTCCAGTTTAACGATCATGAAGGACCATGTGGAGGTCCATCCATGTTTGTGATGAGTATTTGACTTTATTTGAGCAAGGTGTGCTCAAGTTTGAGTTTGATTTGAATTGATTTACAAAATGAAGCAATTTGAGTTGTCTCTGCGAGGAGTGACAGTACCGGCCGTATGGGCACGGTAGTGATGAGTTGGATGGGTTTATTGAATATCTTTGTGGGCATTGCTATGTGAAAGGTTTTTTTTCCTTGTCTTTGATGGTTGAAGGGCGACGGTGCTAGGTCATGGTGAGGCGGAGGATGACCGGGACTAGGCGAGGAGCGTCGGAGGTCTAGACGGTTGGGAGATCGCCGAAGATGATCGGAGACGGAGTTCGGGCAAGTCAAGAAGACAAGGAAAGGAGATGATGCTAGCTAGATGCCGCGTGGATCAATGAGGGCCGTCAGATTGAGGTCTAGTTGATAGGTTAGCTGGTCTTGGTAGTATGCTTTGAAAACCGTGCAAGAAAACCCGATATGTGTGTGGGGTTTGGGTTAGCCCTTGCATGGCTGTGTGTGTGGGTTAATCCTAGCCCTTAGATGAGTGCTCTAGGGTTGAGGGACTCATCCAAGGGTGGTAGGTGGTCCAAAAGTAGTATAAATAGGGGTGAAGGGGTAGCCTCCTTCCCTTGAAGGGTTTTGAGGTTCTTGAATGCTCCTTTGAGCTTTGCCCACATGAAAGTGAGGCTTTGTAACCTCTCCTTCCAGAAATGAAAGTTTTGTCTATCTACCTCTGAATTTATTTTGCGCATTTACATTATGTCTTTACTTTACGCAATTTAAATTCAGCATTTACTTTCCCGCAATTACATTCTCGCAATTTACTTTCACGCAATTTGGATTTGCCTCCCCTCCTTCTAAATGCTGTTTATCTTGGATGTTTTGAGTGTGTTCATATCGTTTTTCATCTCTTTTGCACTCTTGGATTGAGTAGAGAACATTTGTTCTTTCAAGTTCCAACTTTGTTCAGAACTTGTTCTTTGCGCAGCATTTAGTATTTGATATTTATAAAACTCTTGAAAAATCATTTTTAAGTGATTCTTGTTGGAGGAGGTGTGGAACTCTGATATCCACCTGCAGACAAATTTTGGAGTTCACTTGTTGCACCGTTTGGGCGCTATGAGGTGAAAACCGAGCCCCAAACTTTCTGCTCGAAGTTCTTGACTGACTGTGTTCTTCAATTTTTCCTGTTTTTTCTGTAAGGCTTTTTGAGTAGAAATTTGGTGGAGTTCTTCATAACTCTTCTTCTCATAGGGAGAAAAATTTACAAAAATTTTTGAGCTGCAGAAACCCACCAACCTCCAGTTCAAATTGAGGACAAGTTCTGAAAATTCTGCTTTTGCTTTTCTGAAAGTGACTTTTGTGATTTGAATTGATGTCCTTTCTAAAAGCAGGAGTTTGATTGATTCCTCTTTATCTTGGACACTAGACAACCAAGATTGTGACTCAAAAATCCCCACATATTTTATGGTACTTATCCATTCAAGCTAGGGGTACACATAGTTGTCCAGTTTTTCGGGCTTTTCACGACTTCCTTTGAGCGATCTTGTCGAGGTTTTTGTTGGAGTATTTTGGGGGAAAATTTATTTGTGACTATTCACCCCCCCTCTGTTCGCCATCTCGGTACTTCAGATCAGGATAGCGCCACGTGTTCGTGATCTTCGGTAAATCGCTCGGGTGCCAATCTGGCCATTCAATCTCATCCGACGGTTCGGATCGCACCGTCGTTGCAGCCAATCGGGGACAGCCGTGTGTCGGCACGGGTGTCGAAGGGACGTGGACCGGGTCCATGGTGGACCAAATCCAAACCATGGACCAGTTCTATGGACTAGTGCGACGTGGCGGCACGTGATTGGTTCGGGCGATGGTGACATCATCCTGACGTCAGCATGACGCAATAAATCTGTTTTTCAGTATAAAAATAATTCGGTTAAATCAGATTTTCTAATTTGTGTATTTTCAGTATTTATTCAAACTTCAAAAGGCTATAACTTTTGCATTTTAACTCGGATTTGAGAGATTCAAATTTCTAAAAATTTGTAAAAATTGAGATCTATTTAATGGTGAATTTTATTTGATTTTTGGAGTTCAATTGCTCTCTGTTTTGGTATTTATTTTCTTTTCTTCTTGGTACGCGTAGACGTTGAATTGTGCGACGCTTCGGATGAAGATTCAACAACTCAAGATCAAGGTCCAGAACAAGAATAAGGGCTTTTATAAGGCAAGTTGTGCATTGATCATGTTGAACCCATGTTTATACAAAAGCTATATTGTTTTACTTTATTGCATATTATTTCAAGCGTACAACTGTTTCAATTTAAATTGGGACTTAGCTATTATGCCATTTTGATCTATATACCCTACCTTGTCATTTGTATGCCGTGATCTATTGTCACCCTAGATTGGACTACTATAGTTGGTTAGTAATGATAATCAACATGGGATGGTTAGACCGTATTAGTTGCTTAGCCATGCCACGTCATCACAAGTACTTGAATCATTGATATTTAATCTTGACTAATGGAATATGGAACAATGATGTGAACTTGTGCGTCATGTGAAGTCGTACAATGAGATTGAGTTGTAGTGGCGAGCAATGTCACGCCACAATATTGATTTGTTGATAGCACGTGGTGCTTGGTAATCAACTTGGGTGATAATCACTTAGATTGGGGCAAGTGACAAGGGGCGAGTATGCCAAGTTGGGCCCAATGGGCAGAGGGTATGTGGATGTTTTGCCCTGATCACTCTAAGGACTTAACCTTGCAAGCCTTTGACCTGAGTCAATCATGCAACCACATGTCTGGCATGGGACAGCCTAGCTGATTAACTTGCAATGTCTTAGCTTTGGTACTATCTTGGTCAGTGTGAGTTCCCGAGTTATGGAGTAATTCACATGGCACAAGAGGGAGGCCCTGGATGTGGTAACCAGTCCCACCAGTGTTGAAACCTTAGCGGGTGGTACCGGGTTAAGCCAGAGCATTGTAAAGGCTTTGTCATGATCTCTCCGCTGACACACGAAAGGAAGTGTGTTAATTGCATGGCACCAAGAGACGATCATGTCGTGTGGGTAAAGTGCATAACCTCTGCAGAGTGTAAACTTATTCAAATAGCAGTGCTCGCGGTATTGAGCAATGCTCGGAAATTACAGTCAAGGATTAGCTTGATTAAATGGAAAACTTGGTTGGGATGGTGGGATTGCCATATGGAAGGTTGGAACTTGACTTAGGATTGGAGACTTGGTTTACTTGAGAAATGCTGAACCTATCTATTACTGATATTTGTTTTACAATCTTTGCAATCTATTTATTGTATTTGTTCATAAATGCTGCTTTGTTGCAAAATAGCCATGATAGCCTATCCTTTAGAATAAGCCTTGCATATAGCTATGTTAGAATTGCATTCTGTGCACAACTTGTTGAGTGTTTTAGTACTCACCCTTGCCAACAATAACATCACCAGTTGAAAAGTCTACATCAATGCTGGAGGAAAGATTTCAAGAGGAGACGAATGTTTAGGGCGCAAGTCTTGTCAGTTGCCTGTGGTATACTGAGGGTTGTCTACGTTTTCATTCCGCTACAGTTTAATATGTTATTCAGCCTTGCGAGGCATAGTCATGTAAGTTGACTATAAGGTCATTCAACTAGTAGTATATATCATATGATGTCTTTCATAATATTTTCGCTATATATGATTGTGATATTTACTTATGTTGAGCCTGTGTGCACTAGAGTGATCCTGGACTAGTGCGGTATACACAGAGGGTCCGGATTTGCATATTCGGGTCCCGACAGAAGAGGTATCAAAGTCATACTGACTTTAGGCCTTGACCCTAGATAGTCTGGTCGTCTCCCTAGGAACCTCAAAATTATTTTCTAATGAAAAGAATTAACTTGGAAGAATAATATGTTCTTGACTTATCTTATTCTTCTATTCCTTCCTCGTCAGAATTTCTCTTTCCCCTGCTGAATTTCTTTCTCTCCCTTGCTGGATCGAGTTAAAAACCTTATCTGAGTTGTCTTGGTAGCTAACGTGCCACACCTTTGAGAAAGCATCAAGTGCTTGCTGTCAACCCTGGAAATCATGAAGGAGGGAATCATCGAGCTCAAGGAAGGAGTAGATCTATGAAGTGTTCTAAAAGCTAGAAGATCTATGCTTCGAGTAGTTAGTTGGGACTCATGTGTGGGAGTCGCGTCTGCTAAGATAGAAGTGTTACCCCTGTAGGCGGTAGTTTTGTGTGTATAGGTTGCATTGGTTCTTCCTTGATTGTTGAGTGTGCAGTGTGTGTTGCAGAGCTTTTAGGCTTATATAAGCAACCATACCAAGTTATTAATATTGTTTGCTTAAGTTATTGGGTTAAACCTATCTCCCCTGCTTTAGGATTCCTGCTTCTTACCTAAGCTATTTCCCTCTTCCTAACCTAGTGAAGCAATCAAGCGGATAGTTCAGATTCGTGGAAACAACATAATTAGTGGAAGCAAAAAAATCAACCCAGTAAGAATCTCAATAGTGGATTAGTTCTTCAACCGTCAGTACAGATGGATATGCAGAGTTTCAGAGAGTTCTTGACTGCTCAGACTCAGTTGATGCATATAATGATGAAGCAGATGCAGAATATGACTGGCCTAGCCAATGTCAACGAAGTGTTCCAAGCGGCTACCAATGATTTCCGTCCCTACTCAAGGTTATCAAAATTCATAAAGACTCGTCCACCGGTGTTTTCAGGAAATGTATTACCTTTGGAAGCGGATGATTGACTCAAGATCATTGAGAGGAAGCTGCTCATTGCTCAGTGTAAAAGTGATGAGAAAGTCCTGTATGCTTCTTATCAGTTACAAGGAATTGCTGCTGAATGGTGGAAGAAATATTGTGCTGTTCATGAAGCCCCGCGGAATATCACTTGGGATGAATTTGTTGTTGCTTTTCGTAATCTCTTTGCCTCACCTAGAGACAGTATGGTCACGGTAAATACGGGGCAGAATACTATCCCTGCACCTTGTTCGACATCTAAGCGTTGCTCTCTAAAGTGCTGTCAACCAAACAAGTCAGAAGATCGTGCATGCATTCGTTGTGGAGAAATAGGACATACCGCGGACGAGCATACGATTAATTGCTTCAGCTGTGAAGGAAGTCATTCTCTTGGAGAATGTCCTATGAGTGACATCACATGTTACCTTTGTGAAGGCCGAGATCATGGTCCAGCTCAATGTCCCTTGGATCCAATACTTACTGCTATAATTCAGCATCAGCAAAAGAATCTTCGAGCCGTAGTGGCTCAAGAGTCGTCAAGAAGAGGCGAACGTCAGCTACAAAAGTGGTGCCGCTCGAAGAACTAAGGACACAATACCTTAATCCTGTTGGCCCTCATCAAGAAAGTAGTAATTGGCAATCACCAACAGCATGTTTCCTGTGCGATGAAGAAGGTCATTGGACTAGGGAATGCCCTAAGAAGCAACCAGTTCTGACTCAACAAGAAGACAACAATGTACCTGTAGCTGCACAATAGCGAACACGGGTGTGTTACAACTGTCACAAGGAAGGCCATTATGCTAATCGATGCCCACAGAGAAGACAATCATTGTCTACGACCATGGATGTTCCAGAAGTTACCTCAGTCAAGTTCATGACGCCAAGAGTGAGTAGTAAAGTCGCAAGAGAAGTTTGTACGGAGAATCAGTTGAAGAAGAGGCGTCTGAATGAAGACACTGCCTTAGTCGACGAATGCTCAAGGAAGAGAGGTGGACCTAAGCTTTGTTACACCTACAACAAGCCTGGGCATTTTGCTAACAATTGCCCTCATAAGGAAGTGATCACACCAGTGCAAGTCAATCTCAATTCTGTTCCAGTCAAAAACTTCAGCGCCAATGCCAATCGATGAAGCTTAGATCGATGATTTTATCCTATGCAAGTGTCATACCATCGTTTGTAAAAGAAAAGTGACTAGTGATGAATTCCATGTAAAGATTTTCTTGCCTAAATAAATAAAGTAAAGATGGTTGAGAGGTTGATACGTGAAGTGTTGGAATAAAATCATTAATGATAAAGGATGTTTCTGAGTATTCACCTATGTTGATGGTTCACCTGAAGATGTTGCGTGTGCAATGATGATCAGTTCAGTGGTGTTTGTAAAGCTTGTCAGCCCGAGGAATGATCATTGTCAGAAAGTACACTATTGCTTGATCTAACCTAGAATGTGATGGAGTTAAGTTGGAGAAAAGTTTCTAGCGAGCGATATTGGATATCAGACCCGAGATGCTACTCCTGAAATGAATTGGTTGTCTGCTCATAATGCTGTCCTGGAGTTTGGTCAAAGAATTGTGTCAGCTAAAAGCCCTGAAAGCTGGAAAATGGAATTTCAAACGACTACGGTTCGTGTTGGTCAGCGGAAGGTCAATAGCGAGGAAGTTGTCAGCTTTGAAGATGTGCCAGTTGTTAGGGAATATCCATATGTGTTTCCTAAGAATCCCACCAGATCGAGAGATCAAGTTTGTTATTGAGTTAGTGCCTGGTACAACGCCAAAAGTAAAGAGACCTCATCAAATGCTTATTGATGAGCTAGTTGAGATGAAGAAACAGATTGAAGAGTTGTTAGAAAAATGTTTCGCTAGAGCCAGTTGTCACCATAGGGAGCGCCTATTCTGTTTGAAGATGGGAGCTTAAGGATGTGTATCGACCGTCGAGCATTTAATGAAGTTATGATTAAAAGGGTAAGTATTCGCTGCCTAGGATCGTAATTTGTTTGATCAGTCGAAAAGGAGCTGGACTATTCTCAAGGATAGATCTTCGATCGAGTTATCATCAGTTAAGAATTCGTGCAGAGAATGTTCTTAGGTCAGAGTTTTCTACGCAGTATGTATAGTATGAGTTTACAGTTGTGTCTGCTAGAATGATTAATGTCATTACAGAATTTATGAACATGACGAATGGAGTTCATGGGAAATTTGGTCAAGCTGTTATGGTGTATAGGTGGGATGTCTTTGTTTACTCCAAGTCAAAAGGAAAGTATGCAGAACAGTTGGGATTAGTTTTGGAAAGGTTGCTAGACCAATGGCTAAATTTAGCAAATGTGACTTTTGGAAGGAGAAAGTTGAATTTCTTGCCATGAGATGACTGCTAAAGGAGTTACCGTGGATCCAACCACAAGCGATGTTACGTGGGAGCAACCGAGACCGCTTAGGCAATTAGGAGAAGAAAGTTTGCATGGACGCTGCAGTGCGAAAAGGGTTTTCTGTGATTGAGGAAACGCTTGACGATAGCACCTGTCTTAGTGTTGCCAGATGTGCAAACGTAGTTTTGATATATACTATGATGCCTCAAGACAAAATCTTGGATGTGTGTTAATGCAGAAAGGCAAAGTTGTTGCCTATGCGTCAAGACAGTTGAGGCCACATGAAGAGAACTATGCTACGCATGAATTGGAAATTGCTACCATAGTGCATGCTTTGAAGTTATTGCGTCATTATATTGTTGGAGATATGTACAGACCATAAGAGTTCGAAGTGCAGACCTTAATATGGAACGAAGAGGATGGTTGGACTTGATTAAGTATTATAAGGCTGGGATCTGTTATCATCCTGGTAAGGCTAATGTGGTATTCGATGTCTTAAGTTGTAAAGGCCATAGTGCTAGTACACTGATATCAAGTGCTCAATCGAAATTGTGCAAGGAGTTTCAAAAGTTGAAATTAGAAGTGGTTTCCCAAGGATTTATAGCTGCTTTGAAAGTTAAGCCAATGCTTGGAGATCAGATCAAAGTGGGTCAGAAGGATGGAGGCTTAGCTGAGGATTTTACCGTGGATGACCAAAGAACCACACGGTTTAAAGGTCGAATCTATGTATTGAACAAGAAAGAGCTTAAGCAGTTGATTTTGGAAGAAGTTAATGATTCTAAAGTATTCAATTCATCCAAAAAGGTGTTAAGATATATCAAGGTCTTAAGGAAAGGATTTGATAGCCTAAGACGAAGCGTGAAGTTGCTGAAAATATCGCTTTGTGTGACGTGTGCTAGAGAATGAAAGCAGTGCATCAGAGATCAGCAAGTTTGTTACAGCCGGTGCAAAGTTCTGAGTGGAAGTAAGAGGCAAATCAGTAATAAGATACCTATCGTTGAGAATGGTCAAGAATCCAAAAGTGATATGTTGAGAGCTTGTGCATTAAGCTTATGCTACATCTTGGGATAAAAGTTTGCCGTATGCAGAATTCAGTTACAATAATAGTTATCAAGCTAGCTTGCAGATGTCACCGTTTGAGGCGTTGTATGGACGTACTTGTTGTACTCCGTTGAATTGGAATGAGACAGGAGGTCGTATGGTATTTGGACCTGATATTCTCAAGGAAGCCGAAGAGCGATGTGCTAGGATTAGAGATAGGTTGAAGGTAATGCAGTCAAGGCAAAAGAGCTACGTTGATAACCGTCGTCAAGATTTGAGGTTCAAGCCAGATAATTTTGTGTATCTCAGAGTTACCCCTCTCAAGGGTGTTAAAAGGGTTCACGTTAAGGGAAAGCTTGCGCCAAGATATATTGGTCCGTTCAAGATTTCGAGCCGTCGAGGAGAGGTAGCTTATCAGTTGGAATTGCCTCAGTCCTTGGCAGGAGTGCACGACGTGTTCCATGTGTCACAACTTAAGAAATGTCTCAGAGTACCAGCAGAACAAACCCCATTGGACGCAATAGAACTGCAAGAAGATTTGACTTACAAGGAGCAGCCAGTCAGAATTTTGGATGTTATGAAGCGCAAGACTAGAAGCAAGTCTATTCGCTTTTGCAGAGTGCAGTGGAGCAATCATTCCGAAGGTGAAGCAACTTGGGAGCGTGAAGAAGATTTGAAGTCAGAATTCCCAAACTTATTCTCTAGTTAGCCCTGAATCTCGGGGTCGAGATTTTGTTAAGAGGGGGAGGTTTGTAACATCCCAAAATTCGCCTAAATATTATTCTACTGTCATTTGCGCATTTTATGATTTTTTGGAAGTTATTTGGATTTATCGGAATTAATTGCAAATTGAGTGTTTTGGTCCTTAGATCAAAACTATTTAAATAAATGCAAGTTAAAATAAAGTTTTGCCAAGAATATTTTATTTAAATTCAAAATGTTTCAAAGTATTTTTGAGAATTTTCTTGGATTTTTCCTGGTATGTTTATTGCCTAAAACCATTTAATAGAATTACCAGAATTATTTTAATTAATAAATTCGGGGAAAAATTGTTTGAACAGTAATGGGCTGAGCCCAATCGCTGTGCGCGTGCATGCGGCCTGTTTGGCCCGTGTTCTAGAAGTCGCCGTTGGATCTTAAAGGCTCGGTCAAGATTTGATGAGGAGATGCGAAACCCTAATCTTGCAGATCGTTGGATTGAGAATGGACGGCTTTGATTTAGTGCAGCAGTAAAGGACATCTTCAAATCATCGCCGTCGGTTGATGCTAGTGGACCAGATTGCACCGCATCATCATGGATCTCAACCGTTGGTCGCAGAATGGACGGTCGAAGGGAGTTCTTCTCCGTTTCGTCATCGGAGTCCAGGTCCGAGATGTTTTCGCCGTCGTGTAGGCTTGGAGTCCGTGTACAGCACGAATCCCAACGCTATAAAAGCTGCGCCCGCCTGACGAGGTTTCCCTTTGAGCGCTGCACCTTTTGGCCCAAGCATCATCGCCGGAGACACTGTGGTTCAAGCTCGGGGGAGTCGTCGGAGTTTGTGAGGACGCCGTCGCGTTTTTCCATCAAGGACGTCGTCAACGAGGTAACCCCACCAAAGTCAAGCCCGGATTTGTGATCACCGCCTCGAGCCGCGTCGGATCCAGTCAGTACCGCGCCAAGGAAATCGCCGAAGCGCCAGTTCCATAGTCGTCTTCCTCGCATCCGATGGGTTCGTGCCACCGACTTCGCCGTCGCGCCGTTCATCAGCTCGTAGCCGTCGATCTCTAGTTTAACGATCAGGATAGCCCCACATGTTCGTGATCTTCGGTAAATCACTCGGGTGCCAATCTGGCCATTCAATCTCATCCGACGGTTCAGATCGCACCGTCGTTGCAGCCAATCGGGGACAGACGCGTGTCAGCACGGGTGTCGAAGGGACGTGGACCAGGTCCATGGTGGACCAGATCCAAACCATGGACCAGGTCTATGGACTAGTGCGACGTGGCGGCACGTGATTGGTTCTGGTGATGGTGACATCATCCAGACGTCAGCATGACGTAATAAATCTGTTTTTCAGTATAAAAATAATTCGGTTAAATCGGATTTTCTAATTCGTGTATTTTCAGTATTTATTCAAACTTCAAAAGGCTATAACTTTTGCATTTTAACTCGGATTTGAGTGATTCATATTTCTAAAAATTTGTAAAATTGAGATCTATTTAATGGTGAATTTTATTTGATTTTTGGAGTTCAATTGCTCTCTGTTTTGGTATTTATTTGCTTTTCTTCTTGGTACGCGTAAACGTTGAATTGTGCGACGCTTCGGATGAAGATTCAACAACTCAAGATCAAGGTCCAGAACAAGAATAAGGGCTTTTATAAGGCAAGTTGTGCATTGATCATGTTGAACCCATGTTTATACAAAAGCTATATTGTTTTACTTTATTGCATATTATTTCAAGCGTACAACTGTTTCAATTTAAATTGGGACTTAGCTATTATGCCATTTTGATCTATATACCCTACCTTGTCATTTGTATGCTGTGATCTATTGTCACCCTAGATTGGACTACTATAGTTGGTTAGTAATGATAATCAACATGGGATGGTTAGACCGTATTAGTTGCTTAGCCATGCCACGTCATCACATGTACTTGAATCATTGATATTTAATCTTGACTAATGGAATATGGAACAATGATGTGAACTTGTGCGTCATGTGAAGTCGTATAATGAGATTGAGTTGTAGTGGCGAGCAATGTCACGCGGCGATATTGATTTGTTGATAGCACGTGGTGCTTGGTAATCAACTTGGGTGATAATCACTTAGATTGGGGCAAGTGACAAGGGGCGAGTATGCCAAGGTGGGCCCAATGGGCAGAGGGTATGTGGATGTCTTGCCCTGATCACTCTAAGGACTTAACCTTACAAGCCTTCGACCTGAGTCAATCATGCAACCACATGTCGGGCATGGGACAGCCTAGCTGATTAATTTGCAATGTCTTAGCTTTGGTACTATCTTGGTCGGTGTGAGTTCTCGAGTTATGGAGTAATTCACATGGCGCAAGAGAGGGCCCTGGATGTGGTAACCAGTCCCACCAGTGTTGAAACCTTAGCAGGTGGTACCGGGTTAAGCCAGAGCATTATAAAGGCTTTGTCATGATCTCTCCGCCGACACACCATAGGAGGTGTGTTAATTGGATGGCACCAAGAGACGATCATGTCGTGTGGGTAAAGTGCATAACCTCTGCAGAGTGTAAACCTATTCGAATAGCCGTGCTCGCGGTATTGAGCAATGCTCGGGAATTACAGTTAAGGGTTAGCTTAATTAAACGGGAAACTTGGTTGGGATGGCGGGATTGCCATATGGAAGGTTGGAACTTGACTTAGGATTGGAGACTTGGTTTACTTGAGAAATGCTGAACCTATCTATTACTGATATTTGTTTTACACTCTTTGCAATAGTATTTGTTCATAAATGGTGCTTTGTTGCAAAATAGCCATGATAGCCTATCCTTTGGAATAAGTCTTGCATATAGCTATGTTAGAAATGCATTATGTGCACAACTTGTTGAGTGCTTTAAGTACTCACCCTTGCCAACAATAACATCACCAGTTGAGGAGTCTACATCAATGCTGGAGGAAAGATTCCAGGAGGAGACGAATGTTTAGGGCGCAAGTCTTGTCAGTTTCCTGTGGTATACTGAGGGGTTGTCTACGTTTTCATTCCGCTGCAGTTTAATATGTTATTCAGCCTTGCGAGGCATAGTCATGTAAGTTGACCATAAGGTCATTCAACTAGTAGTATATATCATATGATGTCTTTCATAATATTTCCGCTATGTATGATTGTGATATTTACTTATGTTGAGCCTATGTGCATTAGCGTGATCCTGGACTAGTGCGGTATACACAGAGGGTCCGGATTTGCATATTCGGGTCCCGACATGTCAACCACGTGACTGCAGAAGGAGCTCAGGAGGCACCAGATGTGGTTTTGGGTAAGTTTCTTGTAAACTCAATACTTGTCTCAGCATTATTTAATTCTGGAGCATCGCATTCTTTTATATCGAAGAATTTTGTTGAACAATTTGGTTGGGAAACCTTTACCCTTAAGAGCCCTATGGTAGTTCAATCACCGGGAAAAGAATTGAGAACTAGTTCAGTATGCCCAAGTGCAACCATAAGGATCAATGGGGTAGAATTCCTCGCGAATCTTATCATTTTGGATTCAAAAGGAATAGATGTCATCCTAGGGATGGATTGGTTAACCAAATATAAAGGTCAAATAGATTGTGCCAGTAGAGTCATCACCCTCACCAATTCAGAAGGAATTCGAGTGGAGTATATGCCTGATGAGTCTTCAAGTAAGAAGTGCGCTTTGAATAGATTGGAGGAAACAACTTTGGAAAGTATGCCCGTGGTGCAAGAATATTCAGATGTATTTCCTGAAGATTTGCCAGATATGCCGCCTGATCAAGATGTAGAGTTCATCATAGAACTAGTCCCTGGTACGGCTCCTATTTCTAAGAGACCATACCGCATGCCAGCCAATGAACTAGCTGAGATGAAGAAACAGATTGAAGAGTTACAAGAAAAAGGATACGTGCGTCCAAGTTCGTCACTCTAGGGAGCGCCAGTTCTTTTTGTAAAGAAGAAGGATAATAGTTTACGTTTGTGCGTGGACTATAGAGCTCTGAATGAAGTCACAATTAAGAACAAGTATCCATTGCCCAGAATTGATGACCTATTTGATCAGTTAAAAGGAGCTTGTATTTTCTCCAAGATCGATCTTCGATCTGGATACCATCAGTTGAAAATAAGGTCACAAGATATTCCGAAGATAGCTTTTGCTACCCGTTATGGACTCTATGAGTTTATAATTATATCTTTTGGTTTGACTAATGCACCAGCCTATTTCATGAATTTGATGAATAAAGTATTTATGGAATACCTGGACTAGTTTGTAGTGGTATTCATAGATGACATTCTTATCTATTCCAAAGATGAAGCGGAACATGAAGGTTATTTGAGGATGGTGTTAGAAAAGCTCAAAAATCACCAGTTGTATGCTAACTTTAGTAAGTGTGAGTTTTGGTTAAAAGAAGTTACTTTCTTGGGACATGTAATTTCTGCTGGAGGTGTCTCAGTAGACCCTAAAAAGGTGAAAGGTGTACTTGATTGGAGGCAACCGAAGTCAGTGCCTGATATCAGAAGTTTTCTTGGTTTAGCGGGATAATACCGAAAATTCATAGAAGAATTTTCAAAGATTGCAAGACCGCTTACCCAGTTGCTTAAGAAGAAAAAGAAGTTTGAATGGTCTGAAGCCTGTGAGCAAAGTTTTCAAGAATTAAAGAAAAGACTGACTACAGCCCCAGTGCTCATTTTACCGGATATTCGGAAAAACTTTGAGATTTTCTATGATGCTTCAAGACATGGACTTGGATGTGTCTTGATGCAAGAAGGCAAAGTAGTTGCATATGTCTCACGGCAATTGCGACCACACGAGGAAAACTATCCAACCCATGACTTGAAATAGCTGCAGTTGTGCATGCACTAAAGTTGTGGAGGCATTATCTCATCGAGAATCGAGTGAGATTTTTACAGACCATAAGAGTTTGAAGTATATCTTCACTCAAGCAGACCTCAACCTAAGACAAAGAAGATGGTTGGAGTTAATCAAGGATTATGATGTGGGAATACATTACCATCCTAGCAAGGCCAATGTGGTAGCCGATGCTTTAAGTCGGAAGAGCTACTGCAATAATTTGATGATTCAAGAAGGACAATCTGCTCTTCATGATGAATTTCAGCATTTGAATTTGGAACTAGTAGAGGAAGGTTCCGTTGCTGCTTTGGAAATTCAACCTCCTTGACGGATCAGATCAAAAAGATGCAAAAATCATATAAAGAAGCTGCTAAGATCATGGACAGAATAAAGGAAGGTAAAGCCCCAGAATTTTGAGAGGATGAAGAAGGAACAGTTTGGCTTGGAAAAAGTATCTAGGTTCCAAATCAAAAAGAGATCAAGCAATTGATATTAAAGGAGGCCCATGAGTCAGCGTACTCAATTCATCCAGGTAATACAAAGATATATCATGATCTTCGTGGTATATATTGCTGGCCAGGGATGAGAAAGGAAATTGCATAATACATAGCTATGTGTGATGTATGCCAGCGAGTTAAAGCTGAACATCAAAGACCCGCAGAATTGCTACAACCGTTAAGGGTACCTGAATGGAAGTGGGAAGAGATTGGAATGGAATTCATTACAGGACTACCGAGAACCAGATCAGGTCATGACTCCATATGGGTTGTAGTGGATCGATTGACAAAAGTTGCACATTTTATTCCTGTGAGAACAACCTATCAGGGAGATAAACTCGCAAAGTTGTATATGTCAAGAATCGTGTGTTTGCATGGTGTGCCAAAGAGGATTGTATCAGATCGAGGCACTCAATTCACTTCAAGATTCTGGCAAAAGTTGCAAGAAGCATTGGGAACCAACCTGAATTTCAGCACAGCTTATCACCCACAGACTGGTGGACAAACTGAGCGAGTGAATCAAATCCTTGAAGACATGTTAAGATCTTGTGCGTTATCCAATACGACAAGTTGGGATCAAAGTTTACCCTATGCAGAATTCTCATATAACAATAGTTATCAAGCAAGTTTGCAAATGTCGTCATTTGAAGCCTTGTATGGAAGAAAGTGCAGAACACCTCTCTGTTGGAATGAAATAGGAGATCGCCAAGTCTTTGGACCTGATATTTTGCAAAAGGTTGAAGAACAAGTAAAAATGATTCAAGAAAGATTGAGAACAATGCAGTCTAGGCAACAGAGCTACGCTGATAATTGTCGGAGAGAGTTAACCTTTGCTCCTAGTGACTATGTGTACTTAAAAGTCTCACCGCTTAGAGGGATGCGTCGATTCCAAGTTCGTGGAAAGTTAGCACCAATGTTTATTAGACCGTTCCTAATCCTAGCTAGAAGTGGAGAAGTGGCTTATCAATTAGAGCTGTCGCCGTAGTTGTCAAATGTGCACAATGTGTTCCATGTGTCACAGCTGAAGAAGTGCCTCAGGGTTCCAAAAGAACATATGCATATTGAGGATGTTGAGCTACAGGAAGATCTTACCCCACCCAGAGTATCTGATCAAAATTCTAGATGAAGCAGAGCGCAGAACAAGAAACAAGATGATCAAGTTTTGCAAGGTTCAGTGGAGCAACCACTCAGAAGAGGAAGCAACCTGGGTGCGTGAAGATGATCTTGAGCAGAGTATCCCAACCTTTTTCCTTAGCCATCCAAATCTCGGGGTCGAGATTTCTTTTAAGGAGGGGAGGTTTATAACATCCCAAACTTTGAGTTTTGGAATGTTTGAATTTGAAAATGAACCATTTGCATTTTTCCCAGATTAATCAAAGCTTAATTTGAATTTTCTATTTATGAAAGGATTTAATTTGTCTAAACTATTCATCAAACCAAATATTTCTAGTTTTAGTTAGGTTCATTAAGATTCAAGCAATTTTTTCGTATTTTTGGATATTTTTCTGAATTTATTTGCCATTTATTTTGGCTTTTCTTAATTTTCTGGAATTTTCTAAAATGGAAAATCATATTATTTTTCTTTTTCCTCGTGGGCCATTTCTGTCGCAGCCCATTTCCTCTCCCGCACGGCCCGCTCTCTTTTTCACTTCGTCCGGCCCGCTTCGCGCTCGCGCTACCCCACCCACCACGCGCCACGGCCGTCCGATGGGCGACGCGTGTGCGTCTCGGATCGCGCCGCCGTAGTCACCCGAAACCCTAATCGCGTCCGCGCCAATTTCGGCATACATGCCACGCACGCCTCCCGAGGGATATTTAAGCGCCGCCAACCCCTCTCCCGAGATTCTTCTCGTTGCGCCGCACCCATCGCCCCCATCGCCGTCGCCCGAGACGCTGCCGTCACCGATATCTTTCTCGCCGAAGTTCCTCCACCGCCCGAGGGCTTCTCCGCCGTCGTCTAGCCTCTTCGGTCCTCCTCCGCCGTCATCGATTGTGCGCCCGAGTTCGTCGCGAAGCCCTCTTCCAGATTCGTGCTACCCCGTGCTCGATCCGGTACAAAACCGCCGTCGAACGCGTCGTCTTCCTCGGATCCGACGGAATATCACCGCCACCTTGCCATCGATTTGGTCCGCCGGTTCGTGGTCGTCTGATCTTGTGCCAGCACCCCAGATCGCGCCACGTCGCTGTCGCCCGTGCCCTTACCTCCCCGCCGTCCGATCCGACGTAGTCGCTGGATGCGTGACGCGTGGTCATCCAAGTGGCTGCTGCGTCAGCACTGGGTCAGCGCCCACGTGTGCGTCATGTTAGCGCCTCTGCCACGTCAGCCCTAGCGTTGTTCCCGTGAGCCCAGTCCACCGTGGACTGAGCTGAGGCCGTGGACTCGGTCTATAGACCATGGGTCCCCCATGCCAGTGAAATAAGGGTTTTGGATTTATTTTTATTTTGGAAAATTGATTCCTTATGTAAGCTATTTTGCAATAAATCGATTTTCCAATATAAAAATAAATCAGGAATTTGGATTTTTCTGATTTTCAGCCTTTTCTCTGAATTTAATCTTTCGGAGGCTCGTTCTCTCTCATACAAACTCCGATTGAGGCGATTCAAATTTCTAAATTTTTGTAAAATCAAGCTCTATCTTCTAGAGCTATTTATTTTCAGTTTTGAGTTTTTTTGTCTCTATTTGGTATTTATTTGGTTTCATTGCTTTTCTTTTCCGTAGACGCGAATCCCGAGAGAGCGAACGGAGACTTCGAAGACCAAGACTCAGCACTAGAGCAGCAAGGCAAGTCTTCCTTGAAAATATTGATCCCAAATTTACAAAATGCTTATGTTTTTTTAAATTATGCATGCTTACTTTATGCAATGTACTTTAAATATAGTTTTAGGGTTTAGTTAAATGCCAACTTTGTTATACCCTCATTGACATTAATCATGACGAACCTTTGTCACCCTAGATGATACTAGCTATTTTATTTGTTGATAACCAGTAGATTAGCATGGAACGGAAGAATTTCTTAGTCCAACTTAAACGCTTCGGTATTATGCTATTATGGGAATCATTTCAAATATTGTTGAAACTTATTTGTGAAGTCACGACAATTGATGTTGCTTCTATTATTTAAATGAAATAAAGTGGAAAATATGATTTAGATCAGGCGGATGGATGTTTGGCGGGTGCAGGAAGCACGAGACCTTGAAATGTGAATGTTCTGACCTAGTCAATTAAGGACCGAACCGTGTGTTATCATGGACCGAGCACTACCGTACAACCACAAGTCTATATGGGTACAACCTGGCTAAATAATTTGTGCGTCTCATTATTAGCTTCGCCAGTTTGTGGATGCCAGATGTAGGCAGGCGCAAGAGGGGGCTTCTGTACTGGGCAGCTAGAACCCTAACAGCGGTGAAACCTTAGTGGGCGACGTTAATAGTGGGGTTGTACATTGTAAAGGCCTTGTCATGATCTCTCTGCCGACACACCAAAGGAAGCATGTTAATTGCATATCAACAATAGTCGATCATGTCTTGTGGGTAAAGCGGTACACACTCTGCAGAGTTAAAACTAGTTAAATAGCCGTGTCCACGGTCAAGGGTAGGCGAGGTACGCTTGCATATTGTAGATTTTATAGTTTGTTTTAAATGAAAATAATGGTTTGGGAATCCATGAGCAGATGAAACTCTTGGGTTATAGTTTGGCAGATGAAGCCAGTCAAGTAGATAGAACTTGCTTTGGTTGTCACATCGAATTCAATTACTATGCTATTACATTTTGGTCAAATGAAGTTTTGTGAAATTACTATTGGTATTTACAGTTAAACTTTGCTTTATGCTAAAAGAGCCATATTATGCCTTCAATTGTTTAGCCTTGTATATAGTTATCATGCATTATGTTTCCAAGATTTGCGAAGTACATTTTGTGCTCACCCTTGCAACATCCCCAACTTTCCACAAAGGAGTTTGTAGAAGCTGAAGGTGACTACGAGTTCTATGCTTGTGGTTATGATGAAGGCGATCCGGATTGCTAGAACGCGTATCCCAATCGATTGCTTGTTGGGCAAATGGATGGACTTATCCTGCTGCTGTTATTTCATTTCCGCTGCTTTTTATTGAACTTAAGCCATGAGGCTGCTTATTTGTAATAATTGGCCTTAAGGCTAATACCTTTTTGCTTAATTAATACTATTTGGTTCGTGATATGATTGTGTTATCATCACTGTTTCTACTGTGTGTGCTAGCTTTTCCTGGACTAGCACAGGTTATACACAAATGGTTCAGATTTGGAAATCCGATCCCGACAGAAGTGGTATCAGAGCTATATCGACTGTAGGTCGCTTCCCTAATTAGTCTTGTCTTCTTAGCAAGAACTTCAAAATTATTTTCTAAATCAAACCAACGAATTGGTATGAAATAGATTATCTCCTCTCATCCCATTCTTAGGTCCTTACTTCTTTTCTTTGCTAAAATATTAACTTTGATCTTATCTTCTGAAACTTCTCAAAGCCTTGTGTCTTCGGCAAGAATCCAAATCAAGGAAGGTGATGATCTATTTTCTTTTCAAGACTAATGAAGGGCTGCTGGAAAGTTCAAGTTTTCAAAAGAGTGCTCGAAAGGACTCCCATATAGGATAAGTTAATAGTGCTCAGTAGTGTTGGAGCATACCACCCCCTTTTCAATTTAGCAATGTATAGTCCGAGTGTTTTAGGATTTTTGTTGCTTGTTTGTTGGGTGTGTTGTACACTTGCCCTAGCATTGTGTTACAGCCTCCTTTCATTTAGAGTTTTATAGTTTGTTTGGTCTTAGAATAGTTACCTCCTTAGTCTTCTCATCTTTTGCTCTTTCTCTCTTTATCTATTTATGTATTCGCATGTCGGCTGCTGGTCATCGTCTTTGTTTGGTCATGCTGCACTCTTGTGAACTGAGATACGCTTGCTCCTGCTCCTGCCCTGATGGATTGATAACTTGCCAAGTACTATCAAGTCCTTGTGATGGATCCACGTCCATTTCTTTGCCCTGATTCCTGTACGCCATGAAGAGCTGATAAATAGATACTCGTACGTCAGAACTGCAGTCTGGAGCTAGCTTAGCCTCCTTGAAAATGCGTTCAACGTACGTGAGTTTGAATCTCGGGTCTAGAACAAGAGGTATGCTTAGCGACAAATATGAGCATGACAAGAACTCCTCAAGACCCTCCTTTGCGGGCTTCAGACCTAATTTTGTGAATTTAAGGGTTTGTTTGTTTTAGCTTTTGATTCTGGATTCTAGTTCCAAAAGCAGAATCAGAAACAAACAGCTTTATTCTAGAATCCGATTCTGACAATCCACCCCACTCATATACACTAGAATCCACAATCCACTTCATATGTGCTTTTGGATTCTAGCTTTTGGAGAATCACCTTCTCAAAACCACAATCGAGAATCAGCTTTTAGAGAATCCAAAGCTGAAACAAACAGGCCCTAAAAACATCGGGGCAATCATCGTCGATATCTTCGTTACTTCCAGAAGGTTTGGTGTTATTCAAAATCCAACATTTTTTTCAGCTTCAATAGCTCTATAAGGCGCAGGTTTGAAGTTGGAGAACTGCAGGTAGAAATTGCTTCGATAGAACGATATGCCGTACCCAAAGTAGCGCGATATGATTCTGTTAGCTCTGTTTCTTGAAATGTGGCTTCTCCCGCTAAGCTTGCAATTTTTGCTGCTTCCGAAGAGCATTCGTCATGGAGAATTTCCAGTGCATAATAGCACGCATACCACCACTCGTCATATGTCCAAGGGTGGTTCAGCGACAAACGTGAAGAAATATCTCTTGTGTTTCTTCTGACTCAACTTAAATCCTGAAAGGCATCGAGCCAAGATTGTCCAATATAATCAAAATCGTCATAGAAAATATGTTAGCTGACGAGCAACCGAATGGAACTCCCGATTTATGTCGGTAGCACAGAATAACTTATATTGGGTTGCAGAGAGATGCACAAGATTGTCAACGTGCAACTTGTTTCATAATAAACCCAAATCCCAACAGTCGGATAGAACGCTACAGACCTTAAGCGGAAGACCCCAGCAAGAAATAGTTTCCTTCAATCTAGCATAATTGTCCTCGCATATATGGGAACCGGCATGTAATCTTTGATCTCCGATATTTCATAGGCGCTTATCTCCTTATGCCTTCCCCGGCTCGTAGCCGTTGCCGCTGTGTATTGCGATTTGGAAATTCCCCCATTAGAATACATAGCCTTCCCCGAGCGTGACGTGGCGTGGCGTGCTGTGTATCCCAATGTGGCCTCGTCATTTGATGTCTAAATGGCGCAGGTTGTTTCTGTCTTAAAGTCCTAACACCCGTACCGACCCTTCCTCCTCCTCGCAGCTGCGCAGGGCTACCTCCGTGTTGATGGGGAATGGGTCGCAGCATTTGTATGCGTGGAGTCGGCACGATTGACTTGAAGTTTACTTCAGAAAAATCGTCGGCGATCGAGGAACGTGCATCACGTGCCCGCGATAAATAAAAACCTTGTCAGCCGGTCTCTACTATGAGAGCGGAGGCCTGTTCCGCTTGTCTTTGACGGACATGAATAAAATTGTGAATCATGTTTGTAATCATGAGACGATGTTTGGCATTCACGACTTTGTCATATTAATCTTGGTTGCATGATGCGGTTAGCCAAGATGAATTTAATCCCAAAATTTACCCAAGTCAAAGGTTCTAAGCCTTCCCCGGCTCGTAGCCGTTGCCGCTGTGTAGCAAAGGATCAATTGAGATATTCAGTTGCCCATGGGAATTCACTACACCGGTACCCTAGGGTACTTGAGGGTTATAGTGATTCAAACCGATATCCGGCTAACTGCACCAAGCTCAAGCTTTGGTTGGCTGCAGGTTGGTTTGGCAAATGGGTTCTTGAAGAGGGGATGCAGGGATAAAGGATATATTCTAGCCATCTTGGTAACGAACAGAGCTGCTTTGAAATGTGTGTGTGTGGCCCATAATTAATTTAATAGAAATTCCAAAAGGCCCATGGGTTTAGTACCATATGGGTAATGAGAGAAGATTTGACTCCAATGGCGATGGCAACCAGTAATCCAATTCCAATCGCTTTCTAGGGCACATGGTGGGGACGACGGGTTTGGTCGATCCGGTTCAACTTCGGTGCTGACTACGTGCTCTCTGCCTGCGGATGTGCATCCTTGTAAAAACTAAAAAGCATCAGTTTTGGCCCATGCTTTGTATGAATGTATCAGAGAAATTTTTGAGGAATTCTGCAAGAATGCATCGGTCTCTCTGTAATTTCTACCGTAAAAAGGTTTTCGCTAAGTTTACTGGAGCATATACATGCTAGTTAAACGTATGACCTCTTCACAGAAACTCCAATTACTTCTCTTTTCTTTAGGGGAAAAATGTTGATTACTTCAGAGCTGTTAACTATAGCTAGTGCCGGCGGTAGGTCGAGTATAGCGAAGTATACGTGGTATGTATGGTATTTGTGGTTGTATACAACGTTTCACTGTCACATTAATCATGTGTGATGATTCATGTTAATTTAGATCTGACGAGTTAAATTTTCGGAGAGTATATGTGCATGGTTGTTAACCGGCTGGAGAATTCAACACGTCGAATTTACAGTAGAATTGGACAGGCCATCATCAAACTTGGACCCGGTCACCAATCCCTGGCCAAACGTTCCATTACATGACGTACCACACACAATGTTCTGTGTTTGGCTCATGACCTAGCTATCCATCCTACTCAATTTATTCAGGACTAAGTTTTATTTACTTCCTAAACTTTTGGATGCATCTAATCTACCTCTAAATTACAGAACCGTCAAAATAGCTTCCTGAACCATGCAAATACAGAACCATCAAAATAGCTCCCTGAACTATGCAAGATCATCTAAATAACCCTCTAAACGGTTCCAATGGCAGTTTTACCACCATGGAGAATGACGTGTGGTTTACAACGTGTCAATGATCATTGTCACATTGTCATTTACATCATCTGTCACGGTGGCAAAACCATCTTATGGGTTATTTAGACTGTTTTTACATTGTTCACGGTGCAATTTAGACGTTTTGTAGGTAGATTAAACACACATCAAGTCCTATTAATTATTAGAAACATTTTGCAAGTCATACTTGATACAGGCAAGTTATAAAGAGTACGCCATTTATCTATTTATCTCGCGTTGGAAACTTTTTGCAAGTCATACTTGATACAAGCATGCAGGTAGAAAGTCTTGTGGCCACGAACCAATTAATTAAGCACTACTTGGACACTGGTCGATGATTTGTATCTGTACATAACCACGTACTGATTTCAGGATCACACATCCAAGCAAATTTTGTCCCCCAATTAAGTTTATTCAATTTGTATGCAAGCAAATAATATATAGTGAGAAAAAACCCCAGCAATGGCACCGAATAATCCGGAGGAAACCATCTAGCTTGGCCTGGTTTACTTTGGTTAATTTGCTTGATGGGTGAGGTAATGGTGGCGACGAAACCTAGAAGATGATCTTATTTAAAAATGTAAGATTTTTATATAGGTTTAATAAGTCTTTCCTATCGTAACTCTATTTTTTTAACTACATGTATTTATTCATCACCACCCACGTAAAATATTATCTCTCATCTTCCAAGAAAATTAAAAAGGGTATGTAAGTTATTTTCTCTCATGTCTTTCTTAATTTTACCCAACCTTAATTCTTTTATAAAATTAAAATACGTCTTATATTTATCAAGGGAGTATACCACAGGACTACAAGCCAATTGATTGGAGACAGAAATATTAAATATGTGGCTAGAGTCGTGCAAAGACCAGCTAGAGAAGCCAAGCTCGGGTCGTTGTGTATATGCAGGACAACATTTCCCGTACATGCAGCTAGTTCTACTGTGCATTCAGTACCATCTTTATTAAAAAAATACTCTCTTCCGTCTTAAATTTTTATCATTTTGGATATTAACATGATCTTCAAATATATCTTTGACTACTAATTTCTATTAAAATATATTTATAAAACCCAATAAATTTATAATAATATGAAAGTACTTTTCGAGAAAAATCTATGCATATGTTTTCATGTATCTAATTTAAATACTTAAAAAGGTATTGATAGTAAAAGTTTGACTACATTTATGTCTAAAACGACAATTATTTTTGACCGGAGGGAGTAATATAAATGATCATATTTTTTTTTTGAATTTTTGGTTAGATAGGTATGGTATTACATAATATTATGCAAAATTCAAATCTAAATTGATCTACGCATTAAGAAACAAAAAGAAAGACAAATTTAGGAGAAAAGGAAATCCAAAATAAAAAGGAAAAAAGAAAAGGTATTGTTCACTAAAATTTGTCTTTATATTCTTTTGATATACATCGTTTTGTAAGTTGATTTTTTGCATGATGCTAGATGAAATCATACCGTACCTAACTAATTTTTTTCCAGAAAGTTTCATAACCATTAGCATCATTTTTCAAAGAAATATAGCGCACAAAACACTGTAAGACCAAAAGCACATGAAAATATTCCTGTGTATGTGTTGGCATCAAAAACTTGAGTAGGGTTTATTGACCACAACACACCAAACGAACATCGGGTTCAAGTTGGTTCGTGGCTTGCAACCGATTTGATCCTGCAATCGGTAAGAAAAAAATATGAAATACGCACAAAGCCGATTCTGCGTATCAATCGGCTTGGACCTAACCAGCTGAAAGCCGATTAAATTAGAAGTAAGGGTAAATCTAATTAGCCGATTAAGGCTAATTAGAGGATAAAAGCGGATCAACTCTTATGAAGGCGATACGCAAAAAAGATCAGAGAATCAAACCTGATTGGCGTAACAAAAGATGATCAATGATCAGCGATGCTCAACTTTATTGATCAAATCAAGTCACGGGAGAATCTAGATTACAAAACTACTCCTAGTTGACAGAAAAGTAAGTGAAAGTATAATGCGGGTTGATTGATTTTGTTGTCTCTTTCTTTTAGCATGCCCACCTTTATTTTTTATACCTATCGACCGATCGAGTCCTATTACAACACGTTGCAGAACACGATTAGTATCGGTCTCAATCTGGTCTGTCTTTCGTCAAATATTTGCAGTTACCAAATATCCTTAAATCTTTCCGAGTTAAACATCGGCTATATCCTGTTAACTCAAATCTACAGATTTTAACCATACCTATCAAATCTTCGTGTAAACAGTATGCATGACCCTTCTACTATGCTTCCCTTCACAATCTATGCCGACGGTCTTAGGCTCTTAGGTGCGTGGAAAACGTACCATTTTTCCCGACTCGTCATTAGGAGTTGTCATGCATGCATCTTGTTTGTTATTGCACAGTGTATATACGAGTATACGACGGTGAAAGTACAAGTACAGATGAGTCGACTGTTTTCTGGTAAGCATATCTCTCTAATTTCCTTTTGTAGCTACGTTCACTCACACCTTGGTATCTAGTAGACCTGACCTCGTCATGAGCTTTCGTGGAGCCTTCTCTCAAGGAATAATAAATTGGACCAACTAAATTCAGTAGTGAATTATTAATTTGGTGAACAGAGCTATGTTTAAAAGTATCGTATAAATTTGCTAAGGGAATAATGCTAAATATTGCAGTAGCAATTTCAGAAATACGGTCATAAATTATCGGAAATAATTGAGAATAGATCATATATATTTGCAATTTTGTAAAGAACAGGCCGGATGCTTCAGTACGCGCGTGTAAATTTCTCTCGCTCTAGCTTCGAGCTTCGTTGATAAGGCACGCGTCAAAATGCATATGATTGAATTATTCCTGCATACTTGGTGTATAAAGCTTAGCATTCAAGGAGTAAGCGTTTTAGTTAGGTGCTTGATGTACCATAAGCAATATATTCTACCAGTTCTTTTTGCTTAACGTTTTTAATTTTTATAACTTTGACTATTATTTTTATAAATTTAGTATATTGATCTATAATGATTGTATTATAATATTATAAATGTATTTCCGGTAAGAAATTTAATAATATAGTTGTTACATTATCAATCTAAACAATTGGAGTCAGAGAAGAAGACAATGACGGAGCCGGTGGCCCCTCTCCTCCACTACCGGTGTGCACTGAAGAGAGGAAGAGTAAGAGGAAGAAGGAGAGAGGCGTAGCCGTAGGTTTTATAATTGATCGTTTGTTGTAATGAGTCTAATAGTGTTGTAATGAGTCTAATAGTGTGGGTCCACATGATAGTTTCACGCGCGAGTGACATGGGAAATGAGGGCATGTGAGGTTGATATGTGGGCCCACATTGTCAGATTCGTTAGAAGGAATGATCAATTCTAAAACATGTAGTTTTGTAACACAAATACTCTTAAAATATATAATTTTGTAAAATAGATGCTAAAACCTATATTTTTCTAATAATTTATAAAAAAAAAACTTGTAGTTTTCTGAAATTTACTCTTAAAACATTGTTGCTTTGTTCATGATCAGTATTAGACCTTTTTTAATAGATAATACCATTGTTGTACCACATCTTACGAACTGAACTGTGAACATATCTGCCTGCGCATTTGGTTCGGGTTAATTTTATGCTTTTTTGAACAAATAAATTTGATCACCGTGAAAGTATTTTTTTTTATGAAGATTGACATATATGGATTTGAAAATGATTATTCTTCCTAACACATACAGTCGTGGACTCGTGGCTGTGTTCCAAGAATAGAGGTGGGCGTTGTGCTATGCTGAACTGGTTCGGCTTGGATCTATCATGTTTTGTGCTTGAATCGTACCGGGCCACGATGGTCCATCGTGCCCGCCATGCCATGCCGTGATGGCCTGGCTTGCATTTGGAGAGTCCAAGCATGGCCTATTTGCGCTTCGTGCCTGTTTCATGCCATGCTGACCTAGACTCGGCCCATTTGCACTATTGCGACGAGAGGAAAGGAGCCGAATGCACATAGAGTTAAGGCAGTGGACACAAATATTATGAGAAAAAGAACTAAAATTCATTTATTTTTGAACAGTTATAGAGCGAGGGCGATGTGCTGAACATGGGTGAGAGAGGGGGCAATGGGCGAGAAATAGAGTGAGGGAGACGGGCGAGAGAGATTAAGAGAGATGGACGAGAGAGGGAGAGATTGAGAGACACGGGTGAGAGAGAGAGATTGAGAGAGGCGGGCGAGAGAGAGCAGCTTCTTGCACTGTCCTCAATTCTCTCAGCTCTCTCTCTCTCTTGCCCGTCTCTCTCAAGTGTCGGCGGCAGGTGGCGTCTATACTACTGGGTGCGTCCATGGCACTCATGCTCTGTGGATCGGTGATCTTCATGCTGGGCTTCTTCCTCATGCCCTGTGTCATCAGTCTGGCATGGCCCGTGCTACAGTATCATACAGGCCCAGTATATTCCACTTCGTGCCGTGCCGAGCTTTGAACCGGGTCATGTCGCCGTGTCTCGGGCCCGGCAAAAAAACCTGACCGGAGTACCAACCTTTGTTCCAGAGTTCGAATCAACTCCGACAATCCGACTATCCTCCGATCGCACTACTACAGGAATATACACCACAATCGGATCTTTTTTGCCATCACAGTCGGTTCTGGTAGTGACACAAAGTCATTAAACAGAGATGAGATGGTGCTATCACAGTCAGTTCTTGCCCGATTGTGATGAGGGGGTCATCTCTATCGGTTCTTTGTAAGAAGCGATAGAGATAAACCCTCATCTCTATCGATTCTCAAAAGGAAGCGATAGAGATGTTCACTTCATCTCTATCGGTTTTTTGTAGGAAGCGATAGAAATGACACAAGGAACCGATAGAGATGACCATCTTATCTCTATCGCTTTCTTCTAAGAACTGATAGAGATGATGTTGTCATCTCTATCGCTTCTTCCAAAAAAACGATAGAGATGAAGACCTCATTTCTATCGGTTCCTTATAAGAACCGATAGAGATGAGGTGGTCATCTCTATCGCTTTTTACAAAGAACCGATAGAGATGACCCCCTCATCTCTATCGCTTCCTTCTAAGAACCGATTGTGATGACCCATTATCACAATCGGTTCTTAGCTAGAACTGATTGTGATGTGGGGTGACCCTATTATCATAATTGATTCTAGCTAAAATGATCATCAAAGGCCACAGTCATGATTAAATACTAGGCTCTTTTGAAACATCAAACATTAAATTGAAATTGTACAACAACAGTTCATGAAGGTTGGAAAAGATTCAATACGATACTTCAATTAACGTATCAATATCTTCGTCATCTGACAAATTTGACTAAGAATCTAGGACATATATTTCCAAAGGAATCTAGTATTACATACATGGCAGAATAAATTAGAAATGACATGAAAAGTTTCTATATTACCAAAAGCAAGCTCATCAGAATTAAAATCTTAGTATACATATTGAGAGGATTAATTCAAATATAGCAAATATATAGGTCTAAATCCCAAGCTTTACAAAGTTAGTCTAATGCATGTTAAATAAGAATTGGGAGCTTGGGACAAGAATTCATCTCTCATCCCAATGGTCATCTTCATAACTATTCTATTTAGAACACACCAGAAGGCTGAATTCACAGTTGAGCAGCAAATTCAGCAAAAGAGAAAGGGATTGGAGCAAACTACCATATTTTGAAAAATAAACCTTCATAAGTGGCAGCCATGGTAGCCTTAGCCATCAATGAAAGAGACCCAAATAAAATAAAAACCTGACTCCTTACTATCTACCAGTAATACATAAAACATACCACACTATTAAGCAAAAGAATTTTTCTTGTGAGAGAAATAAAGCTATTGTACTTTCTTTCCTACATGAGAAATAAAGCTCATCACAATCTATAGATTCTATAGGCTCCCAATAACACAAAGCTTATTCTACCTTGATGAAGTGGACATGCCAATATGGCCAAGATTTATAAAACCATGAAGAAGAAATCAAGACATAATTAGAGCAATGGGAAAAGACCTAATGGAAAAGGAAATTGCGTAAGCGCGTCATGTTTCTTGTATTGACTGCCAAACATATCATGACCCAATGAAACAAAATGAAGTGCTTACTTTCATTGGAGAATCATTGAGAAGAGCGCCTTTTTAACGAATAGCCGTGAAGAGCTAATTGAAGAAATAACATAGAATTGGGAATCTTGTCCACCATATGTTGCAGTAAACTAGCCTGAATGATCAAAAGCATCATGTGAGTTAGAATAGACTAGTTATATTTCAAACATGGACACTACCTTGTCATACAAGGTTGGAAGATCATTTTCCTCAAAGGGAAGGTAACCAGCCATTAAAACGTACAGAATAACTAACTATAGTATGCCCACAGTGTCATTTCGATGAACTAGTTCAAACCATTAAAATAACTAACTATAGTATGAACTGTTTGAAAATAATCGATATTAAGAGCAAGAATTTATTGCTTAATCCATATAACAATATGATAATAAATACATAATTCAAAGATAGCTATAATAACATAACTGACAAGATAAAGCATATTATGAAGATTATGTCATTCATGCAATGAATCATGCCTCCCATGGAAATATGAAGGGAATTTAAATTTGGTTGCTCTTAGATTTAGAGTCTGTTTGAAGATTATAAACCTTCAACCTTAATCATGAATGGGCAAAACAATTAATCTAGTAAACAAGGCCTCAAACCCTTACCACCTTATCATGCACAACAAGAATTGACAATGATATTCACGGTTATTAAAGTCCTTACTGTTTGATTAAGTTCAGAACACCTTATAACCAGATTAGTATGGACAAAAATACTAACCAAACAACATAGCCTATATAACCAGTCAACAATAGTGACAAAGGAATCAACAGAGAGTATTTCACACTAGCAGTTGGTTATTTTACCACTAAAATTAAGATCAGCAAGTTAACCGAATCATATGAGGCTACTGATACTTAGCCAATAAATAGATCAACAAGCTAATCAAATAGATGAAGCTACTGGAACATAGGCAATACTTATAGATAAGCAGAAAACTGAACTAATCAGATATCTAGACATTCAGACAGTGAATGAATCAAGGTTTCAAAAGCATGTAAGTCTATCAGTTCAAGGCCTTATTCACAGGATAATTGTCTATATCATTAGTTACCCTATTATCATCACACAGCAATACCGAACCCACACCCAGCAAGAAAGAAATGAGTAATCTGAACATATACTTACAACAAAACAACACTCAAAGCTGTTCAGTAGAACGGGCTAGGCACAACTTGAAGTCGCTGACCCAGAAACCCAATCACCACTGCTTGTGCCGCGGTGTAACCGGCCTGGATCTCGGAGATACAAAGCCCTTTTTCGCACACGTGACACACCGAATGCGAAAATCGAGCCTCAAATGTCAGCCGCACAAAACTAATTCACAACTTCACCTTTAGGATTCAATCACACACCAAGCTCAGGATCTCGCTCATATTCAAAGCCGCACCAGATGCGAGCACAAGAACCTCAGCATGCAGGAGAAATAAAAGTTTGCTCAAACCTAGGACTTTTCCTAGATTAAAGTCCCACGGAAGCCCTGTTTATTCTTGCAATGTACTGGCCTACTACCAATCCAGAACAGGAAGGAATCAAAAAATGAAATCAAAGCTGAGAGTTCGTTTTTGTAACCTGCCTTGGAGAGCAGCCTTGTGCTGGAATAAATAGGGGAAAAGGAGAGCCTACTTCCCTAGAGCTCGTGCTCCACCAAGCCAACAAACTCAACGGCACCAGCGAAGGACCAGCTCAACCATGCGCCGGCGCAGCCATCCAGCCAAAGCAAGAGGAGGACTCAGTCCTCAAGGCATCTCCTTTCCCTTTTCTTATTCAGCCCTAATGGGCCGGCCTAAAGGCCTTGTGGAGCACCTTCATGGTGACGGCGGCGTCCACTCCTCTGCTCAGCCGCGCCACCCGCTCGGCACGGCCGAATCGATCGATTTTGTGTGGGATTTCGCGGTCGGACAAGGAGAATGCGTGTGCTCTCACATTCATGGCGACGGCGGGAGATGCGGTGGCGGCAGGCGATGCTGGGGCAGCTGGAACCTAGGGATAGGCCAGGGCGGCGGGAACAAAGAGTTAGGGCACGGGAGACTGCGGTAGCAAGTGTGTCCGCTCGGGCGAATGAAAGTAGGAAGGAATATTTGTGTCGGTTTTTAACCAGAACCGACACAAATGTGAACAAATCACTACCGATTTATAAACAAACCGATACAGTAGCAAAAAATCTCTATCAGGTTTTAATAAAAACCGACACAAATGTTGTGTTTAGCACTATCATTTTTAGCAAAATACCGACACAAATGTACATTACTTCACTATCGGTTTTTCATAAAAACCGACACAAATGTAGAGCACTTCACTATCGGTTTTTGAAAAATATCAACACAAATATACATCACTTTACTATCATTTTTTCACAAAACCGACACAAATGTAGAGAAATTCACTATCAGTTTTTAACAAAAAAACCGACACAAATGTACTGTAATTACTATCGATTTTTAATAAAAATCGTTACAAATATGAATATCACTATCAGTTTTCCAGACAAACCGATGGAAATGTACATGTCCAGAACAGGAGTTTGAAATGAGCAAAGACAGGAAAATTAACTATGAACTGACAGAGGAGTGTGAAAGGAGGCATGTACTAAGAACTAAAAAACATTATCAGATGTCATGTTTTAATTTTTTTTTTGCCATTCATACAAGCTAATTAATTACAAACTCCCAATAGTGACAAATTGATTACGGATGAACAACAAATGAAAAATCAGCTCAAAACCGTGAAGCCTGAATTTTTAGAATTATTTGATCAAAGAGTGAAAAGGCCATAACTTTACAAATATAGTTTGAATTATTTGAAATTTTGCAGAAACATACTTATGTGAGAACTGAGTAATGTTAAGAAAATAAGGTTATTAACAACATCATATCTATTGGTTCTCAGAAGGAAGCGATAGAGATGACACACTCATCTCTATCTGTTCTTTGTAAGAAGCGATAGAGATGAGTAAGAACCGATAGAGATGACCCATATCATCTCTATCGCTTCCTTCTGAGAACCGATAGTGATAATCTATCCATCTCTAACGCTTCTTCTAAATAACCGATAGAGATGACCACTTCATCTCTATCGCTTAGTTCTGAGAACCGATAGAGACGAGGGGTTTGCTGTTTTTTTCCAATTCACCCTCCTAAATCAGCACATATTTCACACAGTACGCACATATCATATTCACACAGCATAAATTACACACAACATGCACATATCATATTCATAGAACACAAACATTGCCTTACAACTCGTGTTGAATGTTAAAAAACATAATACAAAATCCTATAGAAGTCATAAGCTCGTGTTGTATGGTGCGATACTCACAACGTCCAGGATCGTACAGTCGTAATGCCGATGGTTATCATACAGTCCAGATTAACACGAGAGTACTATAAATTAAGATAATTAAATACATGTGTGTTTGTCAAATAAAGGGTGCGAAATCTAATAGGATATACATAATACTAGAGCAACATAAACTTTCGTCGCGATATATCAAAATTACATAGTGCAAAATTGAAGGGGTTTGAAGGAATGCTCACATTTTGAAGAAAACCACAAATTCTGCAAAATAAGGGGAAATCTCCTCAGACCAGGCATCAAATTTACCCTCTTAACACCCACCCTTGAGGATTTTAATTTTTCTCACCCAAGTATTGCTTTCAACCACAGAATATGAGCTGTTTTTTCGAGTGGCGACGAAGAAGTATCCTTTAGAACAACAACAGAGAAGAGTTCAGCCCGAGGGATATAAATAACCTAGCGAGACACATCATAGTTGGTTCTCACTTAAAAAGCGATAGTGATATGCACACACATCACTATCGGTTCTCACTTGAAAAGCGATAGTGATGTGATCATGCACATCACTATCGGTTTTTATGTGAGAAGCGATAGTGATTTACATTCTCTTCACTATCGGTTCTCACATAAGAAGCGATAGTGATGACTACGTGCACATCACTATCGATTTTTATGTGAGAAGCGATAATGATGTGCATGATCATCACTATCGCTTCTCACATAAGAAGCGATAGTGATGGCGGCATGCACATCACTATCGGTTCCTATGTGAGAAGCGATAGTGATGTGCATGATCATCACTATCGCTTCTCACATAAGAAGCGATAGTGATGACGACGTGCACATCACTATCGCTTCTCATATAAGAACCGATTGTGATGTGTCCAGTGCTACATCACAATCACTTCTAACCTGAGAACCGATAGTGATTATTATTAACACCTCTCTTAAGTCATTTATCATAATCGTTTTTTCCTAAAACTTAAGAACCAACTCAGATGAAGCGATAATGATATACTATTCTGTAGTAGTGTCATGTTCTCAGGAGTGTCCGTGCATTTATTCCTGCTGAATCATTTTATTTGTGCCGTATAATGTTAAAGGACATACACGTTCATAGATATAGCAACCATATCTCACGTAAAATTGTACCCCGCAAAAGTTTAGATGGTCAAGATATTTTCTATTTCTTTAATTAATGTGCAAATTTATAGTTTTTTTTCTTCTATTAATGTGAAAATTTCTAGACATCTAAAATTAACGTGGGGCTCTTAGAGGATCTCTAATTAGTAAAAGATGAAGAAAGATAGATAGATGAGGTTCAATTCAAACCATCACACACATAAGTATGTGATGCGAACGGCAGTTCAAAGACTGGTACATTTAAGCTCTAAAACACGATGCAACACAGAAAAGAAAAGCATAAAAACATGGTACACTCTAATTATGAAACAACACAAGACACATAGACCACAGGACATTATTGGATACATAAAGCAAGTGAATATGAAAGAGCTGGTGATCAAGATAGGCGCATTCCCCATGATGCTCATCATGTAGTTAGCATCACGCGTAGCGGCGAAGATGGTTTGTAATCTCGGTGATATGCTGAGAAGATAGCCTAGTAGATGTTGGAATGGCCAGAAAATCCCTAGCCATCCTTGCTATTGTCGGGTATCGGTGACAGTTGCCCTTCCACCACTTGAGAATATCGAAATCCTGTTGCTTTATGGGGACGGTCTCATCTTGCAGGTAAGCGTCGAGTTCAGTCCTGCACTCTTGTGAACTGAGATGTGCTTGCTGCTGCTGCTGCTCCTGCCCTGATGGATTGATAACTTGCCAAGTACTGTCAAGCACTTGTAGTGATGGATGGGCTTGAAGTGATGGATCCACGTCCATTTCATTGCCCTGAATGCTGTACGCTATGAAGAGCTGATGAATAGTTACTCGTACATCAGAACTCCAATCTGGAGCTAGGTTAGCCGCCTTGAAAATGCGTTCAACGTACCTGAGTTTGAATCTCGGGTCTAGAACAAGTGGTATGCTTAGCGACAAATATTTCCGTGACAAGAACTCCTCAAGTTTTTCTTTTGCAGTCTTCAGATCTCTTGTGAATATAAGATGACCAATGTTATCATCGTCAACATCGTTTCTTCGAGAAGCTTTGGTGTATTCAAAACCTAACTTTTTTTTCAGCTTTAATAGCTCTATAAGGCAGAGGTTTGAAGTTGGAGAACTGCAGGCAGAAATTGCTTCGATAGCACGATATATTGTACCCAAAATAGTGCGGCACGATTCTGTTAGCTCTGTTTCTTGAAATGTGGTTCCTCCCGCCAAGCCTGCAATTTCTGCTGCTTCCGAAGAGCATTCGTCGTGGAGAATTTCCAGTGCATAATAGCATGCATACCACCACTCGTCATATGTCCAAGGGTTGTTTAGCGACAGACGTGAAGAAATATCTCTGCGTTTCTTCTGACTCAAACTTAAATCCCGAAAGGCATCGAGCCAAGGTTCTCCAATCTCAATACATGTTAGCAGACGAGCAACCCAATGGAACTCACAATTTATGTCGGTAGCACTGAATAACTTATATTGGGTTGCAGAGAGATGCACAACATTGTCAAAGTGCAACTTGTTCCTTAATAAACGCAAATCCCAACAGTCAGATAGAACGCTAAGCGGAAGACCCCAGCAAGAAATAGTTTCCTTCAATCTAACATAATTGTCTCCGTATATTACAGAACCGGCATCGTAATGTTTAATCTCGTCATAGGAGGGCTTATCCTCGCCATTCGATGCCTTGAACACTTGTATGACTCTCCTATGGAGATTCCATTCACCATCAATGAAGTGGGCCGCGATATAAACTTGTCCCCTGGCAGTTTCATCTTCACCTAACGATAAAATAACAATCCCAGGAGTACGTCCCAGGGCATCCTTCAGGTCGCTCAGTTCTTGGTCGAAAAGCGCATCGCACCGCTCCTCAACGTGTCCTCGCGATGGCATCTCAAAATCAGGACATAGCGTCTGTGCGAATCTTCTGAACTGGGCGTCTTCAACAACCGAGGAAGGGTGTCCATGCAGCGCGATCATCCTGACAAGCTGATCTTCAGTAGCAGCTATTTGCCGATCCAAATGAGCAGGGCTATGGTTGGAGCTGGACACCTGATGTTCCCCGTACTTCACACTCTGCGCAGGCTCTGCAGGCAACACATGCTGCCTCCCGGGTTTGGGGTGTTGCACGGGGCAAGTTTCTTCGTAATGCGTCTTCATGCTCGACGTCCCGTCCCTGGCAGGATCGGCGCATAGCATGGCCTTGCAGTACTTGCACTCTGCTTTGTGCTCAAAGTGATCCCAGTACTCTGACCGCCTGCTGTATCTCTTCCGTGCGCTGCGCTGTGCTTGAGAATCATGTGTTGGGTTGTTCTCGTCAGCCATCTCTCTGTCAAACATGGGGAGTTGCATAATACCATTTTTTTCTTGGACGAATCAGCAGGAGCTGTGCTGTTGCCTTATAAGCACAACTAAATATTCACAAGGAATTGCAAAATACTAACTACTGATTTTTTTTTAAAAAAATGCAAAACAAACAAACTACCGGCGATCTTAACGGTGAACCTGGAGAGCAGACACACATCTCCGGATGGCAATGGAACTTTTTTTTTCCCATTCCATTTTGACTTAAGGACAAAAACGGATCGCTTAGAAACAAAACTAGCCAATACCAGCCGCACACGGACACAACGAAAACACAGAAAGGGAGCAGATTTGAGAAAACTTACGAGGTGGTTGATGGTGGAGGTAGAGATCAGCAGCTGTAATTCGCCCCCAGCCGGCCAGGGAAGCACGCGAGACGATGATGGGAGGCCGACAATGTCTGGAGAGGCAGAGCAGCAGTTAGGTCAAGCAAGTAACCTATATTGAAAAGAAGATGTAAAGAAAAGCTCAAAGTCAGCTATAGAGCGGAGATCGATGGTGCTGGTTGTTGAAGGTAGTACTTTACAAGAACGACACAAACATTTATTTTTTAAGGGTAAGCCAAATATTTATTTAATGCTTCGTCTGGACAACAATAATGGTGTTTTGGGATACATGCAGTCAACATTTCTAAGCATTGGCCACCGATAAATTTTTAAATGTCATATTAGATGCATAAAAATTATATATGTGTAGATTTGTCTTAAAAAAAAGTATTTGTATAGTATTATAATTTTATTGGGTTTTTATAAATATATTACAATAAAAATTAATCCCTCCGTTGATAAATATAAGGCATATAGTTTGAATGATCTTGTTAAAAAATATAAAGCGTGCATGTAGATTTAATGAGCCTTTCCACTTATACCCCTATTTATTCTCTCTCAACCATATGCAATTATTCATTATCTTTCATCTTCCAAGACAATTAAGAGGGATATGTAAGTCATTTCCTCTCATGTCTTTCTCAATTTCAACATAACCTTAATCCTTGTGCAAAGTCAAAATACGCTTTATATTTATCAACGGAGGAAGTATTAGTCAAAGTGATATTTTGGTCAAAGTGATATTTTGTGATCATACTGATGTCCAAAATAACATGTGTTTGTGACCGAACAAAATAATAATGACAAAGCACCAGCTTTTGCTTGGACTCAGAAATGTGATCAGATAGATCTTCACCAGGACGAGGCGGTGTCAAGTGTTGTAACTGCGCAAAAAAGAAAAAAAAATGCAAATAAAACACGATGCATCTTGGGGCCTCAAACTCAGCTGGTCAAACTCAAACCAGACTTCACATTCTCCGAAGGACACGAAGCTATGGCTCCATTGGATTGGAACATACAACTAGCTGCTGTATATACTAGTACTACTATGCAATTAGCTAGCGTGCTTGACTCGCCCGTAGTAGAATTTATTTTACTTACTTGCGCCTCAATGGGTTCATTTTATGCGAGAGCAAAACTAATACTACACTACTAGACAATCTCTTATTACAGACGGTTCAGAATCGTCTGTACCAAAGTGTCAGTGATAAAGAAGAGTCATCACAGACGGTTTTCCAACCGTTTATGAAAAAGCTTATCACAGACAGTTTTAACTTAGCACCGCCTATGATAGTGATACATCACAGACAGTTCCAAATAGGAACAGTCTGTAATGATATGTCATCGCAGACGGTTCTAAATAAGAACCTATATCTGTAATATAGGACCATCAGAGACAGTTCCAAAGTGGAACTGTCTGTCATGAGGGAATCATCACAGATAGTTTTTGGATAAAACCTTCTGTGATGATTCCCTCATGACAGACGGGTCCACTTTGGAATTGTCTCTGATGGTCTTATATCACAGGATGTTGATTTTGTTTTTTTTTTACTAAATTTCTATTTATTGGCTAGCCTCAGGAAATGCTAGCCATGTTCTCTGAAACAAAAGACAGTATTATAATTTATGATATACATTTAAAAAATATTGATCTCCAATCACATGTTACACAACTTGCAGCGTATCCATTTCATAAATGAACTCAGATCGCACAATACAACGTAAGTACAACCCATCCATTTCAGAAATGAATTGACATATATACTAACCAATGGGATTCAGAAGTACAAATGACAAATTCACAGCACAAGACTGACAAATTAATATGAATGCATGGTTAACAAATTCACAACTCATCAGTTCAGCCCTGAGTAGCATCTGCCCTTTGGATCTAACACCTTACTTATGAAGAAGGAACAGAGGTTTCCTTGAATACTTAGGAGGTCAGCCTGTTCCAACGCAGATTTAGTGCATTGCCAAGCCTGTCGATGAGAAGAGTTAAGTCTTGCGTGTATATAAATTCATAATTAGAGACAATTATTACAAGATCGACAAACCTGTATGTCATTGGTCTTCTTTGAACCAACGAGGAGTGCTATGTTGTGGCAAATGTAGAATCCACATCGGTTAGTGGCCTTTGGCTACTGGTGGCACTGTCAAAACATAATAGGTTAATTAGTTCCGAAGGTATTATTTTAGAATGTGAAGGATTAATGCGTACTATCAGATACCGGATAGTTAAAAGTATGCTTTACAGTGGCTGGGTTCTTCTTGTGTGGCCCTCCGTGGTATTTGTAGACACCGAACGACGTTTCGAGTAAATTTATGATAGGCTTCAAGTCGTGGTTGTCGTCCTTTTTGGAATCAAGGTAAATTACCAGGTTCTGTCTTGGTATAAGTACGAGTAGAACCCAATGATACCTACATCGGTATGTCGTCATGGTTAGAAGTGCGATATATAGACAAATAAACAAGTATAGCATCTGGACGAAGCACTTACCCCGGGTTGTGGGGTAAAAGTATGAATTTTTTATCCGAATGAGCCAACATTAGTTTTTCCACGTATTCATAGACGACTTGTTTATTTCCGTCCATGGTTTGCTTGGACACCAATGTGTGGGTCGGCAAAACCCATCGGTTCTTCCATTGCTCTTGCTTGCAAGATCATATATTTACATATACAAAATCAAGGATTACATTATATATGATATTTATTAGTGCAATAGAAATGTGGGCGGTGATTGCACACACTTATAGTGTCCAGTATCTTATGAGTGAGGCGTCGAGTGCTCTGAGGTTGTACAGATCGAACAAGTCAGAGAAGGTGACCACGAAAATACCATCTAAATACCAGTGTAAGAAATGCTCCTCCTTAAAGCTTACCGAGATACTCGATTTTCGTTGTGCCACCGACTTGTTGGAGGCTCTAGGTTGAGCAAGAGTGACCGACCTAGAGCCTGAGCCTGAGCCCGAGCCCGAGCCCGAGCCCAGACTAAAGGCTTTGAAAACTTAACTTGCAGAGCAGCAGTTAGGTCAAGCAAGTAACCTATATTGAAAAGAAGATGTTAAGAAAAGCTCAAAGTCAGCTATGGAGCGGAGATCGATGGTGCTGGTAGTTGAAGGTAGTACTCTACAAGAGCGACACAAACATTTATTTTTTGAGGGTAAGCCAAATATTTATTTAATGCTTCGTTTGGACATCAATAATGGTGTTTTGGGATACGTGCAGTCAACATTTCTAAGCATTAGCCACCGATAGATTTTTAAATGTTATATTAGATGCATAAATATTATATATATGTGTAGATTTGTCTAAAAAAGTATTTGTATAGTATTATAGTTTTATTGTGTTTTTATAAATATATTATAATAGAAATTATTAGTCAAAGTGATATTTGGGGATCATACCGATGTCTAAAATAACATGTATTTGTGACCGAACAAAATAATAATGACAAAGCACCAGCTTTTGCTTGGACGCAGAAATGTGATCGGATAGATCATCACCAGGACGAGGCGGTGTCAACTGTCAAGTGTTGTAACTTCGCAAAAAAGAAAAAAATGCAAATAAAATCACGATGCATGTTGGGGCCTCAAACTCAGCTGGTCAAACTCAAACCAGACTTCACATTCTCCGAAGGACACGAAGCTATGGCTCCATTGGATTGGAACATACAACTAGCTGCTGTATATACTAGTACTACTATGCAATTAGCTAGCGTGCTTGACTCGCTCGTAGTAGAATTTATTTTACTTGCACCTCAATGGGTTCATTTTATGCGAGAGCAAAACTAGTACTGCACTACACTACTAGATAATTCCTTATCATAGACGGTTCGAAACCGTCATCACAGATAGTTTTTCGAACCGTCTGTAACAAAGTGTCAATAATGAGAAATAGTCATCACTAACGGTTTTCCAACCGTTTATGAAAAAGCTCACCGTCTATGATGGTGATACATTACAGACGGTTCCAAGTAGGAATGGTTTGTGATGACATGTCATCGCAGACGGTTCTAAATAAGAACTGTATTGATATGGGACCATCAGAGACAATTCCAAAGTGGAACCGTCTGTCATGAGGGAATCATCACTGACGGTTTTTGGAAAAACCGTCAGTGATGATTCCCTCATGACAGACGGTTCCAAAAACCGTCTGTGATGATTCCCTCATGACAGACGGTTCCACTTTGAAACTATCTCTGATGGTCCTATATCACAAGCGGTTCTTATTTAGAACCGTTTGTGATGTTGATTTTGTATTTTTACTAAATTTCTGTTTATTGGATAGCTTCAGGAAATGCTAGCCATGCTCTCTGAAACAAAAGACAATACACAGTATCACGAGTATATTATAATTAATGACATACATTTAAAAATATTGATCTCCAATCACATGTTACACAACATGCAGCGCATCCATTTCATAAATGAACTCAGATCGCACAATACAACGTAAGTACAACCCATCTATTTCAGAAATGAACTGACATATATACTAACCAATGGGATTCAGAAGTACAAATGACAAATTCACAACACAAAGCTGACAAATTAATATGAATGCATGGTTAACAAATTCACAACTCATCAGTTCAGCCCTGAGTAGCATCTGCCCTTTGGATCTAACACCTTACTCATGAAGAAGGAACAGAGGTTTCCTTGAATACTTAGGAGGTTAGCCTGTTCCAACGCAAATTTAGCACATTGCCAAGCCTGTCGTTGAAAAGAGTTAAGTCTTGCGTGTATATAAATTCATAAATGGAGACAATTGTTACAAGATCGACAAACCTGTATGTCATTAGTCTTCTCTGAACCAACGAGGAGTGCCATGTTGTGGCAAACGTAGAATCCACATTGGTCAGTGGCCTTTGGCTGCTGGTGGCACTGTCAAAACATAATAGGTTAATTAGTTTCAAAAGTATTATTATGGAGTATGAAGGATTAATGCATACTATCAGATACCGGATAGTCAAAAGTATGCTTTAGAGTGGCTGGGTTCTTCTTGTGTGGCCCTCCGTGCTATTTGTAGACACAGAACAACGTTTCGAGTAAATGTATGATAGGCTTCATGTCATGGCTGCCGCCCTTTTTGGAATCAAGGTAAATTACCTGATTCTATCTTAGTATAAGTACGAGTAGAACCCAACGATACCTACACTGGTATGTCATCATGGCCAGAAGTGCGATATATAGACAAATAAACAAGTATAGCATCTGGACGAAGCACTTACCTCGGGTTGTGGGGTAAAAGTATGATTTTTTTTGTCCGAATGAGCCATCATTAGTTTTTCCACGTATTCTTGGATGACTTGTTTATTTTCGTTCATGGTTTGCTTGGACACCATGTGTGGGTCGGTGAAACCCACTGATTCTTCCCTTGCTCTTGCTTGCAAGATCATATATCTACATATACAAAATCAAGTATTACATATATATGATATTTATCAGTGCAATAGAAATGTAGACGGTGATTGCACACACTTATAGTGTCCAGCATCTTATGAGTGAGGCATCGAGCGCTCTGAGGTTGTACAGATCGAACAAGTCGGAGAAGCCGACCACGAAGATGCCATCTAAATACCGGTGTAAGAAATGCTCCTCCTTGAAGCTTATCGAGATACTCGATGTTCGTTGTGCCACCGACTTGTTGGCTTGTTGCATGCACCAATCTTGCAATCGTTTGCAGTCTACTGTAAGTGTCTTCTTGCGTTGATCCGTTACGAACGGCTGCCCCAGCCAAATTGCCGCACCAACGAGGCAAACAGAATGTCACGAGCTGATCTGGTACATTTCGATTTGCCCTTGTCTCCGCCTCCCCTTCTACCAAATATATTCTTCGCAGAGACGACCGGGCTGAATGCGATGACATGCGCTCTGACGGGACACGGTAGCTGATTTGGCTGGCTCCTTCTGTTGGTCACATGGCTCCAGTAGTACTAGTAGCTCTGGCACATCATGTTGCTCTGATAGTGCTAGTAGCATCAGTTCTCCTAGTTGGGTGTCGAAGAAGATGTCTTTTTTGGGCCACTGGATGAATGTGCCGATGGCATCCCCTAGTGTGACAATCTCATCGTTTGGGGGTATTTGCAGCGCGACGGTCTTGAAAATTTTATGTACATAGTCGACTTGGACTTTTGCGTTGCCCGGCTCTAAAGAACGACCGTGAATAAACGCCATTACCCTGGATGAGTGCGCTTGTCCCCAAACAGCTTGTATTAGAACAAATTACTAATTTAGATCAAAAAGTACAAATGGATCTACACAAAGCTATAGCAAATGTATGTACTTCACATCACAGAGAACAAATGTATCTACAACAAGCTAGATCTACAAATTAACCAGTTTCATTTCCCTCTTTACTAAGCTACATGTTAAATATAACACAAATTTGAACCAATTTCTACTTTACATCACAGAGAACAGATGTATCTACACCAAGCTAGATCTACAAATTAACAACCTTCATTTCCCTCTTTACCAAGCTACATCTTAAATATAACGCAAATTTGAACCAATTTCTACTTTACATCACAGAGAACAGATGTATCTACACCAAGCTAGATCTACAAAGTAACCAGCTTCATTTCCCCTTTAACCAAGGTAGATCTAATATAATGCAATTATGAAGCAATTACTAACCTTAGATGACGTAGAGCACAATGATTTAAAATTACACCTCGAAATCTAAGGTCTCTTTGACCAGAACGCCTCTCAATCCCAGCCACGTCGAAAATATCCAGGATACCTAAAAAAACAGAGGAGGTCAGCTCTCTGTTAATTCGTATATATAATGTAGTACATCACAGACGGTTTGTGGATAAAACTGTCTGCGATTACGTCATTGCAGACGGTTTTATCCATAAACCATCTATGTTTCGCAGACGGTTTTTGGATAAAACCGTCTGTGATTACGTCATCGCAGATGGTTTTATCATAAACCATCTGTGATGTTCCTTCCCAAGACAGCTTCATCTTCCCAAAGAGTTCATATCGTTTCGTCTTCCAAGACAGCCGCGCAGTGTTTCGAGTTGATCGGTTCGTCTTCCGAAGAATTAAATTAACCATCCGTTCCAAGACAGTGTGTAGTGTTTCGAGTTGATGTTTTGTCTTTCAAATATCATTAAACCATCTGATCAAATTCCACTTTGAAGACCGCGTCTTCCCGTATAAGTACTCGATAATCAATCACATTCCGGAGAGATCATCGCCACTATGAGCACCTCATCAAACAACTCCGACACCCCCCCCCCGCTTCCGCCTTCAACGCCATCGTCGACTTTCGCTCCGCCTTTACTGCCACCGTCGACTTCCCCTCCGCCGCCACCGCCATTGTCGACTTCACCTCCTCGTTCTCTGCGGCCTCTGCGGGAATGGCTGCGGTGCAACTGTGGCGCCATATCCTCAAATCCATCGGCTGCGGCTTATCGTGGACGATCCCCTCCGCCGGCCACCTCGGGCACCGCTCCGTCTGCCTCAACCGTCGGAAAGAAGCGTCCGACATCGCCAATAGTGATCTCCTCCGATGACGACGACAGCTACGACTCATCGAAGGGCTACCGTGATGGTTGGGAACTGGAGGATCACCCGGACAGAGCTGGGTCGAGCGAGGATCCCGACGGTCGCAGCGACAACTCTAACTCCGACGACGACACCAACGACGATGAGGACTAGATGTACCGACTAAGTAGTATTTCGCAGTAGTATTTTGGTGGGAAACTTTTGTACATAGCACTCTGTTTATGCTTATATATATATAGCATGATGTTTTCAATGTTTGCTCTGAACGATTCACAGACGGTTTGTGGATAAAAACGTCTATGATATAGTGATAATCACAGACGGTTTTATCCACAAACCGTCTGTGAAGTTCTTTCTTTCATCACAGACGGTTTGTGGCTAAAACCGTCTGAGATGTATGGTACATCACAAACGGTTTCAACACAAACCGTCTGTGATGAAAGCAATAACTTCACAGACGGTTTGTGGATGAAACCGTCTGTAATGATCTAATATAGTAGACGGTTTCATCTACAAACCGTCTAGGATATGTCCGAAACACATAATAGACGATTTTCGTAAAAAACAGTCAGTGATAACGTGTCTAACATAACACCTTTTGTAATAGTGAGCTAGCTCATGCCAGACACAGGACGATCGATCAAGGAACACCAACTTAATTATATAGTCTGTGTAGGCCTGTAGGATTAGCCAGTTTAATTAATTTGGTGATTGTTGCTGCTTGTCACACTAGCTGATATGCAAACTTGATTGTCCTGATTAACTGAACGGTAGTATTTCAGGCAATATGTATCGCAAGCCCTTTCGTTGGGGACGAGTCCTCACGGCATCGGGGACGGTCCCCGTACAAGTTACAAACGATCATAGCTCCTATTTGACCCTCAGGTCTGAGTGGGAGCCACTATAGTAGAATTTTCCCAAATGATGTAAGCTAGGATTTAAGGTCGTCTTTGACTTCTTGTATCCACAGTTAATGTGAGATGTTTATGAGCTATGCGAATGATATTTTGTGCCAAATTTAGCCCCGTAAGCTTCATAGCTCCTATTTGACCCTCTCACTAATCACTAACTCGTAACTCTTTTGTAGCTGTCCACTATTTGGGAACCCTGTTATCCGACTAGCGCCTTTAGGAGGGCACATTGCAACGCACACCTTATGATGGGTTATGTTGCAACGTGTTCACTTCACACGTGCATCTATTCACACGGCATACTCCACACCAAGGATTTAAATTTCGTTTTCGGATAAAATACCGTCTAGGACCGGAATCCAAAATTTCGGCGAAATTCAGATATTTCGGACAAATCTCGTTCAAAATTCAAAAATCAAAATTCAAATCCGGTTCGTTTTGTACCGAGAAAAAACGAAATTCGCCGAAATATACCGAAATTTTGGCCTTTTTGCAACGGAAAAAAGTGGGTCAAACGATATTGAACAATTTTGAATTTTCTTTTGGAGAGTCCTGACATATATATTATATTGCCATAAAAATTTCAGATTATTCTGAAGTCTATGAAATTTTTAAAATTCAAACATTGCTACTGTCCTGATAAAACACTGACCGACAATTTTGAACCGAATGCAAAATGGTTCAAACCACGTTATAAACATTTGAATTTTTTTTTGCATGGTTTTGATGTAACGCTAATGCTCTCATAAAATTTTTAGATGATGATAAAATGTTTAGCTCATTATAAAGCTTGTATAATTTTATAAAAATCTGATAGTGTTTCTATCAAAATTTTAAAATGTCTCAAAAATTCGGTTTTTCAACAAATTTTCATAGGAGATGACTTTCCTAAGGGTTATTAGACCAACTCCGGCCTTAAAAGATTCAAAACCGGTCAAAAAACATGAAATTTCGGTGAAATTTCACCGATAAAAACGAAATTTCGGGTTACTGTAACAATTTCAAAAAAAATTATCCGGCCGGTAGTTTAGATTTCGAGGTGATTCGAAATCCGAAATTTCGCATAAATTCGAGAACCCTGCTCCACACCCACAGGCTCAACGTCAATGGAGTACCTTGTGGAGGTACTTTTCCCTGGATAGCACACCATGGAGCATCCCTTCGCTTCTATGGGAAAGGTTCCTCCATTCGTATGGCACTCTTTGATCCATCACCCACCTCCACCGTGATCTTCCGGAGATGGAGGGACTATTCTATTTCTATCCCTTGCGTTTGGAGGGTAGTGACAGTCACACCTAGCAGGGGACCCACATAAAGCCTCGCTCACCCCTTCTTTGCCTTGCAGGGTTAGTGAGATCCCTGAATGGGTACCTCTGCAACCTATTTTGGGAGCTAAAGGAAGCCCGCCAAGGATGGCCATGCTCGAGAACAGTATCACCCCATGGGTCGCCACTGGCCTCTTCACGCAAGAGCTCCTCTATGGAGAAGATGCTATACTTGCCCCTGCTAAGGAATTGCCTTAGCCTAACCCCACATTCCAGGAATTTCTGCGCGGCCTGTGCATGTCGGCTACTAGTCATCGTCTTTGTTTGGCGGTCTATTGACCCGTCATAGGGAGGCCATCCCCCATGGTGCAGAAGCCGACAACCTTGAGGAGAGTGAGATAGTGGGATCTCTGCCCCACGCTGCCCCCAAAGAACCCGACATTGCCAGACGCAAGAACAACGCATGTGACTAGGTTGATAGGAGCTAGGTTTGAAGCGCTCTACTTGCTAGGGAGTAGTGTGATTTATTCCTCCGTATTTTCTTACACCCAGTCATATGAGACGCTATTATGTAATAGATGTATGAGACTCTATTATGTAATAGATGTATATTGCTATTTATATTTGCTTTTGTTGTCTTTCTATGCCCAGGCAAATTATTAGGTGAATCATGTAAAACTCAACTCATATGTTAAAGTTTCATGCTAGCCGCCCTTATGTTTATGCAAATTAATTTAAGAATGAAGTTATTTAGCTAATGGCACAATGTCTCACTGACCATCTTAAATTATGCTAAATTCCTTTCATCTTATTCGAGTTCGTGTAAAATTGTGATTCGTTATAGGATATTTATGATTAGATCAGTAAATGAGCTCATGGGAGTGATGACACTTATGAATCTCAACCACCAAGAGGTGGCATCCTTGCACCTCCCCAACCGAACACTTTTCACCCTATTGTGAAAGCAACCTCCTCCTAGTGCCATGGAGCACCCCCAAGAAGTTCAGCCAACTGCTCAATGTCAGCTGCCTTGGTGAGTAAGCTGCATTAATGATAATTTCTTTCTTAAGGATGTTGCCTTGGTGAGTAAACCACAGTATAATTTGCTTTTTGTGTCTCAGCTTACTGATGATGATTTCAAGGTGAGCTTTAAGCATAATGCGTGTAGAATTCTCGATTCATTTGGACGGTTGGTTTGTGGGATTTTTAAGTTTGAGAGAGTCCTTTGTGCTGATTTTGCTGATTCTTCTGGCGTTTCTCTTCGTTGCCTAGTAACTTCTGAGTCCTGTGATCTCTCCTTCTGGCATAGGAGACTAGATCACATTGGTTTTGATCATTTGACTCGAGTTAGCAGTCTTGATCTCATTCGTAGTTTGCCTAAACTCAAGATGGTTAAAGACTTGGTTTGTTCTCCTTGCTAGCACAACAAGATGGTTGTTTCCTCTCATCCCTTAGTCACTATTGTGCTTACTAATACACCAGGATAGTTTTTAAATATGGACACCATTGGTCCAGCTAGAGTGGAGTCAGCGGGTGGGAAGTGGTATGTTCTTATCATTGTTGATGATTTTTTGAAGTTTTATTGGATGTTCTTCATAGCCTCGAGTGATGATTCTTTTACCCACTCTATCCACTTGTCATCCCGGTTTGTAACAACTCCCTGATTTTAGTCATCTTTCGATGTCATCTTGACTGTGTAGACCTCAGCCTCCTAACTTAGTCCTAATCTTCTTCGTCTCACCATGACCTAACTCCGAAGTTATAAAATCATCTCAGACAAACAAAACATCACATAGCATTGCTACATATAACATGCAACATGCAATCAACACCAGTATCAATTCTCAATTTAGTGCATCACTCAAGCTCATTGGCTCGGTCTGTCCGCCAGCACAAGGTAGGTCAGACTGACAATAGCTCAAAATTGTAAATTTAGTTTTCCAAGCCTAAAATAAACTCACACAAATTGACACAAGCCTAACAAATGTTAAATACTCATCACACATTCAAAGGTTGACCTCCACATGATCTCATATAAATTCGATCATGGTACAAGTAGTTTTTTTTATGAAGATTGACATGTATGGATGTGAGTTGCACGCTTACTATTATAGTGTGTTAGTAGGATTTGTAAATTTGTGTCATATTATATTATAATAGATCTAAATTTGATTTTTTTTAATATGAATATATATTTTGTGTGATATATATTGCGAAAACTGTGCATTGCACGTCCACGATTAACGGTACCTTCTAGGATTAATGTGGAACTGGGTTACTAAGTAAGCCTCCGGTTAGTAAAGATAAAGGGATCAAAACTTGAAAAGCTTGACTTAGTTGTGCCAGTTAGTAAGTAATAGTTTGCCATCGCCATCACCTTCGTGCATATACATGTCTGCATCTGCCTCTATTGGTTCTACTGGCAGAGAGCATAGTCCACAGAACTACTAATTGATGGGCTAATAATATTTTTAGTGATGCTATGCTACTAACAGTAGCGAAGCTAGGAATAAAATGAAGGATAGGCTCAAAGAATTAGGCTAGATTGAGATAAACGTACTAACACATAAAGTCGTGGGCTCGTGACTGCGCTTCCAGTGTTCGTATCAACTCCGACTATCCAATCGTGTTCCCAGGAGTGTCCATACATATAGCAACCATATCTCAGGCGATTATTCCTGCTGAATTATTTATTTGTGCTATATAATGTTAAAGGACATACACGTCCATGCATATAGCAACCATATCTTTGGCGAAAAATTGTACACCACAAAAGTTTAGGGGCTTGACTATTTTACGGTCGCTCGTAAAGTCAGCAAGCCATGGATAGCACCACATGCATGGTTCACAAAGCCGACGAAAACCGATCGGATTTCGCGAAAACCGGGCTTGCCGGGTCGGTTCAGCATTAAAAACGAACGAAAAACCAATTCGATTCAAATTCAAATTCAAAAAAATTGAAAAAATAGAAAAAAATTTATGTGACGTAAACCGGTCGAAAATCGGTGAAAACCGCTCGATTGTCGATGAAATCCAGTGAAAATCGCTCAAAAATCGGCTTTAAGGAACATTCACTTGGTCAGTTAGTTTTCGACCGGTTTTCAATTTGTTTTGATTTTTTTTTCATTTTTTTTATTTCTTAACTCTTCGGTTTCTGACGATTTTCGAGCGATTTTCGGCTCAGTTTTTTCGATTTTCGAAATTCGGTTTTCGAACCGATTTTTTGAAATCGGTTTTGTGAACCCTGGCCACATGTAGCCAACCCGTTCTTCTACACGTGTTGCCATCCGCCGTGCTGGTTAGTCATTCTTGGTTACTTCCTTAATGTAGTTCCGGCTACTTCTTCAAAAAAATTTAAATAAAAAAATTTTAAATCAGAAAGTTTCAACTTAAAAAGTTCAAATTAGAAAACTTCAATTCGAAAAGTTTCAAATAAAAAAGTTTCAGCACGAAAAGTTTTAAAATTGAAAATTTTCAAATTAGAAAGTTCCAACTCGGAAAGTTTCGAATTGAAAAAGTTTCAACACAAAAAGTTTTAAAATAAAAAATTATCAAATCAAAAAGTTTCAACTCGGAAAGTTTCAAATCAAAAAGTTTCAACACAAAAAGTTTCAACTTAGAAAACTTTCGATTAAAAAAAATTTTGGTTGGAAAAGTTTCAATGTAAAATTCAAGTCAAAAAAATTTCCACCAAAAAATTTCAAATAGGAAAGTTTTAACTAGAATAACAGATTGCTGATGAGTAGGGGTGCAATTGGCTCGAATTGATCGGATATCGCTCTTTCTGTATCCTAAACCATAATTTTTGTCGGATTCGGATAGTGTCGGATACGAATACGGCGTGGATAATATCGGTCGCGGATTCGAGTTGAATACGGAGCGAAATCGATATGGTATCGAATAATTTTTATCAGATAACGCACGAAATAAGATATCGCACAAAGCACACATATAGTATTGATTAACCAACCGTATGAATTCAACATGCAACAAGATTATCGCAGTCTAATAAGTTATTTTATCAGGCAATCCAACAAAGTTGCAAAAGCACATTCAATTTAAACGGTACACATATGAAAAGTTACAAAACATAGAACGATACGTAAATAATATCACGATAACATGACCATAACTTCACGTCTTCATAAAAGAGACATAAGACATGTCGATAATATTTGGATTACAATACACAATCAGAAGACTCAACAATGACACAATTTTATATAAGAGTTTAAAAACTGAAGTGGCTAAGGCAAGCTCGCAATATCTGGGGTAGACAACGAGTTTACAATTATGACCACTTATCCTTGACAAGCACTCAATCTTTATCAGTCGTAACTATAGTCTCATCCTACAAAATAATAGCCTTAATAGTAAGAACTAGAGTGTTTGACATGTTTAACATTAATAAAAAAATGTTGTTTTGCTATTTTATACTACTATGAAGCAAAATATATGTGGAACTTTAGTTATTGCATCTCATAATCTGAATAACAAATTTCATTCAGAACAGAGGGAGGAGTTTCCACAAGGACTTGAGGATAGCCATTTCATTTCACATGCCTCCATTTTATACCTAGTTTCAGCTTTTCTTCAACATGCAAACAAGAAAATCACGGATGCTAACAGCGGAATAAAAGGCTAGTTTCTATTATCAATAAAAAGGAAAATAGAATAGCAACAGAGAACAGATTTAATTTGGTCCATGATTTAAGTGCAGATTGTGGGTATTGCTCCATGCATAGCCAAGATAATAACATAATAGTTACTCATCTATAAAGATATCAACAGTTTAGATTCTAGCAGCTAGCTCACTAAGCATAATAGAAATTCCATAGGAGAATGAACAAACCTCTGAAGTCATATCTACAGGTGAATCACATGCTTTGGCCTTATACTCTATGTCCAACTCATCAATCAGCGTTGCAATCTTTTCCTTAGAATCTGAAATTGTGTTGTGATAGTTGCTATTAGTAAAGGAAAAAAATGGAAATTGTATGACATATGAAATGGATTGCACTAATCACATACGGTCGGTCGGTCGAAAATTATCCGATTGCACTAATCCCATACAGTCGGTCGGAAATTATCTAATCCGATTAGTGCACTAATCCGAAAAATATCCGAAAAAATTATCCGAATCTGATTGCACTAATCGGATCGGATGATTTTCGACCGACCAACCAACCGTATGGGTTCGGATCGGATTCAGATAAATTTTTCGGATATTTTTCGGATTTGGATATTTTATTTCGGATTCGGATTCGTATTCGGGATATCACTATCCGTCAGATCAGTATATTTCAAAACTTTTCTCGGATATATCCGGTAAAATCTTTTCGGATATCCGATCAAGAAAACCCTAACTCCTCTCCCATGAGTACGTCCTCTACTGTCTACTCAAATCTCCCTGCAGCCTCCTCACACTCGCAAGTCGCAGCCCCCATCTCATATGCTCCCGCAGCCCTCTGCTCATCTCGGCGCCCAGCGTCCTCCGCCTGCGCAGCTCCCACCTCATCTGCTCCCAGCCCCCGACTCCCCGCCGCCTAGGCCGTCCGCCTCGCCTCCTTCCCTCCTGGCGCCCTCCACCCTTAGCTAGTCCCGCCGCCCTCTGGTCATCTTGGCACCCGGCGCCCTCTGGTCATCTTGGCACCCGGCGCCCTCCGCCCCGAGCGGCCCGTCCTTCACTGGTCCCGTGGCCCGTCCCTCGGCGCGGCGCCGCCCTCTGCTTCCTCCCCCCTCCGGCCCTCCCGCCCTCCGCACTCGCTCTGTCTGGATCCAGATCGACGGCCGCTACCTCCGAGTCGGAACCGTTGGTGTCAAAGTGAGAGATTCACGGTACTACTTGGTTCATTCATGGTACAGGTACTAGGTTACTGCATCCATAAAGAAATGATGCTTTAAAGACTAACTAGTGTTATAGTGATCTATTAACTCTTTAAGCATTGTAAGAACTGCAATGATCTGGTAGTTAAATTATGGGTCATTGAGACTGTGTAAAAGGTTAATTGGTCTGCTTGACTTATTTCGATGATTAAGAGTGTCACTTGCCGATGTTTACATATTCAATGGCAGTCTAGAAAAGTGGCATGTATAATCTGAGCGTTGAATGATTCGATTGACACTCATTGTCTAGAGTTTTTTGACAGTATAAATGATAAGAGATCGCATAAATCATGTGCAATTTCCATACCATTTCCTCTACTGCAAGAGGCCATCTTATTTATTATCCAAATTTTTAGTGCTAATTTTGATGTTCTCTTCATTATCCAAATTTTTAGTGCCAAGTTCCATTAGCTACATCCTGAGCTGCTTCTGACATTCACAGATCAACGAGTATGTTCTCTTCATTCTATTTTTCTGTCTTTAAATCAGATGCAGGTTTTCTCAACTGCTAACTATGGGATAAAATTCCTGCAGAAGCTGTAGAGATGACAGTGGAAGATGAGCCACTAAACCCTTGAGACACCAAGACCATATATGTGAAGCGAACGTCAAAACAGCCTCCAACTTCAACTGTGTTCCACTGGGCTGCTGAATAAGAGATGGAAATTAGAAAATTGGAAACTCAGAACATGTTGTTTTATTGTGTTTAAGATGCCTCTTGCCTTTTATTATGTCACACAAAAAGTGGCTACCGAATTATCCCACATGCTAGGTCAAATTTTCACATCTTTCTCAATTCTCTAATCGCATCAACTGAGAAAGAAAAGGAAACACTAAAGTACACCTATCAGATATTCCTTCCTGATTACATGATAACATGTTGAATACTAAAGTACACCTATCAGATATATCTGAGATGTGATATTTTTTTAGATCAGCATTTATGTTCATTGATAACTTTTTTCCCTTCTTGCGATATGGTTCAAGTTGTCTATTGCTTCTGATCTCTTATATTTGCAAACTTTCAGATTGCGTTCATTCCATTCATCACTGCTGGTGATCCTGACTTGGCAACCATGGCAAAAGCACTGAAGATTCTTGACGTGTGTGCTTTTGAGCTTCAGTAGAAATTTGGTGTTCTTACTATACTGAAAATCTGATCAGTTACTAAAGGTAACCAATTACAGTTGGTAGCAAATGTGAATATCTGAGTATTGCTTTGTTGCGAATTGCATGAATGATTTGTATTGCTTTGTTGCGAAATTGTCTGTAGTTTTCAATTTTGTGTGACAGATACATTGTAATTACTTTTTTCTTATGTCTTTAGCAAATACCCTTTATCATGAGTAACACAGTGAAAACATTAGTATTGCTAGTTTGATTAGTTGTCCTCTCCAAATCCAGCTACTTATCCTTAGCTTAGTAAATCCTAATGATTGTGTCTTTTTGTGTTCAAACCAGTTGTTGCTTTGTGATGGAGTCTGACAGTGCTAGCGCAAATGTGTGTGCAACTAATGGAGCGTCACCTGCTGCCACACTTGGTACAAGTGTGTCTACACCGAGTGCTCACACATTAGTAGTGCGAGAGCCTCTTGCATCTGAAGCCGAAGGACCTCAAGCTGAACCTGAAAGTGATATCACCGGAGAAAATGAGCCTCCTAGCAAAAGGCAAAAGAAGTCCATCTCCAATGTATGGGAGCACTACACTAAGGATACTGTGACAAAAACTGATTCAATTGGTGTAGTTATAAAGGAACTTTGGGCGAGATGCAAGAAATATCCTTACAAAGCCCGATGTGAGACAACAAGGGGCACATGATGCTTTATAAATCATTTAAAAAACAAGCATTCTATAACTCCAAGACAGCAAATGATCAAACTAGAAAAGGGTGAAGAAAGCACTGCCAATGTTCAGACATATAGATTCATGCTGAAACTAGCCTTAGAAAGTGGCATTTGGCACTTGTTATGCATGAATATCCCTTTAATATGGTTGAACATGGGTACTTTGTTGACTTTATCAAGTCTTTGCGCCCTAGTTTTTCATTCAAGTGTCGCACAACTACAAGAAATGCTATAATGGAAATGTTTAATGAGGAAACAAAGAAGTTGTATGATCATTTCAAATCTCTTTTATACCGTTTTTCTACAACCATGGATATGTGGACCTCAAATCAAAATAAAGGTTATATGTGTGTCACCGTGCATTGGATAGATGATAATTGGCAGATTCAGAAAAGAATTGCTAAATTCATGCATGTTAAAGACAGCCACACAGGCACTAATCTAGCCACAGAGTTCATCAAGAGTGTGATGCATTGGAACCTTGAAAAGAAGCTTTTTGCTCTCACTATGGATAATGCCTCATCTAATGATAAGTGTGCTGCAAAACTTGTTGCAAAACTAAACAAGAAAGCTCCCTTAGTCTGTGATGGTGCTTTTTTTCATGTGAGATGCTTATGTCACATTTTAAACCTTGTTGCTCAAGATGGCTTGAAAGCAGTTGCATCTTCAGTGTAGAATATTAGAGCTTCTGTTGTCATTGTAAAGAATTCATCATTGCAATGGGAACATTTTCAAAAGTGTGCATCTGAGTGTGACTTGAATATCAATGAGGGTCTTCCATTGGATGTTTCAACCAGGTGGAACTCCACTTTTTTGATGTTTAAGCAAGCTATTTACTATAGGAAGGCTATTTGAGTTGAATGAGAGTAAGTACAAGAAGTGTGATGCATCAGATGAGGAATGGGATAATGTAATATCACTATGTAAGTGTTTGAGGAGGCTTTATGAGGTTACATTGCTTTTCTTTGGTACTACATATACTATAGCAAATTTGTTTTGATGGAAATTCTGTGAGATTAAGTTAGCTATTGAAGAGTGGTGCCACAATTCTGATATAACTATTCATGCCTTAGCAATGGCAATGCAAGCTAAGTATGACAAGTATTAGCAGAAGTCCAACATAGCACTTGCTGTGGCGTGCTTTTTTGATCCAAGGTACAAGAAAATGTTAGTAGAGTATTTTATGAAAAAGATATATGGTGAGGAGAGAGCTGATCTTGAACTTCATACATTCATAACTGTTGTGAACCAATTATTCCAAGCATACATGTCTAGCACACCTCAAGTTGCAAAGTCTACAACTGCGGGATCTAGTGTTGCTTCTCATCCACTTGGCGATGACTTAGGTGTTCTTGAAATTGAAGAGTTCTTGTATGAAACTGTTGTGAGCATAACGAGACACAATGAGAAATCTGAATTGGATATATACATGAAAGAACCAAATTTTCGTTGGATTGAAAGTGAAGATTGGCCATTTGACATATTGTCTTGGTGGAGGGCTAAACAAGGGATTTTTCCCACTCTTTCGCGACTAGCCCATGATGTGTTAGCCATTCAAGTATCAACCATTGCTTTAGAGTCGGCATTCAGTGCGGGTGATCGTATTGTTGATCCTTTCCATAGTCGATTAGATCCCGAGGTGGTGGAAGCCCTAATTTGTACCAAGGATTGGACAACATCATTTAGAAGAGGTAAAAATATGTCGTCCATTTCATATGTCATACAATTTCCATTTTTTTCCTTTACTAATAGCAACTGTCATAACACAATTTTAGGTTCTAAGGAGAAGATTGCAACACTAACTGATGAGTTGGACATGGAGTATAAGGCCAAAGCATGTGATTCACCTGTAGACATGACTTCAGAGGTTTGTTCATTCTCCTATGGAATTTCTATTATGCTTAGTGAGCTAGCTGCTAGAATCTAAACTGTTGATATCTTTATACGTGAGTAACTACTATGTTATTATCTTGGCTATGCATGGAGCAATACCCACAATTTGCACTTAAATCATGCACCAAATTAAATATGTTCTCTGTTGCTATTCTATTTTCCTTTTTATTGATAATAGAAACCAACCTTTTATTCCACTGTTAGCATCCGTAATTTTCTTGTTTGCGTGTTGAAGAAAAGCTGAAACTAGTTATAAAATAGAGGCATGTGAAATGAAATGGCTATCCTTGAGTCCTTGTGGAAAATCCTCCCTCTGTTCTGAATGAAATTTGTTATTCAGATTATGAGATGTAATAACTAAAGTTTCACATATATTTTGCTTCATAGTAATATAAAATAGCAAAACAACATTTTTTATTAATGTTAAACATGTCAAACACTCTAGTTCTTACTATTAAGGCTATTATTTTGTAGGATAAGACTATAGTTACGGCTGATAATGACTGAGTGCTTGTCAAGGATAAGTGGTCATGATCATAAACTCGTTGTCTACTTGAGATATTGCAAGCTTGCCTTAGCCACTTTAGTTTTCAAACTTTTATATAAAATTGTGCCATTGTTGAATCTTCTGATTGTGTAATGTAATCTAAATATTATCGACTTGTCTTATTGTCTCTTTTATGAACATGTGAAGTTATGGTCATGTTATCGTGGTATTATTTACGTATCGTTTTATGTTTTGTAACTTTTCATATGTGTACCGTTTAAATTGAATGTGGTTTTGCAACTTTATTGGATTGACTGATAAAATAACTTATTAGATTACGATAATCTTGTTGCATGTTGAACTCATATGGTTGGTTAATCAATATTATATGTGTGCTTTATACGATATCTGTTTTCGTGTGTTATCCGATAAAAAATATTCGATACCGTATCGATTTCGCTCCGTATTCGACTCGAATCCGCGGCCGATATTATCCGCGCCGTATTCGTATCCGACACTATCCGAATCCGACAAAAATTATGGTTTAAGATACGAAAAGAGCGATATCCGATCGAATCCAAGCCGATTACACCCCTACTTAAGCGGAAGACCTGAGAAATAAATAGTTTTCATCGATCTACCATAAACGTTTCATTAATATACGAAACTGGCATCGTAAGTTTTGATCTCCGATATTTGGTCAGAGGAGGGCTTATTCGGGTCGTCATTCAATGCCTTGAACACTCGTATGACTCTCCTATGGAGATTCCATTCACCATCAATGAAGTGGGCCGCGATATACACAACTTCTGCCCTGGCAGTTTCAGCTTCACCTACCGATAAACTAACAAGCCCAGGAGTACTTCCCAGGGCATCCTTCAGGTGGCTCATTTCTTGGTCGAAGAGCTCATCGCACAGCTCCTCAACATGCCCTCGCGATGGCATCTCAAAATCAGGACATAGCGTCTCTGCGAATCTTCTGAACTGGGCGTCTTCAACAACCGAGGGAGGGTATCCATTCAGCGCTATCATCCTGACAAGCTGATCTTCACTAGCAGCCATTTGCCGATCCAAATGAGCAGGACTGGGCTTGGAGGTGGACACATGCTGCCTCCCCGGTTTGGGGTGTCGCACGGGGCAAGTTTCTTCATAGTGCTCATCATGCGTGACGTCTCGTCCCTGACTGGATCGGCGCATAGCATGGCCTTGCAGTACTTGCACTCTGCTTTCTGCTCGAAGTGCTCCCAGTACGGTGACCGCCTGCTCTTCCGTGCGTCAGCTCGTGACGGGGAAGAAAAACTTTTCGCTGGTCTAGTATACGATTTGGCCCTGGGTAAGAAATTAGTAAGGGATCTTTGTTCGCCACTTGCTGTTAGAGATAAGAATAGAAGTAGGAGGATATGTATAGGAAGTTGTGATCACGTGAGATCAGGGAGATATGTTTTTCTTCATATTTTTTTTCTTGTTTCAGAATCTGTAATCCCGGATTGTAAGGTCACGTCAGGGACTATTCCTGATCTATATTAACATGTAAACTGCGGCCTCTACGGAGGTGTGATGCTTCACCAATTCTGGTTCGACTTTATGGTATTAGAGCCTCTCCTCCATCAAAGTCGCATCTAGCAAACATGGCGAGCTTCTCCAATGCCGCTGTGAACTCTCTGGCCAGCCATGTCGTCGCAGAGAAATTGAACAAGGGAAACTACCTCCTCTGGAAGGCACAAGTTCTCCCTCCCGTCCGTGGCGTTCGGTTGGAAGGATATCTGACCAGTGTAAACAAGGCTCCAGATGCAGAAATCAACAGCCTCGACAAAGATGGCAAGACCATCGTGCAACCAAATCCAGTCTATGAGGCGTGGATTGCTTCAGATCAACAAGTCCTCGGGTACATCCTTTCCTCTCTTTCAAAGGAAGTACTAACCCAAGTTGTCAACCTGTCAACTGCTGCAGAAGTATGGAAGGCGGTCGAGAACATGTTCTCGACGCAAAGCCGTGCGTCGCCTTCGAGAACATGTTCTCGACGCAAAGCCGTGCGTGTTCCATTAACACACGCATCGCCCTTGCCACCACGCGCAAGGGTAACATGACGGTGGCAGAATATATTGGCAAGATCAAGGCTCTTGCTGACGAGATTGCTTCGTCTGGTAAGGCTTTGGACGATGAAGACATGAACGCCTACATCATCGCTGGACTCGACTCCGACTTCGAGCCAATGGTGTCCTCCATCGTTGGCAAGACACATCTTGTTCCTGTCTCGGAGGTGTATGCACAACTCCTGAGCTTTGAGAACCAGATGAAGCTACGACAAGAAGGGGCGTACTCGTCAGTGAACATCGCCAAGCGCGGCGGACGCGGCGGCGGTGGCTTCAACTTCAATCGAGGTGGCAAGACTGCCGCAGACGGCGGCGGTCGTGGCGGCGGCAGTCGTGGTCGCGGCCGTGGCCGTGGTCGCGACAACACTGGAAGCTTTGGCAGACGCGACAACCCCAGCTTCAACAACAACAAGCGTCACATGCGCGACTTTGTGGGAAAATAGGCCACCTTGTCTTTGATTGTTGGTACAGGTTTGATGAAGACTTTGTTCCAGCGGAGAAGTCTTGCACCGTCTCCAACTCATATGGGGTTGACACCAACTGGTACATGGATACCGGTGCAACCGACCATATCACCGGCGAGCTAGAAAAGCTCGCAGTTCGTGATAAATACAACGGCAAGGATCAAGTCCACACGGCAAGTGGATCAGGTATGGACATTGATCACATTGGCCATTCAATTGTTCATACCCCTAGTAATCATAAGTTACTTCTTAAAAATATTCTCCATGTTCCAAAAGCTAAAAAGAACCTAGTTTCTGTTCATCGCTTTCTCTATGATAATCATTCCTTTTTGGAAGTTCACCCGTTCTATTTTCTGATAAAGGATCGGGTCACGAAGAACACGCTTCTTAAAGGGTGGTAACGCCATGGCCTCTATCCACTTCCTTCGGCATCTAGAGAGGTCTATGGAGTCACAAAGCCAACTGTCATTAGGTGGCATAATCGCCTAGGACATCCATCTCTACCAGTTGTTCATCGAGTCATTAGCAAAATAATTTACCTTGTTCAAGTGAGTCCATTGAAGAGTGCATGCGTGATGCTTGTTAGAAGGCCAAGAGCCATCAATTACCTTATGCTAGGTCTACCAGTGTGTCTAAATTTCCCTTAGAATTAATTCATTCAGATGTATGGGGTCCTGCACCTAACTCTGTTGGGGGAAAAAAGTACTATGTAAGCTTTATAGATGATTTCAGTAAGTTTACATGGATTTATTTGTTGAAATACAAATCTGAAGTTTTCCAGAAATTTCATGAGTTTCAACCTCTTGTTGAAAGACTTTTTGACCGCAAAATCATTGCTATGCAATCTGATTGGGGTAGTGAGTATGAGAAGTTAAATTCTTTTTTCACTAAAATAGGAATCGCTCATCACGTCTCATGCCCTCACACACATCAACAAAATGGCTCTGCTGAACGCAAACACCGCCACATTGTGGAAGTTGGTCTTTCTTTGCTAGCCCATGCATCCATGCCTCTAAAATTTTGGGACGAGCCATTCCTTGCAGCCACTTATCTCATAAATAGAACTCCTAGTAGAGTCATTAATTTTGCTACACCTCTAGAACCTCTGTTCAAAGAGAAGCCCAACTACTCGTCACTTCGTATTTTTGGATGTGCATGTTGGCCTCACCTTCGTCCATATAATTCTCGTAAACTTCAGTTTCGCTCCCAACAGTGCACCTTCCTTGGCTATAGCAACCTCCATAAAGGCTTCAAATGTCTTGAGGTTAATTCAGCGAGTGTATATTTCCGTGATGTTATTTTTGATGAACATGTTTTCCGTTTTCCCAATTACACTCCAATGCCGCGCTCGGCTCGATCGAAAATACTTCTTCTCCCACCAACCTTGCTAAATCATTCGCTAGGGGTGAGCAGGGTGGTCAATTGATTAATGATCCTAATCCTACTAATTTTTCCCATGAGAATCATGCTGCCGATCAAGCTTCCATGCGAGAAACCGATACATGTGATAATGGTGCAGCAATCCGGGTGCTAAGACAACCGCTGTCACGGAATCAATGCCGATGGTGTTCCTGGCGATGTGGAGCCCACATCGTTCTTCGACTCCGGCGGGTCCCTAACGATTTGCGGTTGCTACGACGGGGACAGCGATCATGCCAATCTGCAACAACCAATGATGTGACCCTATTGATGGCGATGGTGCCCTGCGCGATTGGATCGTCGTGGTGCAACCATCGCATTTGTCTACACGTTCTCAAAGTGGCATTTGGCGAGACAAGATCTACACCGATGGCACTATACGGTATGGCAAACGTGGTTTCTTTTCCTATACAGGTGAACCGAAAATAAGTGAACCTTAGAGTCTTGATGAAGCCATGACCAATCAAAATTGGAAGGCTGCAATGGATGCAGAATATCATGCTCTTATGAAAAACAAGACTTGGCACTTGGTTCCACCACAGAAAGGTATAAATGTTATAGATTGCAAATGGGTTTATAAAGTAAAAACAAAATCTGATGGTAGCTTGGACAGATATAAAGCACGTCTTGTTGCCAAAGGTTTTAAACAACGGTATGGCATAGACTATGAGGACACGTTTAGTCCTGTAGTTAAAGCTGCTACTATCAGGATTGTTTTGTCTATTGCTGTGTCTAGGGGATGGAGTCTACGACAACTAGATGTACAGAACACGTTTCTTCATGGTGTTCTGGAGGAGGATGTTTACATGAGACAACCACCTGGATATGAAGTAAAATCCACACCACATTACATCTATAAGTTGGACAAAGCTCTTTATGGATTAAAACAGGCGCCTAGAGCATGGTACTCTAGGCTGTATGCAAAGTTATGTGCACTTGGGTTCAAGGCTTCTAAGGCTGATACATCTCTTTTCTTTTACAATAAAGGGGGTGTTACAATCTTTGTTCTTATATATGTGGATGATATAATAGTTGCTAGCTCAACACATAGTGCCACTGTAGCTTTACTTCAAGATTTAAAAAAGGATTTTGCGTTAAAAGATCTTGGAGAATTACATTACTTTCTTGGTATAGAGGTCAACAAGGTGCGTGATGGAATTTTGTTGACACAAGAAAAGTATGCTCTGAGATGTCTTGAGAAGAGTTGGAATCTTGCAGTGTAAGCCAATAAGTACCCCATTATCTACCTCTGAAAAGTTATCACTCATGAAGGATCATTGCTAGGACCTTATGATGCAACACAGTATAGAAGTATAGTTGGAGCACTACAATATTTGACCTTGACTAGACCGGATATTGCTTTCTCTGTGAACAAAGTGTGTCAATTTTACATGCGCCAACAACAGTTCATTGGACAGGTGTTAAGAGGATATTAAGATACATAAGGTTCACAACAAAGCTTGGTCTTAGAATTGGTAAATCTATGTCAAATCTGTGAGTGCATTCTCGGATCTGGTGGGCGGGATGTGTGGATGATAGGCGATCTCAGGAGGCTGGCTATGTACTTGGGTGCAAATTTAGTTTCATGGAGTGCTCAAAAGCAAGCTCTTGTTTCAAGATCAAGTCTGAGGCAGAGTACAAGCGGTTGCTAATGCTACTGTGAGAGGTAATGTGGATTCAAACTCTCTTAGAAGAACTTGGTATACTGAGTTCCAAAGATTGCCTGATTGTGGTGTGATAATATTGGAGCTACATATCTATCGATTAATCCTGTGTTTCATGCTAGAACCAAACACATAAAATTGATTATCATTTTGTCGAGAAAGAGTGGCGAGAAACAATTGGAAATTAAGTTTATAAATTCGGTGATCAGTTGTTGATGGGTTTACTAAATCTTTGACGTTTGACAGTTAGAAGTTTTTAAGCGCAATCTCAACTTAGATAAGTTGTGATTGAGAGGGGCTGTTAGAGATAAGAATAGAAGTAGGAGGATATGTATAGGAAGTTGTGATCACGTGAGATCAGGGAGATATGTTTTCCTTCATATTTTCTTTCTTGTTTCAGAACCTGTAATCCCGGATTGTAAGGTCACGCCAGGGACTATTCCTGGTCTATAGTAACACGTAACCTGCGGCCTCTACGGAGGTGTGACGCTTCACCAATTCTGGTTCGACTTTACTTACAACCAAAAAATTTAGGTTCAAGGATCACGTACAACGAGCAAGCACATACTGTATATGGCAATCATGGGGAACTGCATAATGCCAAGCAAGCACATAGATTTGAAGCAATTTTACCATAACTAAACTTGGTGGCAATAAAATTCATTGTCACAAGTATAATGAAGTTTGGCAAAAAAAAAAAATGAATTTATAACGCGTGAGGCATAGGGTTTAGAAAGTGTGGCAAACTACGGTTGTGTTAACGAACCATGCATACAACCCTCTAACAATCTATAACACGTCTAAGCTTAGTTATTACATAGTTAGCTTGAAACCAAACAATCCCTGAATATTTACAAGGAATTGCGTAATGCTAACTACTGGTCTTTAAAAAACTACCGGCGATCCTAACGGTCGACCTACAGAGCAGACACACGTCTCAGGATCGCAATGGAACATTTTTTTTCATTCCATTTTGACCCAAGGACGAAAACTGATCGCTTAGAAACAAAACTAGCCAATACCAGTGCACACACGCACACAAAGAAACACACGGGTCAGATTTGAGAAAAACATCAGCAGCTGCAGTTCGCCCCAGCCGGCCGGAGGAGCACGCGAGACGACGATGGGGACCGCGCGCTGAGCCCCTGATTTTGTGCCTGGAGAGGAGGGGAGAGAGACAGACAAGGCTTTGTGCCTCTCTGTGGATGTGTGCGGGTTTCAATAACTCCGCATCTCGGATGTGCGCTTTTGTGAATGTAATGATGTGACTAAGCCTCTGTTTGGTACGGCTTCAGCTCTATCAGATTCATGGATCTGGTGGAGCTAAGTATTTGTAACTCCATAGATCCGTGAAGCTGGATCTGTGAGTATATTAAGAGTGTTTAGGTTGATCATATTATTTAATTTTAGACTAAAAATATAAACTTAATTATATTTATTTTAGCCTACAAGTTTCAGATCTGACGTGAAGCCAGAATCTGAAGCTCTACCAAACAAGACCTAAGAATAAAATTTTGCCAAATTGCCAACAACTCCGCATCTCGGGTACTCGGGCATGACTAACCCGACTTAGAGCGCGAACCGACTGAAAAGGGTACGAAAACTTAACTAGTAGAGATGAAGAAGACCTTAAGTCAAGCTATCGAGCGGAGATAGTGCTGGTAGCGGTAGGTAGTACTTTACAAGAACGATACAAACATTTCTTTTTGTAAGGCTAAGCCAAATGTTTATTGAATGATTCGTCTTGTCACTAATTTATATTGTTTTGGGATACGTAGAGTATAATTTTCGAAACTTTAGTTACCGATAAGATTTTGAAGAGTTTGTATTGGATACATAAAAATTATATGCGTAAATTTGTCTCAAAAGGTACTTGTATGATATTATAGTTTTATTGAGTTATTATAAATACATTACAATAGAAATTAGTGATCAAAGTAGCATTTTGGGAACCATATCATGTCTAAAACAGCATGTATTTGCAACGGATGGAGTGTTGTAACTGTGCAAATATATATTTCGAATGTATCTACGTATGCAATCTATATCATCCATGCATTAAGATCTGTGCTAGAAACACAGCTGGTATTGCATTTCTACTCTCCAGCTGAATATAAAAAATGTGGGATAGAACATAATATTTTCATCACCCAAGAGCTTTACCCCTCTCTCTCCCACTATCTCTCCACCCACTCCTCCCCTCACGTAATGAAATATAACTAGCCAGATTCGCGCGCTACGCTGCATCGTACAAAATTTGGTTGCGCGACATTGCGCTGTGTGAAATTTGGACCAATGATTATTTCTGAGAAAAAAGGGTCTAAGGATGTAAATGCGAATTCATTTTTTCTCCGGGGTTTTCTAAAAAACAAGTTAGCTAGGAGTCATCGGTGAATTTGTGGGACCACGGGTCCTCTTTGTGTGGTGCAGAACCGCTAGGAGTCATGGGTCCTCTTTGTGCGGTGCAGAACTGCTAGGAACCGTCATCGAATATGTAAAAACGTGGATTCTTTTTTGCGAAATTTCAATTTTCTTGGTTTTTTTCTTAAAAAATGAGTTGTCAGGAGCCATTGATGAATCTGTCGATTGCTAGTAGGTGTCGGCAAATTTGTGGAATTGCAGGCTCCCCTTTTTTCGGAAAAACCGTTGCGAAAACGTGGGTTCGTTTTTGCATAATTTCAGTTTTCTTGGATTTTTTTTCTTTAGAAACGGGTTGCTAGGAGCCATCGTCGAATCTATGGACTGTTAGGAGCCGTCGGTGAATCTGTGAATTGTTAGAAAGCGTCGGCGAATCTGTGGAACTTTAGGCTCCCTTTTTTTTTGGAAAAACTGCTGCGAAAAGATGGGTTCTTTTTTCACAATTTCGGTTTTCTTGGTTTTTTTTCTTAAAAAAAGGTTGCTTGGAGTCGTTGCTGAATTGTGGATTGCTGTGAGCCGTTGGTAAATCTGTAGACCATCGGTGAATGGTGAATCTGTGGAAACGCGGTCTCCTTTTTTTTGAAAAAAACGTGGAGGAACCTAAACGTATTTCTATTTTTGGGTCAATTATGCTAAAAACGTTTTTTGGGACCTAAACGTAATTTCTTTTTTCTTGGGTCCATCTGTTAAAAACCAACGAGAGGACTTAAACGTAAACCACAGAGGGATCTAAACATAATTTTATTTTTCGGATATATTATGTTAAAAATCGACGGAAAAATCTAAACATAATTTTAAATTTTTTAGAGGACCTTTTTGCAAGGGGGTGACGTGGCGCACTCGGTTAGCCTCCAATTTTTGGAAAGGTGCAACGTAAAGAAAGAATAAAAAATTGTCAAATTGTGAACAAAACCGTTTCTCAGGCCAGCCTGTACTCGAGCTGTCGGGCAAGACCGCAAGACCGACCAAGAGCCCGAGGGTATGAAAATTAGTAGAGCAGCAGCAGGGAAAAACAGAACTGGTAAGGAACCTCGCTATCGAATAGTCCGGGGTTCCCGAACAGATCTGAAGTGGAGAACAGAAAGAGAGAGAGACACGTGTTTAGAGAGAGCGAAAGCGAAATTCTTTATTGCTAATGAATTCTAGTACATAAGGGGACCCTCCTCCTTTTATAAGCGCTCATCCGGGGTTTTGGCTAAGGGACCACATGGGCCTTCAATGGGCTATTAGGGTTTCTTAACACTCCCCTTGGGCCCTTTGCGCGAGATGCATATGCCTCAAAAACTCGAAAAACCCGATGGGAAAAATACTTGAAGAAAGAGTACATAGCATACGCTTACTATGTTGCACTAATTGCCTCGTTAAAACCTTACAAGAAAACTTGGAAAAAACTTGCTAAGGAAAAGAGTACAATTCTCCCAACTTCAATTGCTAATCTTGAGATTTATGTTGGGTATTCATAATTCATGTTCGAGATTCATGCGGGAGTATGTGACATATCTCCCCACGAAATCTGCACTTCTCTAAGTCTCATCATCCCAATTCCTTTCACGCACCTTTCAAAGGTAGATCTTTGGGAGTGATTTAGTGAACAAATCTGCAAGATTTTCACATGACTTAGTATGCAATATCTTAATCTCGTTCATCTTATGCAATTCATGAGCATAGAAGAACTTGGGGTTGATATGCTTCGTGAGATTGCTCTTCACATAACCCATCGTGCTTGGGCAACACAAGTGCATTATCTTCATAGATTATCGTGGGAGTTTGCTCAATGTTCAAACCACATGACTTACGGATGTGGCGAACCATTCTTACGAGCCATGCACATTCACGAGATGCTTCATACAAGCGATGATTTCGAGTGGTTTGTCGGCGTCGAGACAAGAGTGCGCTTAGACGACTTCCAAGAAATTGCTGTTCCTCCACATAGGAAAACATAGCGGTTTGGGACTTGCCAAGATCGGGTCGATAAATACCCGACATCGGCATAGCCAACCAAATTCAATTCATTATTTCTTCTAAAGAATGGCCAGAGGTCTTTGCTTCCTTGGAGGTAGCGGAAGATGTCCTTGATCCCTTTCAATGCCTTTTGGTGGGTTCGGCCTTTATCGAGCTAGCAAATTCACAGTGACGCAATGTCGGTCTAGTGCTATTCGCAAGGTAGTACATGAGCGCTCAATTGCACTCAAATATGGGAATCTGCTCCCGGGACTTCCTCCCCTCTTCTCTAGGTGCTGTATGGGTCTAGAGTGCGCTTGGAGTGACCTTGAGCCATTGGAGTCTTCGCAGGATATGCCTTTTCAAATCCAAACCTTTCCAACACTTTACGTGTGTAGGTTGATTGATGTACCAAGATTCCTCCTTGGACATGTTCAAGCTGCAAGCCTAAACAAAACTTGGTTTTACCCAAATCTTTCATTTCAAACTCGGACTTCAAGTATGAGCATGCCTCTTCAATTTCTTCATCAGTCCCAATGATGTTCAAGTCATCTACATAGACGGAGATTATCTGAGAATCCATTCGGGATCATTGTATAAACACACATGGACAATCTTATTTGTTTGTGTAGCCTTTCTTGCGAGAAAGTCACTCAGCGATTATACCACATTCTTCTGTTGTTTCAACCCATCGGTGATTTCTCCAATTTCACCTTTGCAGGTTTCTATTTGCTCCATCTTGGTTGGGATAGGAATTCCTTAGGTACTTTCATGTATATCTCGAATCAAGTTTCCATCTAAATATGTTGTGACAACATCCATTAGCTTCATTCTCAACTTCAAGTTGATGCCATTGAGATCAAATATCTAAAGGTAATTCCTCCCATGACCGGAGAATAGGTTTCTTCATAATCAACTCCGGGCGTTGAGTGAAACCTTGAGCTACAAGCCTTGCTTTGTACCTTACAACTTTGTTGTTTTCATTTCTCTTAGAACAAAGACCCATTTGTGACCTCACGGGGTTTATATGGGGAGGTGTGCGGCATCTGAGCAAACACCTCTCTCTTGTTCGGAGAGACTAACTCTGCGATGATTGCCTTTTCCATTCTTCCCAATCTAACCTTTTCTTGCACTCTGCGAGAGATTCGGGCTCGGGATCATGATCAATGATCGAGGCAATCTTCTTTGCAGTATGCATCAACGTTGGTATTGCTCTATTCGGGATTCTCTGTTATTACAAAGTTTATGGCCATTTCTTCATGGGGTGCTTCATGCACTTCTACTTGCTCTTATTGCTATTCCCTATCGCGAGAGCAAGTTCCTTTAGCTTTTCATCGCCTATGTGTGCGCACATTATTTTCGTGGCTTCCTTGATGGAAGATTCAAGTGCAGGAATTGCCTTTCTGTTGGCTTTTTCGGTGCAGTCTCAAGCGGCTCCCCTTCTTTCCTTAGGGCATTTTCGTGATTGATTGTGGTAAGTCCTCTCGCTTGATTTTCTCGGGCGTCTCGGGTACTTTGGGTTTGAGGAGCAGTTACTGCTCTTTTTCTTTGAGGCCTCTGAGCAGGTTGAGGATACCTTCTATTTTCTTTGGTATTTCCACCCTCTCTGGTGCATTCCTTGCGGGTACATGCGACTTAACCACGCCCTTGGATCACAAAATGATCGAGCGGTTCATTTGCTAAATTCGCAAATCAATTATCTTACGGACTTCTTGATTTGCTTCATTAGTTCGGGGTCATGCGGGGATCGGTGGAATGCCATATGATTTCCGGCATTTTCATCAAAGGTTGATTTCCTCCCTAATGATGGGAAACGATCCTCGTCAAAGATGCTATCAGCGAATCGGGCTGTATGCAAGTCTCCAGTCATGGGTTCCAAATACCTGATTATGGATGCACTCTCATAACCAACGTATATCCCAGACTTGCGGAGAGGGCCCATTGCAGTCCGCTGGGGGGGTGGTATAGGTACATATACCATACACCCAAATTTTCTAAGGTGGGAGATCTTCGGGATGATCCCGTGCACAAGCTGCATAGGAGAATGGATGTTGTAGGCCGACGGTCTAAAATTGATAAGAGCTGCTGCGTGCAGGACTGCGTGTCCCCAACAAGTGTTGGGCAAGTTACAACTCTGCAAAAGCGGTTTGGCAATGAACTTAATCCTCTTTATTAGTGCTTACGCTGAGTCCGATTCTGCGTATGAGCGTGCGATGCAGTGCTCAAGCGCTATCCTGTTCTTTGTGCAATAATCATCAAATGCCTTTGAAGTAAATTCTCGGCATTGTCCATTCTAATGGACTTCACGCGATGATCGGGAAAGCATTCTTAATTCTTATGATCTGCGAGATCGACTTTGCAAAAGCATGGTTTCTTGTTGACAACAAGCATACATGCGACCATTTCGAGGAAGCATCGATGAGCACCATAAAGTATCGAAGCGGCCACGGCGGGGCTGAATCGGACCGCAAATATCCCCACGGATGCGTTCGAGAATGCGAGGATTTCACTTTGCACTTTCATGTGAGAGGTCTAGTTATTAATTTCCGGTGGCACATGCGGGGCACACAAAATCTTCATGATTGGAAATTTTTAACATTTATGCCATGACCACAGTGAGTTGTTCACTATATTTCTCATCATTCTAAGACCAGGATGACCTAATCTACCATGCCATAAAGAAAATAACTCGAGCTTCTAAAAGCAGTCTTCAAGGAAGTATACACTTGGTGCATGAATATTCGTGTAGTACAACCCAGATTCATATGAGGACATTTTTCTAATACCATTTTCCACATACCGCGTACTTCACAATGCACAAGTATTCTTTGCCATTTTCTTCATTGGTTTCTCGTGAAAACCATTGGCGCGGATGTCTTTAAAGCTTAGAGAGTGCGTGTTGATTCGGGTACAAAGGGCTTCTTCAATTACCAAAGTTGTACCCATAGGCAATATAATAGTGGCTCTTCTGAGCCGATTACATATAATTCGCTTCTGCGATCGTATTAATCTTTCGGCGTTCTTCGTGATCATTGGAAATACTTAGACTCTCTTAAGATGGTATTTGTTGTGCCACTATCAACAATGCATATCTCTTCCATTTGGGCGCTACGATTTCTAGATAAAAGAAATATAATTCTAATCGGATAGAGGCAAAACAATCCAAATATTACTTGCAAAATTGAAGAATACTGGAATAAAGAATAAATTGCGTATTTATTCATGAAAGAAGTATGCTCTTCTAGAGCTTACAATCCTTTATACAAAGAAAAATGCTAACAACCATAATCTAAAAGAAATGCATTAAATGGAATCTGTAAAATATGCATTAATTTCTGCTTCTATATCATCTGCAGAAGTTTTCTCTTCATTTGCCATAATCATGGCTGCAGCATCGATGTCCGGCTATTACGTGAGGATGAGGCAAGTGGGGTGTCTACATCCATGACATCATCTTCACCGATGTTGGCGAAGTGCGCCTCTGTGAGGCGTTTTCCTTTGCCTTCTTCTTAGCACGATATCGTTGATCGCTTCCTTGGATTCTCGACATATCTTCGACCAATGTCCCCAAGTGCCACACTTGAAGCACGTGCAGTTACTGCTGTCCATACGGCTTGGCGTGCGTCTTTTCTTTGTCATCCCTCTTCACGGGGGCTTTGGACTTTCCTTTGGCACAGGGTCTCTCTTTCCACCACCTTGCCCTTCTTTCTATGAGTGGGCTTTCTCACCTTGTAGTTGTTGGCATTGACTTGATGCGATGCCTGCGTCGGTGGTGCGAGACATAGTTCTTGCGTAGAACATCGTCTTGCGATTCCGCAACTTGCATTACATCAATCGATTCGCTATACTCCTTGTATGCGTCTGACGATAGTGCGTGCACTCTGGATAGCATTAGGGTGGAAGGTAGAGAGAGTTTTCTCAATCTTCTCCTCATCGGTGATCTTCTTGCCACATAGGGAGAGATTGGTACAAATTACGTGCAAAGCGAAATTGTACTCGACCATGATACAAGTCTGCAAACCTCGGCGTACCCAATCTTCTGTGCTTGGGGCAAGATGGTGTACTTGAGCTTTTCGAACCGCTTACAAGTGCGGTCCAAAGCTCAAGTGCACTCTCCTCGACCATATATTCATTCTTTAGAGTGGTGAGAGATGGTGCTGAGAAAATCACGAGCTTGATCGTTACGCTCGGCGGTAGATTTTGCGTCTGCGAGGACCCTAGACCTATCGCGGGCGGAGCTTCTTGCCCCAAGAGCGATCTTCACGTCCGATGCCCAAGTGAGATAGTTACGACCGTGCGGGGCGATTCTTCAAACTCACGATTCACTATGCGGACATCGCATGATTTCAAGATTACGGTTTAGATTACTGCGTGTAATCGATAGAAAATGGTTGCAAAAGCATAAAGTGCGAGAAAAATAAATTCATATCCATTGCAATATATTAAATAAAACAACAGTTCAAATTCATAAAGAAAATTCATAAAACAGAGAAATAGAGCAAGAAAAATTAAAAAGCGAGCCAAATAAATCTTCTTGATTTTACGGCAATTTTCAAAATTTTACGCAATTTTTCTGCAATTTTTCTTTTTTTTTTTCTTCAGTAGAGTGGCCTTTGGGCCACTTTCTTCTTCCTTTCTCGCCCAACCGCCACTGGCCTTGCCCTTTTTTTTGGGCGAAGCGGCACTGTGGGTCGTGCCCTTCTTGCTTGCCAGCGCGGCTGGGGCTAGGTTTTCCCAGCGCCACTCCAGAGCGCCGCCTCCTTGCGAGACCAATCGCGCCTCGCCTCTTCGCCCACGCCGCCTCCTTCTTGCTGCGATGGCGGCGGCGATGCCGAGCACTCTTGCCGTGAGGCGGTCGGCGGGCGCTATGCTCCTTCGCGGCGATCGCCGAGCCAAAGCGGCTCTGGCCGGGCGAAGATACGGCGTTCGGCGGCCGGGGCGAGGCGGCCCGTCTTGCGACGGCATGTAACCGAGCGAACGGCGGCAGCGCGGTGGAAGCCTTGGCCAGCGTCCGGCGGCGCGCTTCTTGAACGCGGCTGCCTCGGCGGTGGCGGCGCGAACCGACTTGGCCGGGCGGCGAGGCGGCGCACGCGCGTGTGCCGCCGAGCTTCTTCGCCGGGCCGTCGCGGCGCCGTCTTGTAGTCGCGAAGCGTTCGGCGGGCTCGGGCCGGCGCCGAGCGCGGTCGAACGGCGGCGTGTCCGGCGAGGCCGTGCGATCGCGCGGCGGTGGCCGTCTTCGTCGCGGCGTGTGGGTGCGCTTCTTCTGCGCGCCCTTGGAGTCGGCGGGCGAGCGGCGGCGGCGGCTGCGTCTTGAAGCCATCGGCGGCGGCGGCTTCTAGCCGGCCGTCTTGGCGGCGCGCAGGCGGGCCAGGACCAACGGTGGCGGCGCCGCCGCGAGCGAGCAGCGAGGCGGCGGTCGGCGGCCGTCTTGGCGCTGCCGGTGGCGGCGGCGGCGGCGTCTTGGCGCTGCCGAGCGTCGCCGTCTTGTTTTTTTTCTTTCTGCGATGAGCGATAAAGAATGTCTTTGTAACCGTGCTAGTAGTTTTGAGCGATCGCCGTGTAACCGTGCCGCGTGGCGAAAGCGGTACAAAATTCGTAGGATAGATGCATGCGAAGAAAGCGACAAGCGTTTAGATTCAATCTCCAAAATCCTACCTTTCTCACCTTTTCAATTCGATCTCCGTAGAGCAATTCGTGCGATAACGTGTTAAGGAACCTCGCTATCGAATAGTCCGGGTTCGAGCAGATCTAAAGTGGAGAAACGAGAAGAGAGAGACACGTGTTTAGGGAGCGCGGCGGAAATTCTTTATTGCTAATGAATTCTAGTACATAGGGGGGGGACCCCCCCTCCTCCTTTTATAGCGCTCATCGAGGGTTTTGGCTAAGGGACCACATGGGCCTTCCAATGGGCTATTAGGGTTTCTTAACAAGAACCAAGGTGGAAAGCGATAGCCGGCGATACCAATTTTCGATGAAAATCGGCAAAAAATCGTGAAAATCAGAGGGTTTGTGAATTAAAATTCAAATTAAAAACTGGTTTTGAGCTGGGCCGGCCGCACCGAAATTTGGTCAAAATGGATTGAAAATCGCTCGATTTATTCCAATCATCGACCAGTTTTGGAGAAAATCGGCAGAGACGGGAAATTGGAGAGAAAAAAAAGGAAAAAAAAGGAGGAAAAATTCCATAAAAATATGGAAAATTAGTACAAGGCCTAAAAAGGCTAAAAATCAAAAAAATATTGGAAATGCATAAAATATTATGAAAAAATATGACAAAATTCTGGCATGACCATTCCTATATGTGAAGACCATGTCAAATTGTGAAGTACATATTTTGGAACAATAACACAATTATGGAAAAATATGAATAATTTTGGGAAAATTTTGGCATGACCTTTGGTATATTTTGGATAATGTGAAGTTGTGAAATAGGCATATAGAAGTAATATGTCAAGTTGTCAATAAATAATATTTCATTTCAATACATACATGAATCAATCGATCAAGTCCACATTTCAGTTACATTCATTTTAGTAGCATAACAAATGATATTTGAATTGAGCCTTTCTCACCTAAAATGAATGTTCTCACTCGACATAGCTTCGTCGATCTTCCATTATGATACATATGCCATGGTGTACCTACATGTATTTCTCGATGTTAGTAAAAAATCGAGTTGGAATGAAATGAAACATACCACCAAACGAAAAATTAAGACAATAATCACAAGATTCACAATATAGCATAGTGCACTGCATACAATATGAACGAAAATCGTGAAAACTTACCGAAAATCGCTTAGTTCTTCGCTAAAATCGTAGGGTTTGGGATGAAATCGCCAAAGCTCTCCATGCGACAACTATCGATGTGCCTCACCGATTTTCGTGGCCTCACGGGTGATTTTTGGGTCAATGGCAACCAGGTCTTGTTGGAGCCGACGTGAGCTTGAAGCTTGCACAGAGAGCAGCTCGGGACTGCAATTATTGCGTTTGAATGCCATCCATTGCAGCTCAAAATGTGCGTGCACTTTTCACGATCTGGACTGGGCTAACGGGCTTCCACCTTGAACAGTAGCAGGCTGACACTGTTTTTTTCCTTTTTTTCATTTTGTATTTTCGATTTTCCCGCAAATTTGTCTTCCAAATTTGGTTTTTTCATGAAATTTTGATCTCATACGCCACATAGCTTTTAATACTATTTTTACAAAAATTTATGTTAAATTTTTTCAATTTTTTGAATTTGAATTTGAATTGGACCGGTTTGCCAACCGGTTCGAGAAGCCGCACCAGACTGATATAGATGTTTATCGTGATTTTTACTGATAATCAACGATTTCATCAACCCTGAGCAGTAGCCCACGTTGCATAGCTAAGCATACTATTTATATCTAACTGACTCATGTTAGCATCTATTATCAACCAACTAATAATAAACCATCCTAAGGTGATAAATAATCATGGCTTGCAAATGACAAGGTAGGTATACTCCAATTGGGTAGAATAGATAGATCACAAATTAATTAAAAATAGTTCTACGTATAAAATAACATGCAGTAATTTAAAATAATATAAGCATTTGTAAAACTGAGTTCAACATGATCGAAGCACAACTTACCTTTGAAAAAGCTCTTGTTCTTACTTTAGACCTTACTCTTGAATCAACACTTCACTCTCAAACGCTCTAGGCACTTTGACGTCTAAGTGAATCGAGAAAAATAGAATATAAATACAAAAATAGAGAGCAATCAAACTCCAAAAATCAAATAAAATTCACCATCAAATAGATCTCAATTTTGCATTAATCGATGCTTGCATGAAGAATAATAGGCCCTCAAAATACTCAAATAAAAGAAAAATTAGAAAAAAAGAAAATCAGAATTTCCCGAATTACTTTTCTACTAAAAAATCAATTAATGATATCATGTTGGCGTCAGAAATGAGTTTTATCCTATAAAAATAATTCCAAAAAATCACAGAGAGCCTGACATGTGGGCCCGGGGTCAATGGACCATGTCCACGGCTGAAATTGGTCCACCTAGGCTTTGTTCATGGTTCTACTGAGACTAACACGTGGGGCCATGAGGAGATGACGTGGCTAACTGATGGGTGTACCGATTTGGCTGCTGCATAGTGACACGCGACACCTAGCGACATGAAGACACCACCTGGCACCACATCAACTATGAGATTAGGGTTCTAGTAGCAATGGTCAGCGGCGGCATCCTTACTGGCAACAAAGTCGAAGACCATGGCGGCGACGATCTGGTGGCGTTCTGACAATGTTGTCATGTGGATCTGGAAGATCACAATATGATGGACTCAACAATGTCCTCAAACCCAATGGAAGCTCAACGGCAGTGGAGTCCACACGGAAGAAGGCAGTGGTGCCCCAAAACAACTTCAGCGAGCTCCTACGGATGAACAACAATGTCTCTTGTGACAAAAGGTGGGGCAAAAAGTAGGGCGGGGTTCACGGAGTCCAGATCCGGGGTCCATGAGGCTTTTAAAGCCCTCGACTTCCCAACACAAGCCTGAAACCATGATGGGGTCAAAGGCTGCGTCGTGCACGACTCAGAGATGGTGGCATGGGGATGACACACCACAACCGTACACGTGTCGGATGGACGGACGTGGTGCATGCTGAAGCAACACAATTTGTACGACACATGAGATCTAACGGCTGAGATCCACTAGGGTTTCTATTAACCCCAACCAATCTCAGCCACACAATCAATATTTGACGATCACCCACTGTTCCAATGAATTTTTTTCTTTAATATTTTTTTTATTCTTTTTTTTCAAAACTATGCGTCCGAAAAAAAAATTATGAAAATGCCCCCCGTCGCCCGTGTATGGGGCGATCGCTTGTCTGCAGGCGATATGCCTGCGCCGTTTGCTCCGTCGGCGCCGTTGGGGTGGGCCCCACATCGCTGAGACAGGCGGCCGGTTTGCGATTTTTAAGTATTTTTTTTGTAACTTTTGCTAGGAGTGTCCAAATTAAATGAAACTTATTTCTAAATTTAAATTTTGGAATGAGGAATTAGACTATAAAATAACAATCCATATGTTGTTTGCAGAAAAATATTTTTATTTGAGTTCGAATGCTAGGCTCTAACTATGGATTGTGAAGGAATTATAATGTGTGTTGATCCATAAATCATGAAATAAATAGAATAAGTTACTACAACCTTATGCACTTCATTTTTGCAAAAATATCTAAATATGATTGCATTTTGAATCAAAGATGGCTAGTTTAAACCCTTTATAACATTCATTGTTCAAGCGGTTAGAATAATGTCTAAAGGACCTCAAAACTTGATGAGAACCAGTTTTGTTGCATTCTTGGGCTTGCATAGGTTACAAATATGTAAAAATATTTAGATGTCACTTTAGGTCGCACTATTTTATTGTTGTCAGAACATGCAATCGGCAAAACATCAAAATGGTCGTATCTTTATAAGCGAGGTCAAACTCGATGAAATCAAATCGATGAACTTAAAATGCTATAACCTATCTTGATGGACAAAAATAACATCATTTGGGACAAGCTGGAGCGATGGGACATATCTGAGCCCTTGGATAGTGAGCATACACTTTAAGGTTAGGCCGCACTCTTTATTACGACTTAAAGCGAAAGTAGTACCACGAACAAAGAAAACCAAAGTTAACACCAGGCGTCTCGAGTGTTTGAGGCCACTTCCCATTCGCCCATGCCTCGTGCGAGCTTCTGCGGCGCACGCCGTGCCTCTCTCGTTTCCTCTCTCTCTCGGCCTCCTTCTCCTTCGCTTCCTTCCTACATGCCTCCTCGCGTGCGACATCGCGTTGTTCTTGAAGCCGCCGTGTGAACTCGTCCTGCCGGTTGGCTTGGTCAAGAAGCCCTTGGTCGTCGGGGTTGATCTCCGTATCAAACCACTGCTCAAATTCACATAGTGGCGGAGGTGACTGCATGAAACATAAATTAGCAAAGTTTCATTCACAAATATTATGTAACCCGTACGATTGTTACCATGCGGCGATCCTTGAGCTCTTCTCGTGGATCGAAGGTGTAGTTGCGGCACTTCAATACCTCCTCTTCCAAGTTGAAATTTCCCAAGAGCGGACAAGCTCGCAAAGATCTCCGCACATACACATGGGTGCTCTGACTCCACGAGGTAGGAAGAGATCTTGATGCGCTAAATTGCGCGAGCATGCACTTGCTTCTTCCTTTGCCTTCCCCTTTCCCTTTGCACTTGCACGCCTCGACATTTTCGATTGATCCTGAATTTTTTTCCTCACCCCTCTATTCTTTCTTCCTGTATTCTTTGCGAGACCGCTTGTGAGAGCGAATGTTATAAAGGCGGATATCGCCGGGTATGGGCGATCGCCTCATATTAGGGCGATCGCCCTTACTAGAGGCGATAGGTGCACCGAGACGTTGGTGTGTTGTCACGTCGTGTGGCATAGGCAAGCAATGCATACATGAATTTGAACAATTTAAAGCGATAAGGCTGTCATGTTACTAACTCGGAGAGTTGTACAATATGCTGCTGAACGTAAAGCTATTACAAAAATACATCCGTACAACAAGTCAATCACGGCCACGCTTCCTGATCTGGCCCGTGGGGTAGGTGAGTGGCGACGGCGGACGGACGTCCCTCCTAGGCCGACCTGCGGCGCGGCGTAGAAGTAGTGTGGCGGCGGCGGCGTGTCTGTGGCGGCCTCCCGAGCGAGAGGGTCGAGGTAGTCGGTCGAAAGGTACTCCTCGGTCGAACTCGTCGTCCACGAGTCGTCGAAACCACCGGGGGTCTGGCTGGGCGCGAGGCGGCGAGGAGCCTCCGCAGCCCCACTGTCCCCACTGCTGCGTGTGGGAGCGTGGCGAGGAACCGGCGGGTAGGGTGAGGCGCGATGGAGCCTCCCGAGCCCATTGTCCCCACTGCGGTGAGTGAGGCGTGGCGAGGCACCGGCGGGTAGGGCGAGTCTTTGGGCGCGAGGGCGTGGTGTCTTTGCGTCCGCCGGCGTCTCGCGCCTGGCGGTGGCCAAGCGAGCCAACCGCCTCATCCTATCGAGGACCCGAGCCCAAATCGTCTCGGACTCGGCGGTGGTCACTGTATGCCCCGTGGCGCGTCAACATGGACACGACCTCCACCTCAATCTCCCCATGAGCTGAGTCCGCATGTAACGTCAGTTGTTATTACGTAATTTCCATGAAAAATCGTGCCCATGTAACCGGTTCGACACTTACCGAGGCGTTGTCCCTCGGGACATCTGTGAAGAATGCGTGTCCACTACCGATGCACGCCATGCGACGTGCGGTCTTTGGTGTGTACCCCACCGAGGCGAGTCTTGGGGCGAACCACTCCATGTCTTGATCGTACATGTCATGGTCGTCGGCCGGTCTCGGTGACCCTCTCGTCGAGTCGCGGCGTCCACCGCACGACCCATGGCTGCATCACGGTCGCGAATCGAGTGCCCATCTGCGGCACCCATCCGGTCATCTGCAATGCAAAAGCAGTAAGTACACGACATTAATTTCGCAAGGATGCGGAGTAGTAGGATCGGGGCAAGTACTTGTGGCGCCACGTGCGACAGCGTGACGAGGCGGCAAGGAAAGGATCGAGCAGGCGAATCGCCGCAGCACTCGGTCGCGGGAGTACTCCTCGACACACAAGTCAAAGACGAGAACCTTACGGGTGAGCGAAGGCCTCATCTCGCGTGAAAAGCACGGAGACCCGTCGGTGCTCGGGCGTGGGCGTCGTGCGCGGTGTATGGCGTCCACCGCGTCGCCCTCGTTGTGGAGGCGGTCGAACTCCCGAGCGAACTCCGGTAGGACCTCCTCACTGCCGGTGCGCGTACCTCATTGCGAGGAAATAAGAAATGGCGAAGGTTATTCAAGTCGCGAGTGGGAAAATGATACGAGGAGCATACGTCGTCCGGACCCGATGGTGGCCCATGGTGGGCGATCCACCAGTCGTCTCCGTGAAGGCTCGAGTGCGGTGTCGTGTCAACAACGAACTGCCGATGGAGAAGCGCTCGGGACCACAATCGATGAGTAGGATGCAACCCGACATCGTCGCGTCGTGCTCGACCGAGAGAGCGATGTCGCCTGCAGACCTCGATGCGTCGCCGCTAGCACACCGAGGCCCACGACCATCTTGCATCATCTGCTTACAAGGGTGGAGTTAGGCGTGCTCGTGAGGCGAGATTTGAACCGAGTGTGTTACCTCATCCAGCGGGTGTCGGCGATGTCTTTGGGCGTGCTCGATCGGTGGCGGTCCACCGTGTTCCGTGGGAGGGCGGAACATCACCCAACCGAACAACAACAAGAGGTATGCCTCAAGTGGCGGGCCATGTCCGCCTCCTCCGCGTCTTGGTGGAGAAGCCGAGCTGCGGCGTTCACAACAAACATTATCGGCAACTTAGCGCTTCTCTTTTAATCCTCAAAGAAAGAGGTACTCACCGTGAATCGAAGCGACCACGCCGTCGGTCCGTGGCGCTCACCCTCCTGAGGGCGGTGAGGCTGCCGGGGTGCGGCGCACCGCGCGAAATGCGCGGATAACTCGGCGTGCCACGTGGCGGGCGTCGTGCGGCACGATGCCGGACCCGCGCGGGAGGCCTAAGAGGTACGACACGTCTGCGGCGTCGGAGCCATCTCTCCGCACGGAAGGTGGAACGTGTCGTCTCCGGTCTCCACCGGTCCACGAGTGCGGCCAGCGGACGGTCGTGCCCGAACCGCGGGACCTCCTTGCCCGCTAATAGGCGATCCACCTCCTCCACCATCCTACAAAGAGGAAGTAAGCGACCGCTTCGCAACTGCATGTAGTGCATTGCGTCGTTAAATTGCATTCACGGTAAGTACATGTACGTAAAGAGTGCAAGCGTTGGCGACTTACCGTGGAACCAGCGTGGGTCGATCGCGGCGACTCGTTGGGCACCCGAGGTCGGTGTCCCTAGCTCTCGGTTCTCCTCTGCGGAGTACCTAGATCGGTGGGTCGCATCGACGGTCACGTCCAGCAGCTCAGGGCAAGGTCGCGCCATCGTGGCCTGTTACAAAGCAAATACAACAAATTTGTCAGTAATTACATGTGCACACAAAATGAAATGCGAAATAACGAATTGTACCATACTCATCAAACGATACAACCGAAGTGCAGAGAGCCAAAAAAAATGTCATATTACAAACATACGAAAGAGGACATGTTCGACGAGCTGTCCTTTTTGCTCTCCATGCCTTTGCGTAGCTAATCTTGTACTGAAACCTCTCCTCCACGGCTGTGATAATAGATCGAGGCTGCAGATGGGGATTGTCCACGATCTGACCATAAAACACATTTGCCACCCAAGTGGACGACAGATTGCGGTGTCCCTGCTCCGCTTCTCCCAGCTCGCAGTTATGCTCAATCACTATGGAGCATTTTCAGTAGTCCTTCCACTTCCAGCGGTATGCATGCACCGCCATGGGCACAAATCAACTCGCACTTCACGTCGTAGTCCTTCTTCTTGGACTTCACAACCACGAATTGCCTTAGGAGAGACATTGCCCAAAGACTTCACGCATCCATCACAGCCTCCTTGTCTTCATATATGGCCCCCTCCGTCACCTCGTTCTCACGATACTCCCATGCATCAATGTTCCCTTCATTCATTGTTAGGTCTTGAAATTGTAATTGGTCCACGCACGAGGATAGGCACCTCGGGCGTTGTCCTCCTCGTCAGTGCTCACCATCGGTGACTTCCTCATCCGCACGATCCTCCTCTTCCATCAGTCAACAATGTCCTCCACCTCCTCCCCTCGTCGGCCACCCCTCGCGCCTCCACCGCTGTCTCCTCTGCCCCGGTCCCTTCGCCACCGCCAGCCTCGTGCTCCTCGTCTCGGGCTCCTCGCCGCCTTACTCTTCGCATCCTTCTACATTTGGCGTCCCTCCCGTAATGTCCACCCGACATCACGAACTTGCGACACCGATGGAGCTACCGGGTAGCATCAGTACCAACAACATGAGCGCCAACCCGCTCTACAGCAAAACCAACATAACTCCTCCATGTTGGCGTCGAGTTAATACGAATCAACTCTCTGTAAAAACGGTCTTGCGCTCGGCTCCTCTGCTCGACCCAAGCCGAACACTCTGGGCATCAAACCAACATCCGAGACATCCACTCCAACAAACCCCTGTATGTCCTATCGCTCGGTCTACATATGCCCGTCGACTCTTGAAAATGATGATAGATCCACCCCATCCGCCCCTGTGCTATCTCCCCATCTCCATAAAATATTTGGAAATACAATTTCTCCGACATGCTTTAAGCGTCAACGGAAAATATTACTCTAAAATACAATCTACAAAGCGTACATTGATCGTACTACAAAATTATTTACATTGCCTAATACATTATTTACGTAATAAAATTAGTAATACACAACCCTAATAAATTAAATTTCTAAATATTACCTATAGTTTCTCTTGAACTAAATTTCTACATACAAAATACTACATTAAATTTGCATATAGTGAAATACTACATTAAGTTTCTAAATACTACATACTACATTAAGTAACTTCTACATTAAATTTCACGAGAGCTATACAATTCTAAAATTCTAAACACTACGCAATCCTAAAATTTCTAAATACTACAACAAAGTCCTAAATATTAAATGATACTTTAATTCGCAACCTATAAAACAATTCCTACAATTATCTCTAAAAAATTCTTAAAGATAACTATAAAAAAATCGAAATTTACCTTTTTTCCTTTTTTTCTTCTCTCTTTCTTTCTTCCTTTCTTCTCTTCTTTCTCTACCTCGCTAAACCTCGTGCTGTTGTGCTTCAGGCGAAGGAGGCACCGACTTTAAAGGAGCCGTCGCCCCTACATGGGCGATCGCCCATGTAGGGGCGATAGGGGCCCACCAAGCAGCGCCATTAGGCGCGAGTCGAGACGTTGGGCGCAGGGGCTAATCGCCCGTGTATGGGGCGATCGCCCCATACACGGGCGACGGGGGTATTTTCGTAATTTTTTTTCGGACGCATAGTTTTGAAAAAAAGAATAAAAATAAATATTAAAGAAAAAAAATTCCTGTTCCAATTATCCAATCTGATCTCAACCATACAATCAAGATTTGACGGTATAAATTCTAGGTTTCACTACTAATGGGCTAGGGCGGTCTTGGCCGATTGGACTAGGCTGTGCAAGAAAATGTGTTGGGCCCAATACGGCTTCCGCCCAAACACTATTTAATCATTTTCAGATTTTTTTGTCTTTTTAAAATAATCAAATAAAACATCAAAAATATTAGAAAAAATCTCAAAAATATTTTAAACATTTAGAACTCAAATAAAATATTTTTGCAAGATTTTACAATATTTAAATAATATTTATAATAATCCTAATTCAAAAATATTAAATAAATTCCATAAATTAGCAAAAATTCACAAAATTCATAAAATGCACTAATAACAATATTAAATTATTTGGAGCTAAAAATTGGGATGTTACATGCATATGATATCTCATTTGTCATACAAAGTATAAATCAGCAATATCATGTTGTAGCATTCAATTTCTTGGATTAACAATCAAGTGTAAAACAAAAATATAAAAAACTCATAACTTAACATGGCAAATAAACCACAATTTTTAAACAACAAATCAATCAACCATCTACCATTCTAACATGCACTTGTGTTGTAACCACGCGAGACATAGGGTCTGTTTGGTTGTTTGATTGTCCTTAGCTTGGTACGTACAAGCCATGCGGGCTAGTGGGAGGCAGGCTGAGTGGATGCAAGATGGTTTGTTTGGTTGGCTGTATATGTTGATCCTGGCTGAGCTGAGAAGTTGTTTGGTTGGATGTCTGAGGAGAGAGGAGGGATGAGTGGATACAAGAGAAGTTGTCTGGTTGGTTGCATCTGGCTGAGTGCGTTGACCCTCCTGTATGAGATGGTAAAGATACCTCTTACTTGAACTGCAAACTAGCAATCACACTCGCATGAGGTGCCTTATCGTGACCAAACCTTAAGTCCTCAACACTGATTGAGATGGAAGCTAACTAGCAATCACGCCGAATCTACGAGCACATAGATGAAGCATGTCATCGCAATGCATCTGGGTTAGCGCGTGTGGCACATTCATTTCAATTGCAGTCAATCTCGGTATCCAATATCCAATGTTATCATTCTACATATACAGAGCCCTCTGTACATATTTCAATTGCAGTCAATCTGGGTTCATGTGCCGTCCATCCACCCGGACCAATGGGAGCCCTCTGTACATCTCGAGCAATGGAGCCTGCACCACATTCTACGCAACCCGGCCTTCTCCAAAGGTGTTAAAACCATAATCATCTTAACATGCTGGCAATGGTGGAAAGAGCGAAACAACAGGATCTTCCAAAGAAACTGGGCAACCCACGAACAGATCTTTCAATCCGTCAAAGATGAGGCAACTAACTGGTCAATAGCAGGAGCAACACACCTCGGCAAATCTCATTCAGAGGCGGCCTTAAAGCCTTGTTTCTTCCGCAATCTCGCCTCCCCCTCTCCATATTTTGGGTGCACTCTCCTCACCTTGTAATTTACTCTATTTATACCTTTACCTTCTAATCCAATATTGGATTTGCCATTTTCAAAAAACAAATGTTATCATTCTACATATACAGAGCAAACCATCTGAAGATGTGACAAAAAATTTGTCTACATCAAATCAAGTGATGAAATATTCACAACCAATTGTCTGCATCAAATGGACTGCTGAAATAAACAACAAAAAGAACATATATCACGCAAAAAAGCCAACAAATCAATACATGGGTGGCATATGTCTCTTCTATACAAATACACGAATGAATGAAGCTGAAAACCCCAGTGCATCCGAGCAAACACCCCATATGATACACAAAACAACATGATTCATTGGTACAAATGCTTTCCCAAGCCGCAGTTGTGTGCTACTAAGCCCCTCCAGATATGGTACAAATGCTTTCCCAAGCATGATGTAGAGCACACTGTTTACTCCTACCAATTCCTACAAGTGAGCACACTGTTTCATGATCTGCATGAGTGGAGCTTCCTGACAATCTGGAACCATGTTGCACTGAAACGGTGATTCGGTGAAATCACCCACCAATGTTACTTTCAGCACCGCTTGTCAAATAATCAGACCAGTTTTGGCTATGTTAGTAAGCAGGAGCAAGGCATGCCCATCTTCAGAAATGAATACCGATTTATCCTACCAGTTTCATAGAACAATATGATCTGTCCTAGAATCCAATATTGTCTAGTAATTGGTATGCAGCGAATTAGGATGGAACACACACAGATCAGATGCAGATACATGTAAATTAAGTAGACAGGTAGTAGTGCATACCCAAGAACGTAATTGTGAGCTGGCGAGGAAGAAGCATGTTGGTTGAGGAGCTATTCGGAGAGGTCCAGCCCTTGATGAAGTGCTCTCCCTCCCACGTTCCACGTCCCAACGAACATCTTGTATCACAGGGGCGGAGTCAGGCCTCAGGTCACCAAGGCTTGACCCAAAAAGCGCATGCTAATTCTGTTAAAAATTGATACAAATGACCGATAAACTTTGGGCCAGCCCAGGCCAGCCCGAGGCTAGGTCCTGGACTGGCTCCACCCCTGCTGTATCATATATACGATGCATATAGAATACACGCAGCAGCACCATGATTAGCCTCGGGTAAGGCTAAGAGAGAGTATACAATTGTCGGATATCTGTGACAAGTGCCCTTCCACCACTTGAGAATATCGAAATCCTGTTGCTTTATGGGGACGGTCTCATCGTGCAGGTAAGCGTCGAGTTCTGTCATGCACTCTTGTGAACTGAGATACGCTTGCTCCTGCACCTGCCCTGATGGATTGATAACTTGCCAAGTACTGTCAAGCACTTGTAGTGATGGATGGGCCTGAAGTGATAGATCCACGACCATTTCATTGCCCTGATTGCTGTACGCCATGAAGAGCTGATGAATAGTTACTCGTACCTCAGAACTGCAGTCTGGAGCTAGGTTAGCCTCCTTGAAAATGCGTTCAACGTACGTGAGTTTGAATCTCGGGTCTAGAACAAGTGGTATGCTGAGCGACAAATATTTCTGTGACAAGAACGCTTCAAGATCATCTTTTGCAGCCCTCAGACTTTCTGTGAATATAAGACCATGATGGTCATCATCGTCGATGCCTTCGTTTCTTCGAGAAGCTTTGGTGTATTCTAAATCTAACTTTTTTTCAGCTTCAATAGCTCTATAAGGCAGAGGTTTGAAGTTGGAGAACTGCAGGCAGAAATTGCTTCGATAGCATGATATGTTGTACCCAAAGTAGTGCGACACGATTCTGTTTAGTTCTGTTTTTTGAAATGTTGTTCTCGATAGCATGATATGTTGTACACAAAGGGGAAGAAATACTTTTCGATGGTCTAGTAGACGATTTGTCCCTGGATAAGAAATTAGCAAGGGATCTTGGTTTAATATGTAGGGCTTCGACACTTGCAACCAAAGTTTAGGTTCAGGGGTCATTTAGAACAAGCAAGCACATAGACTGTATATGCCAGTCATGGGGAACTGCATAATACCTTTTTTTTGGACGAATCAGCAGGAGCTCTACTGTTGCCGTATTCGAACTATATATTTTCAAGGAATTGCATAATACTAACTACTGGTTTTTGAAAAAGTTATCTTAACGGTGAACCTGGAAAACAGACGAACATACCAGGGTGGAGATCAGTAGCAGCAGTTCGCCCCAGCCGGCCGGGGAAGCACGCGAGACGACGATGGGAGGCCGCGCGCTGAGCCCCTGATTTTGTGCCTGGAGAGGAGGGGAGAGAGAAAGACACGGTTTTGTGCTTCTGTGTGTGGATTCGAATAATTCTGCAAGGTGTAACGGCAGGGTTAACAATTTCGTTTTGTAAGCGAAAACCGTCAACTCAGTGGTACCGGGTTTTCGCCGTAAATCATTCGGAAATATCAAAAAATCGAATGTTTGCAAATTCAAAAAATTTGAAACCTGGTCAAACCGATCGGCGAAAACCGCCCGAGGTTGGAAAAATTGGGGAAATACAAAAAATGGGGTAAAAAAATGTTGTAAAATTTGTAAAAATACATGGGAAAACTAAAATTGAGTAAAAATGTAACAAATATATTAATAAGGTATGTGAAAACATGAAAAAAATTTCAAAATGATCTCTCCTAAATTTGGAAGAAATTCGACATGACCTTTGCTATATTTTAGACAATTGGAAGTTGTAAATTACGCATTTAGCAATAATATGTCAATAAATAATCTTTCATTATAATACTACAATCATACAAGTGCAAAAATAGGCATTTACATAACCATATAGTAAAAGCATTCGCAATTTCACTACCATTCACTTGTCACCATCATTTACATTATAATACCTTTCAATTGAAGTTGTAGAGTAGGCATAGGCATAGTTTTGTCATTCTTCCATTGTCGCAGAAATACTATGTTCGACCTACATGAGCGGAATGTCAATAAAAAATTCGACCTGCAATGTACACTTGGTATAATATCAAGTTGCAATGAAATGAAACATACAAATGAAATGAAACATGTAAATGAAACATTACCTTCGGGGCTACGGGTAGTATTGTTGCGTGTACACTTAGTTGGTCATGTTGTATTCCTCGATGGACATTAAGGCCAATCCTCGTGTAGCTTGGAACACCGCTTTATAATCATGCCAGCTATGCCCCGTCCATGTGCTTGTTGTTTGTCATTGTTGATACAATATGGCATAAAACTCAGAGTCCTACCACTTGTAGACCCATTGCGTGGAAGGTTGTGCATGAGCATCGGGGATAGCATAGTCATAGCTGCTATATGAGCTATAGCTCCCTTGCATCTTAGCAATGCCATAGGAACTAGGGCTGTCCTGTGGTGCGCGTGCGCCCTTTCCCTTTCCCTTAATAGTTGTCCTCTGCGATTGAGGAGCACCATGATCTCTATCCTGTGTTGCATGAGTGTACTGCGACCCCCCTGTAAATTCGATGGGTCGAGGATCTTCTGATTGGTGTGTGGCAAGTTTAGAGATATTGTCATCGTCATCGCCATCGATGTCCGTCTTCGAGCTGTTATCATTGGACTCTTGGTATGGCGGGCTCCGATGATCCCCACTCTCAGGGGGTGTTTGGGACAGCTCCAGCTCCACCAAAATCTGTGGAGTTGGTGGAGCAGGGTATTCCTAGCTCCAGAAATTTATGGAGCTGGAGCTGTGGGTACATTAAGAGTGTTTAGGTGGGTCATCTTGTTTATATTTTAGACTAAAAATATAAACTTAATTCACTTTATTTTAGCCTACAAGCTTCAGCTCTGAGGTGGAGCTGGGATCTGGAGCTATACCAAACAGGGCCTCAGTAGAGTCATCACTCTCTACATAATGGGATTCATCTGTGGCATGCTTCTCCTTTCCTCTAGAGGATGCTCTCCTTTTTATTGTATCCCTTCCCGGGATTGATTGGTGCTTCCTCTTCCCTATATGAGTGTCCCCGACTGTCTTGTCTACTCATTCAGAGATGTTTTCAGCCCCCGTGTCCTTTCTTAACTGAGAAGAGGGAACCAGATCTGTGATAATATGTGATGGAAGAGGGGTGTCACTCTCTGTATCCTCCTCATCAAGTAATGGGTCACTGTTGGATCTTTCTTTGTCCATCCACTGTTGGATCTAATTTGTATCGTCGTATAGTGTTAGCTCCATAAGCCGCTGGAATGGATCGTCTTCATCTAAACGCCTTTGATTTTCTGCAGTTTGAATTTGAAGCCGAAGGTTATAGTTGACGTACACCAACTTATGTAGCTTCTTTTATAACAGGCGATTGCGGATTTTTGTGTAGATGAATGCAAATATACTCTAGTTGTGCTCATAACCGCTAGAAGATGCGCATTTCAACACGAGACGTACGACAAACCGTTGAAGGGTGGGTGTTTTTGATCCGAACACATCCCACCAATGTACTGCAAATTAACGAATAAAATAATTAGTACTGACGAGAGTATTATTACATTTGAGATGGTGCAAGAAAAATACCAAGAGATGTTTTGCCATCTTGTGCCATCCTTGCAGCTAGAGTTGATGAGAACGATCCAACCTTCCTCCTGAAAATGTTGGCGTCATAAAGAGCTTGCGCGGCGCTATCAGTATCATCAGCAAGTGCTTCAAAGGCATCCCAGAGATTTGGGAAGAAAGTGTTGGTCGTGCCGTAAGAGTATGTAGTCCGCGGGTTTAAGGCGGCAGCTGTACGATGTGAAACGAAGCATGTCAGTACAAGTATGTAACATACGTACAACTGCAATATACTGTATTGCAGGGAAGAATATATTACCGGCATTCATATAAGTGTCGTGTGTTAAGTCATTCATTCATCGGTCCACCACATTCATGTACATGTCTTTTGTTGATGGAGACTCATAGAATAAACTGTCGTACTCCTGTCGTACTATTGAAAGTGCATCTAGGCACTTATGTTATTTTGGTGATTAATGACAAACGCACATAATGACAATCTATGTAATTAAGTAAATGCTTAACTTAGTGCTTAACAAATGACAAACCTCTAATATGATTATATTGCTATGAGACTAACATGTTATTGCCTAGTTGAGTATCAGTCTCATCTTTTAGAGGAAAATCAAGTGGGATGGTTAAGCAAAGATAAGATATGCAATTTTGGTATCTCTTCTATATTTGTTATTGCATTCCTTTTGTGCAAATGCATAGTGAACTCCAAGTAGCATGTTGATTATATATATGAACATTGGTTCATGTCATATTTATTTGTGCATATATATTCATTTGAGTTCATTATATACTTTGTTTTTTAGTATGCATGTATTAACTAGAGTTAAACTTCATATTGCTATAGATTGACTTAGTGCATGCATGTTTTAGTTGTATTTCTTCTCATGCAATTCTCTTAGTGAAGTTTAATCTAGTGTTGGATCACATATTTACTCTTATTCCAAATATTATTTGCGCATTACAATTCGTGTATATTCTATCATGTGCTTCATTTAAGTAAAGACTGTGATCCTTGCCATGATTTAATTGACTAGTATAGTGCCTGTGCTAACGCTACGACGTCAGTACACCCGCTTATCAATTAAATGAGAAGATAAGTATGAATACAACACTTAATAATAAAAGAGAAATTTAGAATTTTAAAGGATTTAGAAATAAAAACGGAACTAAATGGAGGTCGAATGGGCGAAAACGGGCTCCCAAAAGATTTTAAATCAAGAAAGATAAAGAAAAAAGAATTTTCTGATTTTAGATTATTTTTTTGCAGCTTCCACAGAGAGCACAGCGTGCTTTCTGGGCTTGGCCAGCGCAAGGGGGAGGGAAGGCCAGGGGTGGCCGGCCGGTCGCAGTGGGTCGGCACTAGTGCGACGAGATCGCCGGCACCGGCGCCTGCGGGGGAGGAGTCACGGTTGCGGTGAATTTCGCCGGGAAAGATGACGGTGATGGCTTGGGTTACCTCCAAAATCCGGCGATCTTTACAAGAGGAGCACTTAGGGATTTACGCAATGCGATGGGGTGGAGGAGAGCTCTTGACTTTTATAGCCTCGAAACAAGCATATTTATGGAAACCATAATTTGGGATCAAATCAGATTGGGAGGAAATTTTGGCAATAGAGCACGAAATTTGGGGAACTAACACCATAGATGGAAAGAGGAGATTTGGTGCGGGATTGATGAAGCTTTGGAGCTTCTTTCTTGCTTTAATGGAGGGAGGGAAGAGAAGAAGCTTCTGCAGTGCAGGTTGCGACTAGAAGAAGCTACTGGTGGGTTGCCTTTATTTTTTTTAAATATAGAAGGATTTTTTAAAAGATAGCACATTAGGTTAAAAAATTCTAGAAAAATTCTCAAAAAAACTTTCGATTATTTTGTACTTAATAAAATTATTTTTTAAAAAAAATTAAATTATAAATTTGCCGAGGCACGGCGGCCGCGAGGTCGCCGACCAGTACCTCGCCGCGTCGGCAAAGCCACCGATGGCGACCGTGGAGCCATTGCAGACCTGCGTTCTCCGTGCCGCTGCCGCCCGCCGCGCGTGCAATCTCCCGGTCATGCGCCCCATCTCCCGGTTTCCTTTTCCCAGCACGTAATGTATGGTCCTTTCCTTTTCCAGGACGTTTGTTTCCTTTTCCTTGTTGATGCTCGAGGTGAGAGAAGGACTGTTGTGGGCCACAGGGATGATTTTGGAAAATATGGAAAAATAAACTGCGCTCGCCGACCGCTGGATCCGCAAGGAAAAAAAGATAAAATAAACAGTGCTCGCCGGCCACTGGTTCCGCGAGAAAAAATTGAAAAAAATTAAGCAGCACTTACAAACCGTTGGTTCCTTAGATAAAAATGAAAACAAAAATTCAGCGCTCTCCGTGAGCTGAAATTAGGCTCTATGGGGCTAGATTCGTAAAAAAATCTCGAGAAGAGTCATATTCAGAAAAAAATACGATCACAATGCCAAGACAATAAAAAATTCAAGTCTTGTTTCCTTGCATGCGGATCCTCCCTGATTATTTCCTTGTTTGATTCGCCCTCCTTCCAAATATGTAGTATGTACAATTTTGGCTAGTAAAAAATTCACGTCTGGTTTCCTTGCATGCGGATCCTCCTTATTTATTTCCTTATTTGATTCGCTCTCCTTCCAAATATGTAGGTGGGGGAGGTCTGTTGTGGGCCACAGAGATGATTAGACACACTAAATAATGGCCATCGGATGTGGGTGAGTAAAGCTGAGGAAAGATCCGAGATGTTCATTTTGATGAATGCAAGTTTCGGGGGACATTTTGTTGGGTGCACGAACGTTAGGCCATCTCTAGTGAGGTGCATTATTTAGGGTGGACGTAGCAAAAATTGCTTACGTGCATTATAAAGGGGTATAGATTCATCATATTGTTAATTATCTCTCTAGTGCATATAGATCAATTACATATTCATCATGATGTACTTAGTAGAGAACATTTCTTATGTCAAGTGTTTCCATTTATATTGTGCTTCTTTATATGAAACACTTGTTGTAATCAATTGTTCACAAATATCAACTTGTTTATATCTATTGAGCTTTTGGGACTAATGTCTATCATAAGTGGATTGAAAAGACTTAGGTCCCGTATGTGTATGATGACCAAGGTATCTTGGAGGATGATCGTTAAGCCGAGGTCAACAAGACGGCGGTGTCACCAAGAGTTGAGGATTAAGTCAAGATCGACTTGGCATGGAGATCGTCAGAGAGGATGATCAAGTCAAGGTTGACAGGACGAGAGTCATCGAGTCGAGTTGGACAAGGCGAAGATGTCATCAATTATATGGTGAAAGTCTTCATGCATCGAAATTAAGAAAAAGACGACAAGTGATTATTTCTAGACTTATATTATCTTTGATTTAATTTGAGTTTAAGGATTACCGTACTATTAAGAGGGATGCGATGTCGAATGACTTTTAGATGTGTCAAGTGCTCAAGTGATACATCCTTGTGAAACTTAGAAAGAGAGTGGTGTTGGTGGTGCCGAAAACTGAGAGTTGTAGGTCTCCTTTGGATTCTTTGTGAAATCTGTATTTATCCTTTGAGATTTGGGTAGTGAGACCTTGTTAGTTGTGTAGCCCTCGTTCTTAGCTTTCGGTAGAGTCCAAAATCACCGAAGTCGGAGTCCGGAGTCAAAAGTTATGCTCGTTTTCGTCGGGCTGCTCAGTGCTGTTCGGACTATCCAAACATATTTTCGGACTATCCGAGCTGGGTCTCTCTGTTAGCCATTCTTAACTCATTCGGACTGTCCAAACTTGAGCTCGGACTGTCCGAACTGAGTCGGGGCTGTCTCCAACGGCTAGTTTTTGGGACCTCTATTTAAAGCCCCCTCCCCTCCAAACTCAAAGGGGCCTGGGGGAAAGGTGAGAACTGAGTTTTTCTCTAATTCTTGAGTCCAAATCTCTCTCCTCTCTTAGATCTAAGTGATCCCCTTAGTGAGAAGGGTTGAGAAGAGTTGGAAGAGGTGTGTGTTGAGCAAGATTTGATCTTTGAGCACTTGAGTTCATCTCCAAGCTTGTTCTTCGTGAGCATTTGTTACTCTTGGAGGTTGAGGACTCCTAGACGGCTAGGAGGCCACCTACGAGCCACCGGAGCTTTGTGTAGTTGGCCGTGGGAAGTTTGTGAAGGCCGGTTCCGCCTCCGCAAGGGAAGGAATCAAAGGAGTGAAGACCGGCGAGTGCATTTGTGCAACAACGGGAGGAAGAGGGTTGAAAGAGACCCCCGCTCAAGTGTGACCGAGCCGTCTCAACGGAGATGTAGGATCCCCTCAAGGATCCGAACTTCGGGTGAAAAATCACCGTCTCCAAGTTTGCTTCTTACTCTTGCTTTAGTATTTGATTTTGAATCTTGAAATTGCCCGATCTACTTTTATAGTGAGTTTTCCGCTAGATCTCTATTTGTTTCAAGTATTCTAGGCTAACTAGTTCCATTTGATGCAAGTCATGTACTCTAAATAGCCTAGATTTACCTTTTTGTATGCTTTGCTTTGAAACGCTCGGATTGTCCGAATAGAACCTCGGACACTTCGAATAACTCGGACTATCCGAATATAACCTCGGACTATCCGAACCACTCGGACTGTCCGAAGTATTATTCGGACATTCCAAAGTTTCTGTATTCCGCTGCAATTTAGTTTTAATTTTTTTTAATTCGCCTATTCACCCCCCTCTAGGCGACAACCCCTATCCTTTCAACTATGGTATACCGTAGGATCGGCTTGCTCAATATGGGCACCCTATCCAAATTGACGAATCGCAAGAAGGCGTACAACGGTTCCACCGACTTCACAACAGATCGAAGATTACCCCACCAGTTCAAGCTTAAGAGACAGTCATACATGTACCTCCCCTTGGTGTTATCAACAAAACGAGAGTTTACAAATTCTTCGGCAGCCATGTATTGCATGAACTTGTCTTTGCGCCGGAGAAAACTGTCCAAGAACATATAGTTAGTGCCGAAACAAGTTGCATTCCACTTGACCAACTCGCCTCGAACGTACTTCTTCATCATAGCATGTATCTTGGAATGGTTGTATATCCATCGACAGATTTTTCTTATACTCTCAATGACCAAGGTGAGATCTGGGAACTCTCTAATCTCCTTCAGCATCAAATTAATGGTGTGAGCCACTCAAGGCTGCCACACTATGTTGCGATGCTGCTGTGCGATGAGCTTGCACGCCTTCTTCTAGTTCGCACCATTATCCGTGACAATCTGCACCATATTTGTCGGACCTACCTCGTTAACTATTGAAGATATTTCCTACGTGACTAAACAAAACAAAGTACGATAATTACATTATCTGTACGTTAATTCAACTTCAGAAGAGTACAAACGAAATCAATTACCTTGGTCAAGTACGAGGCATCCTGAGAGACGCTGGTGGCATCAACGGATTTGTAGAAGAACATGGTACCATTACAGTAAATCATGAAGTTTATTATACTCATGCGTGTCGGCCCTGTCCAAGAATCACACATGAACTTTGCGAAGCTCGCCTTAATTTCTGCTTCATTAGCATCTAAATATTTCCCATCTATATCTCGGCCACTCAGGGACGGGATACCTTTGCCTACAAATGAAACATAAATATTAGCTATGAATCGGCGTACAACTAAGCGACTATTTTAAATCTCACTTACCATATTTTTGTGTTTCCCACAAGATGCTAATAAAGTACGAATTATCTGCTTTTCGTCCTACGATACCAGCAGAGTTAAACCATTTGGCCCACCTAGTGCGGACTACTTGCTTCCCACTCTTTCCCTTCTATGTCCACGTATGGGTGTCAATCCTTGGTTGTACTAGGGCACAGGCCGTACTAATGTTGTAATCCCCTACCGTCGGCGGTCTTTTTCGCTGCGACGAACCCCGAAACATCCTCGACAACAGACCGCCGCTATCTCCTCCAGCTCCCCTGGAGGAGCCACTACCACTGCCACCACCGTGCTCGTACCTCCCACCTGCCTAACTTCTAAATTCTGTCTCCGCCCTAGAGGCAGCCATGGCATGCTAGAGTTGGGCCTCCTCATCAGCATCACCCGTATACTCTGAGTACACACTTTGCCTTGGTGGGGAATCTCCAGCTGCTGCTTCTTTCCTCAGCATCTCATCTCTCATTTCGTTCTCTTATCCTTCGTCCTGTCTAGCTCACGCTGAAAGTACTCACGAACATCCGCAGGAACTTTACTACAATAGACGACACCTGTACTACGTCCTGCTAAGTGCTGCTTGAATCGGGTCACACTACCTCCTTTCTTCTCTTTGAGACAGTGCTTGCGTCGAAATCCAGCACCCACCTTGTCGTCATGCTCCCACACCACGTCGGTATCTGCCATCTGTTAAAACAACACAATAAAAGTAAGCATACATAAAAATATCGCTACTTGAACAAATAGTACCGTTTGCCAATGCTCCATTAGTGTTAAAATTGTTTCATGTGATCTGCTCAATTATTTTTGCTTCTTGCCCTCAATGATCCACATCACCAAGTATATATATTAGTATTTGGGCACCAACTATGACAAGTGCCAGATCGATTAGCTCATTAGCATAACTAATAATACAATTGGGAATTGCACGTGTTATCTAATAATACATAGATAACGCATTAACTGAAAATAAGTCATACAAAATTCGTGTAAACTACTAAACCTGTTCTTTTCTTCTACATGATAGGTTCTTCATGACTAAAACCACAATCAGTCGTACCAAAAATAGCAAGACCTTTAGTGTTTCTAGCCTTCACATTTACAAATAAAGTTCTTGAGCAACTCTACTAATGTCCACAGATTGAACAACATAGATCCATCGGTATTGCGCAAAAACTGAATGAAAATCGCTATAATCCGAACGAAAAACTCACCTCAAATCGCGATTTTCGTTCCAGTTCTCGAAAACCGCCGCTCTCTCGAAAAACCGCAGAAACCGATCAATTTTCGAGCTAAACCGCTAGGTTTTCCCTTCTTCGCCGGTGATTTCCTTGCTTGCGGTGGCCGGATCTCGTCGGACGGCGCTCAGTCGGCAGGACGTGCGAGTGGGGAAAGCGAAGGAGCAATTATTGCGAACGAATGCGATCGGCTGTCTGCTCGGGAAGGCTGGGGAGTTAAACGCGCCTAGGTGGGCCGGTCGGCCAGGGTGGACTAGGGGATGGGCTGGCCGGCCCGAGCCAATTCGGCCTGTGGGTTAAATTTTAAATAATTCAAATAGCTCAAAAAGTATCTAAAATTTGTTTTTTCAAAAAAATTTCATACCAGAGATTATAGATCGATTAATAATAATTTTAGGGATTTTTTGGTTAAATTTTTCTAAATTTTTTGAAAGTTTGAAATTTGAATTTGAAACCCGGTGAAAAACCGAGCGGTACCGCTTACCGTCTCAGCGTGGTACGTATGAAAACCGTAGTTTCGTGTGAGAAACCGCGATTTCGTGAACCTGGTGTAACGTAAAGAGGGAATAAAAATTTGTCAAGTTGCGAACAGCTCCGCATCTCGGACCAGCCTGTACTCCGGCAAGTGTTGACAGACCTAGAGCCCGAGGGTAAAAGGGTATGAACTCTTAACTAGTAGAGCAGCAGCTTGGTCAAGCAAGTACCTCTTGAAAAGACGAGGTGAAGAGGACGTCAAAGTCAGTAATGGAGCGGAGATGGTGCTTTAACCATACAAACATTTATTTTTTAAGGCTAAGCCGAATATTTATTTAATGCTTCGGCTAATCACAAATATATGTTTTGAGATACATGCGGTTAAACTTTTGAACATTGGCTACCAATAAACTATTAAATGTTTATATTTGGTATATAAAATTTATATGTGTAGATTTGTCTCAAAAAGTATAATTTTTTTTGAGTTTTCATAAATATATTACATTAGAAATTAATAGTTAAAATGGTGTTTTGAGAATTATATCAATATTTAAAACGATATGGATTCGAAACATACTTACTCGTGACCGGATGGACTAATAATACTTCACATTCCATGAAGGACACGTAGCTATGGCTCCATTCGATTGGAATGTACAACTAGCTGCTATATATGCTACAACTTTTTTCTAAGTCGTGTACTATACCGCCGCAGGGGGTTGCTACATCTTTCCGAGTGCAAAGGTGAAAGTGAGTTTTCTTCTTCTGATTTCAACTTGGGATTGTAATATCTCTTCAACCAAACATCCGGTACGCGATCCGTTTGCTCCGTAGTATTCGAAATACGTACCAAGCATAACAAAAGGAGATCCATGTTTGGACGCTACGAACGACGTCTTACCGCACGAAAGACACCCTGTTACTGTACCAGCGCAGCAGTGTTACTTCAGGTGAGGGTGGTGAGTGTTCTTTGATGGAGCTTTGACCAAGATGAGAGGTAGGTTCTGGCCCTTGGGAAGGGTGGGAGGTGGATTTTTGCTCAATGGGTTTGTTGGTGTTGGGTTGGGGGGGGCGGCGTAGAATAATAGTCTTTCTCTTGACCAAACAGGGGAAAAATTGAGTTTTGTTGGGATCACACCTAGCACACGTGCATAATCAGAAATACAAATGTTGCTCTACCTCTAACTCATTTGCAAAAAAGATGTAAAATCCTCAAAATGAAAGAAATGAAATTCAAATGCTAAATCTAAATTTTGGATTTAAAATGGATTTTCTCTGCTTTGGTGCATTTCTCTGAATTTTTGCTATTTAAGAATTCCTTTTCTTGGTCAAGAAGTGAAGTTCTTAACTTTAAATCTCAAAACCAAATGAAAATAAAATCAGGATAAAATCTAATTAAATCCCAAATGACCATAATATCATCACGAAAATTTTTTAGGAGATTTTAAATGAAATTATTGCCTTTAGAAAATAAAAAAAACAACTCCAAATAAAAATAGCAGCGTGTCAGAATTTTTAAATTTCTCGTAAGTGTGATAATCATTATAAATTTTTATAGTAGCTTAGGTAAGCTCTCTGGATCCTCCAAAAAAAGTTTAAAAATTTTGCAACTTGATTTGGTAGCTCAATTAAATTGTTGAGCTCTGCTGCCAAAAATTCAAATATTTGAAGACCCTTTCTCTCTCCTTTGTCTCGCTGCCACCTTGGGCCCACCTGGCAGTCAGACATTCCCCTCCCTGCCCGGTAGGCTAGCCTACCTGTCATCATCCTAGATGTGACGGCCCACTAGTAAACCCCTGGTCTCCCCCCTCCTCTTCCCTTTTCTGCCTCCACGCAATGCTCGCTGTAGGATCAAGGATAACCCACTAGAAGGAGGTGAATAGGAGATTTTTAAAATTCTTTGGCATTAATTGCAATAGATGATCAGTAATACTAGAATTGAGAATTTTAATAATTAAGGGCTAAATTGTCTAGATTTCGCTAAGTGCACCAACAAACTAAGTCTAATCCAATTTCATAATCCTAGATAGACAAGCAATCACTAAGATGGTAAGTGTCGAAGGTTAGAATTCGACAATAAACTTATGATCATGGGTACCTTCGGTTGTCAGAGTTGAGTACGAAGACAGCGGCACACGATGTATACAAGTTTAGGCTCTCGGATGAAGTAATACCATACGTCCTGTGCGGATGATGTATGAATTTGGTGTATCGAGTATAGATCGAGTTGTCTAACCCTAATTACAATGAATATTGGATCTAAGCAAATGCTAAACTATGGCTGAAAGTAGACGAAGCGTGGTCCGTCGGCTCCTGGTTGCTCTGCGTCTTGTAAAAGCTCTCTCTAAAAGTCTTCTCCTCTTGAGGATACCTACCCCCAGCTTTATATAGTCGGGGTAGCCTTGCCTCAAGTTGAGTTGTAGTCGGCTTGGGATACCAGATCATAGTTGATGAGGAGTCTATTGTCGTGTCGATCTTCGCAGCATATCCAAACTTCCCTAAATACTAGGCGTACTCGAGTCGATTTCCTCGTAAAGAGAAATTGATCGAGTCTTTCCTAATATGGAATTACCTTCTCCGCGTATATCTTATCCCATAGAATCAGGCCTGTGATATCCGGAGTTTCTATATATCGCTAGAACATATTCTTCACGTATCTTGCATATACCCATACCCATACCCATACCCTATATTTAGATATTCGACAGTAGCCCATGAACTCTACCCAGCGGAGGGTCCATTCAGGCGCTTGGTTGATTACTGCCAAGTTCTGGTTTGGTCGAGTAATGCCCCACCGGCTTGTGGTCGAATGATTTGAGTAGATTAGGAATTGCTAAGTATCGAGTAGGGATGTTGCCGGGTCGATCACCCTGCCATCAACCCAACTCGAGTCCTTAGGTTAGCCACAAGTTACTCGATGTCGACTTATCGACTCGACTCTAAGTAGAGTTAAAAAATCCAGAAAATCTAAACATTGGGCAGTTGAGCAGTTATTGCTCTCGTCTGCAATGTCAAGATTCGTGTAGTGCCATCATTCTTCTTTTCTTGTCGATCGAGGCGTCGCGCGCGCGGGGAGTGAACTGTTCGCTTGGAGAGAAGGTTTTGGCTTATAAATTCCTAGATCTGGAACTATAGTTATTCCCCCTTTTTGCCTCCAGTCTTACTTTCGAAGCCTCCGCCACACTCCTTAAACCCTAGCGCCGCCACCTTCGAAGAATTCATCCCCCATCTTCCTCAATGGCGTCTAGCCCTTCAATCAGTGGCAGAGTTCCCCTGCTGCCGGAGAAGAATCCTGAGACGGTCGCATCCGCTTCTCCCAGCGACGAAGCGGTCTTTGAGAACAAGACCCTCCAAAAAGGTGTAGCAAAAATCAGTGATGACGAAGAAGTGCCTTGCCGAATTGGTGAAGGACAGCTTCGTTCCTCCTCGGGAGTTCTTCCATTGGAGGCCATCACAAGGTGAGCTGTATCCCACCCCCCAAAATGAGGATGAGACCATTTTATTTGAGGCCTTCTTCTGTTGCGGACTCAATTTTCCCCTTCTCCGTTCTTGCTCTCAATTCTTCCTTGACGAGGTGAAGCAGAACTCTTCTTGGGTATATGTTGGTGAAGTGTCCAAGTTCTTCTCGGTTGATGCAGATGACGTTGTCCATCTTATTCAAAACAATAGAAATGTTGTTTACTGATGTTATAAAATAAATGATCAGGAAGTGATTAGACTTGAGGAGTTAACCTTGGAATTAAATTTGAATCCTGGTAAGGTTCCAATACACAAGTATCGTACCTAGTACTACATCTAGTAGGTCATAAGCTTCTTTCGCGAATATGTGTTGTGGTTAACTGGGATTGATGTTTTGAGTTGGATTGGATACATGTCTAAGAAATTGTTAGTCTTCGTTCATCATTTTTTTTGAGGTTGCTCTTGAGGTTATTGTATATCTTCTCGGGGTTAAGAATGAAATGAAGTTTGCTTCTCCAGGGCAACTGTTTGTGTAATGCCCACGTTTACCATAACAAAAGCAAGTACTTTTGGCTTTCCGGTTTTGAGCAATAGACAGTGTTCATTGATGTTGTTGGAGAGATAAACAGATGGTGATTGAGATTGAGAATGGAGTTAAGCAGAATTCTTTTTGGGACAAGCGTCTTTGTTTAAACGCCTCTTCTTTATCTGATTTTTTTGGGCAAACTTCTTCAACTTTTATTTCTTCTATTCTTGGAGTTATAATCTTGATTGCGGTGACTTCTGGCATGACTATGGTGTTAGGAGATGTTTGTTCTCTTTGGGGGCACTGTTTAGCAATATGACCCTTCTTATGACAGATGTAGCACTTTTGTTTCTTTCGTGACACTTTGTTGGGAACGATTGCATATTCCATAACGTTCTCCTTCTGAATCTTAACTTGCTATTTCTTAGGACATTCCCTAGCCTAGGACCTTCCATTTTCACATAATAAACACATTGTTGGCGATGGCCGCTTACTACTTTCTAGATGAAGGCGGTCAAGGTCAAGGTGTTGTTTCTTTAACTCCTTGAACGAGATTTCCTGTGCAGCTGGTTTTTCTCTTCTGATTGCCAAATCTTCAGCAACCAAGGCTCAAAATTTCTCTCGTCGATGCTGAATCGCATTAGCAACTATCAGATCTAGGGGACATTGAGCTGGACAATGATCTTGACCTTCGCAAAGGTAACAAGTGATATTGCTCATGGGACATTTTCCAAGAGAATGATTTCCTTCACCGCTGGAGCAATTGATTACATGCCCATCAGCAGTATGTATCCTATTTCTCCACATCGAATGCAAGCACGATCTTCGGATCGGTTGGGTTGACAACACTTCAAAGAACAATGCTTAGGTATCAAATAAGATGTAGGAGCAGATTTTTGATTTGAACCATTTTCTCTACTAGCGAGATTTGAGCCAAGGTTAGAAATTGTTCTGCGCTAGTTGCTGGAGAAGAAAGGTGTGTGTGGGGCGATTTTGTTCCATTATGACGGGCACTTGCGCCATGATTGGAGGTACTAGCAGTATTTCTTCTTGGTTGGAATTTTGCGAAATAGATGAGGAGCGTTAGCAATTTATAACGAGAATCATTAGCAAGAATAAGCTAATTTAAGGAGAAGTACACAGCATGTTAAAATATTTTGAGATGAATGAAACGATACATCTCCACTAGAGCAAGAATAACCATGGTGTAAATGCTCGCTATAATTGAAAATTCTAGCATTCGTTCTTCTGAGTTATTTTGTGATGGTTGCCGAGTTGTGAGGAAGATATCCAAGTTAGATGTTGGGAATTTAGTTGGACTAGGGTAGGATTATCATTTGATGGTTGAAAGCTTAGCATGGCTTCACTTTCCAAGATTTTGCCAAGGGATCTTGTCACAGGAATCCTGCAACAACGTTTGACATGATGTTGAAATCGGGGAGAGTCGGTTAGATAGGGGTTAACTAGGTCACAAGGCAACATCCCGTTCATTAAAATCTTATTTCAGAATGATCTCTTCATATATTAGACAATTGCTGATTAGATTATAAGGCAAGTTTCATTCATTAAAATATCTTTTCAAGGTTGGTTATTAGGTAGTTATTAGTTCATAAGGCAACATTTCGTTTCTTAAAATTTTCTTAATTAGATTTTCTTATTAAATAAATGTTATCTCATCGTAAATTTCAACCTAATGGTTTAACATTTACGAGAGTAACCCGGAAGCAATACAAAAGTTTTACAACAAAATTTCAACACACAGTAAAACTATATATATTCAACTTAGTATACGGGAGGGGTACTTAGGGTTTTTCCTCTACTAGCCTAACCATATGTATTTCTGCACAAGTTGTTTACTATGGCTAGAATAATGTGTAATTTGGATTTCAAAGTAGACTATTTGACGACGAGTTTCTTTTAACCTTTGCACCACTTGGTAATGTCGGTATTCTAAAACTTCCCTGAAGTTGGAGAGGTTGTGATGGTTCGTTACCTTCATCTTCTTAAAGTTTGTTAATGTAGACATCACGAAGCTTACTGATTTGCTACTAGAATTGTTTTCAAAAATACTTGTTGGTGGTTTATAGTATGCAAAAAGATGGAGAGAAATACTTCTAAAAAGAATTACTAGAAGCGAAGAAAGAAAGTTCTACAAGGAAGAAATAGGTATATAAAATATCCATTAAAAGGAAAGAGTATACAGATATGGAAACTAAATCTTACAAATGGAAAAAGAGTATATATACAACTAATGCTACTCTTTTTAGATTTCTATTTAGAAAATAGGATTTTCAATTTTTCTAGTTTCCATTTTGATGACCATTCTAAGGTTTCCTTTCAGAAATATAGAATTTCTCGGGTTCTAGTTCATTTTCATGGTATATAATCGACAAGGTAATGAGGTGAATTTTGAGGCACGGTCAAGAGTTATTATTGGGAAAAATTAGGTTTTAGCTAGCCTAAAGCAGCTTAAGTAAGTATAGTGGTTACTAGAATCTTGGCCTTGTTTTATAGATGGATGGTGTAGTCCCAAGAAGTTAGTAGTAATGGTGACTATACTACTAATCTTGATGAGGCTTGATTTTGGGAAAGGTTAATGACCATAATGGTTACATAGGTGAGAAGTTATACAGAAAGAAAGGATAAGTTTGTATAAAGTTTTATAGAAAGAAGAGATAAACCATTTTATGATTTCCTATTCATCCTATGGGTTAAGTTTTCCATATTTATACATAAGGACAATTTATTGTGAAACTTTAACCCAGAGGTTAAGTTCACACATAAATCAGTCCTGACAAACAAAATAAAAACCAATTTTCAAATAGCAAGATATAAACATGACATAAAAATGCTTTTATAACTAGAGCTGGATGATACGCTATGCGTAAGGGTTCTTATCTTAAAGGGATCCTAATATATCTAATCTTCCGCATTTTACTATTAGGTAATGCTGGCTCTTCATGAGTAGGCTTTACTTCCGTCTTGTCAAGGTTAGTGAAGCGTTGTCTGCTTCCTTGAGAATGTTGGCGTAGACATTGTAGTCTTCTCTGGCTAGCATGAAGGATGGCATCAACATGTCTCGGACATCTTCAGAAGCACATAGCAAAGACGAACTGTAGGCGAGAATTACTTTTAAGGAAAAAGGAAGTAGTTTACAAATCAAAATGAAAATAGGGGTAATAGTAGAGTCTTAATAATGAAGAAAGAATAGCAAAATCTACGTTGTGCGAATATAGTATCTTTTGAAAATAAAATTTTGAATTTGTCTATTCTAATACTAATGACCATTCTATCTAGGGTCTATCCTACAGCCAGCATAACTCTGATACCAACTGCAACGGCCCCCCATTTTCACATAAATGCAAAAATAGAAATCTAATGTGCATTCCGTACTAGTCCCATGATCAGTAGCTAGTACGCACATACACAATAATTGGAATCACAACCATACAACAATTATTAAGCGAAAACTTTTATACAAAGAAATCTTACAACTCAGAGCATATAGCAGCAAAAGAAGCAAAGCCTTTTAGTGTGCCCATCCGACCTGTAGGAAACTGACAAGGCATAATCCCTAGAAAGATCACATCATCGAAAAATCCGCAACCTGTGACGGAAAGATATCTTCGAAGCTTCGCTAATTATTCCACCTAAAAACAACATATAAGCAAGGTGAGTACTTTACGTACTTCGCAAGACTTTAGCAAAACCTATAATATATGCAGGCCATTTTAAAGGAAAGGCTTCTACGGTTAATTTGCATAAAGCAGTATTGAAATTGTAAATCAAGTTATTTGTAAACGGAATTTATAAGAGCAAGTTTGACTGATAAGAAATAATTAAAGCATAAGTAATACTCACAGTCCTCCATGACGTGAGCTTCGATTAACCAAATCATGAAGTCCATCAATGTCGGCCCTTTGACATAAAGCAGCAATTGCTAAAACAAGTTTAAACCAAACCCATTTTAGAAAATACCAAAGACTCTAACATTGGAATGACTTCACCAAGTGCCCATGACCGCGGGCGCGGCTAATCGATTAGATTTTACACTCTGCAGAGGTGTACAACTTTACCCACAAGGAATGATCAGCTCTTTGTTCAGCGCAATTGACACACTTCCTTTGGTGTGCCGCAGAGAGATCATACATAACCGTTACATTACCTAAACATGGCTTTGAACCAACCCGGGACGTTAACCCTCGCCATAGAAACAGAAACACACACCCAAGACGTGGTTCCTTTCACATGGTACCTGAGAGCATCTAGGCTCCCTATTTGTATAAATTATGCTTATAATATAGGTTTTGGTGTTGATGACTAAAAATGATACTTAGTGAAAACTGATAATAGTCAGATTTGATGATCAAGGCTAAGGTGTTTTTCTAGTTTTAGCTTGGGAGATGATTCAAGTCATATAGTTAAAATCACCGTACTATTAAGAGGGATTATACATAAGAAATGATCTTGGTTCATATGCAAAATCACTAAGATTACTTGGAGCATAGGACTTTTTATATTTCTCACTCAAAAATCCAAAGCTTTATCTTGATAGCCAAAACAATTCTCTCTGGACCAAATTTCTTTTTACACAGGCGCTCAAAGATCCAAAGTTCAAAATTCTAACTGAGCGTACAACATGTACGCCGGACCGATATTTTTGGTCCGGCGCTGTGAATTATCTTCACCGAGCGTACTCCATGTACGCCGGACCGACTTTTTCAGTCCGGCGTTGAGAATTCTCCTTTGATTCTTTTTTAACCAAGTATAACTATGTTCGTCAGACCAATCTAAATTCTTTCTTAAAATTAGTCCGGCATAAGTTATATTTTCACTCTAAATATAATTCTAGTCTGTGTTAAAATGTACTTTAACCAGAAATATAAAGTCTGATGCAGACCAGAATTCCTTGTGTACGTCGGACCAACTTTTTCAGTCCGGCGCAAACTTGTTTCTCTCTGTTTTAACCAGCCATCTTGCCATGTACACCAGACCAACTTTTTCGGTCCGACGCAAACGTTATTTGCTGGTACTCAAAAGAAACAAAAACATGTGTACACTGGACCAACTTTTTCGGTCCGGTGCAAGCATTGTCTTGCTAATATCAAAATCAAGAAACGCATGTGTACGACGGACCGATATTTTCGGTCCGGCGTAAATGGGTCTCTCTGAGTTCAACAATGCTTCTCAATACTATGTACCCCGGACTAAAATTTCTGGTCCAACGTGTGTGTAGTTTGACTTATGGTTCATACACCAAAGAATTCTTGCAAAAAGGTAGCAGTTGACCTACCCCATCTAACCTACCAACCCCCAACGGGCAAATGGCAGGTGTAACGGTTATCTCTGTTCAGGATCTATATATAGAATGCCTGGATTCACAAACGAAAAAGAAGAGATAAAGAGCTTTGCACATTCACATCTTTTGATATCCTGAACATCTTTGACATCATTCATATCATATACAACACTTGATCTTTAGAATTCCTAAGCTTCATTTTCATCAAGAGTTTGAGCTTCAACTCAGAAATCACAAACACTCATTCTGAATATTTAGAGTACTTGCTCCAAGCTAAGTCTAGTTTGCATTTAGCTACTGAATCAAGAGACAGGGCTTGTGGATAGTCTATTACTCTTGGAACTAGCTGTTCCTAGACGGTTGGAGAAGTTGATTGGTGCGACCTATCCAACAGTGATTGTGGAAGGCCACCATTGCCGTGAAAGGTTGAGACTCACCTCACTGGAGTAGTGAAAGAGTCAAGATAGTGGAAAACCAAAAGCTATTGAGATTGGCTGTTTGTGGAGCAATATTTCTGAGGAAGTGCTCTAACGGGGACGTAGGAGTGATCTCTGAACCTTGGTGGAAAATCATGGTGTTCTCCTGTGTTTGTTTTTATTGCTCATTATTCTCTTATAGTTTCTCATTCGAAATTCCCTTTCTTACAAAGCTTTCTTAAACAAGTGTTGTTCTGGACTTTTATATTAATTGCTTCCGTTTCTGCGTTTTATTGAGAAAAGTTTTTCATAGTAATAATAAAAAGTTTTAAAGTTGCCTATTCACCCCCCCCTCTAGGCCAACTTGGTCCTTACAAGTGGTATCATAGCAAGGTTACCCCTTTAAAATCTTAACAGCTTGGGTAAAATGGTCGAGGGAATAGGATCAGCTACAGTAAGTGTAGGAAGGGTTCCTGTTTTGGATGGCACAAATTATACTTATTGGAAAATTAGAATGATGTGTTATCTTGAAGCCGTAAGTTATGATGTGTGGAGGGTTACAGAAAGACCTTTGCCTTCACGGGTCATATCAGAAGGGCAATCCTCATCCTCAGAATCTACACCTGGAGAGATAAGGAATTTGCAATTTGATGCTCAGGATAGAAATGCTATCTTTTCATGCCTCAGTGTCGAAGTTTTTGATAGAGTCAGTAATTTGTCAACTGCCTATGATATATGGACGACTCTTCAAGAAATTCATGAGGGTATCTCTGATGTAAAAGAGGAAAGATATTTTGTTGTCAGGGAAAAATTTAATCAGTTCAAAATGCTCCCTCATGAAAATACTAATGATATGTTCTCTATATTAAACCCCATTATAAATGAGCTTAAAGGTCTAGGAACTAAAATTGATGATATTGAAGTATGCAGGAAAATGATCAGGGTTCTTCCTAGAGCCTATCACAGCCTAATCACTTATCTATCCAATAGTGGTCATCTGAAGAAGCTCACACTCACTGAACTATTGGGTAAGATATCAACTCATGAGCTTACCTTGGGTGATGAAGTTGAAATCAAGAAGAAATCTATTGCTCTCAAGGCCAAGGAAAAGATTCTAGACTCTTCTGATGATGAAGAAGATACATGCTATGAAGAGGATGAAGATGTAAGAAAATTGGCGTTACTCATGAGATCAGCAAACAAAATCATGAGAAGGGTAAATGCCAAAGGTAAATCCTCTAACCACTTCTCAAAAAGAAACCCTTTCTCTAACATTGTCTGCTTTGAGTGCAATGAGAAAGGACACATAGCTGCCCGTTGCCCTAACAAAAGCAACAAAAAGGGCAAGAACAAAAACAAAGATGACAATGATGAAGAAAAAGGTCAGGGAAGCTATAAGAGAAGTTATCACAAGAAGAGCTACTCCAAGAAACATTGGAGGAAAGGGAAGAAGGAGGCACACATTGGTGAATGGATCACTGATGAAGAAAATTCTAGTGAAGAATCCTCCTCGTCCTCAGATGAAGAAGAGCCAAGGCCCAAGAGACTAGCAGGGCTTGCTTTGGATGAATCTACACCACCTTCACCTTCAGCTTCCTTACCTTTGTGCCTAATGGCCCAAAATGATGAAGATAAGGTAAATGATTCACCTTCGTATGAAGATCTTGTAGAGATTATTAAGGAACTCAATAATGCTCTAAATGTTAAATCTGGTAAAGACAGAGCTCTTAAGAAAAATAATATTAGCTTGACAAATAAAGTTGATACTCTTGAATCCGACATCAAGCTCATGCATGAAAAATATGATGTGCTACAAATTAGTCAAAATGAGCTTATAGATAAACATGAAAAACTTTCACATGCTCATTCTGTACTAAATTCCGATCATATTTTTCTTATTAATTCTCATGATTCTTTGAAAAATACTCATATACAACTAGTTAAAGATCATGATGAATTACTTAATAAATACTATGAGCCGAAAATTGATAATGAAATTCAAGGTAGCAAATCTGATAATATTTCTTCTCACAATATCTCAATCATCTGTGATTTGCTATCTGATGAAATGATTATTCCCAGCTCACCTAGCATATATAGTAAAAATTGCAAAAATGCTATGTATGCTAAAGAACTCATGACTGAAAACAATGAGCTGAAATCCAAGGTAGCAAAATTTGACAAAGGATTAGAAAAATGCTTCCTTGGTAGTGCTACTCTTGATAAAATTCTTGATGAGCAAAAGGTTGTTCTGGGTAAAAAGGGATTAGGTTATAAAGCCAAATCTATGCCCAAAAGGAATGAACAGCCAAAACTCAAGATAAACTTTGTCAAGAGTAGGACTCAATGTATTATTGTCATAACTACAATCATGCTTCTATAAATTGCAAGTTTGTCTGTGCTTCATATGCTAAGGTTAACAGAAGATGCATGGTTGATGCACATTACATGTTGTTTAAGGACTTTAGGGGTAAAATGAATGTCAAATATGTTGGCCCCTCTAATCTGGATAAAAATCTTAATGCTATTTAGGTGCCTAAGTCCTTACTTACTAATCCATTTGGCCCCAAAGTTGTTCAGACTAACACTAATGGACCCAAAAGCATTTGAGTACCTAAAATCAAGAAATGAACATTCTTTTAGGTAAATTACAAGAGTGGCGGTCAGTACTGGGTTATCGACAGTGGCTGCACACAACACATGACCGGCACCTCAAGAATGTTCAGTTCAGTTGAAAAGGAAAAGATTCAAGTCACAAAATCACTTTTGAGATAACAGTAAAAGAAAGGTAAAGGGAAATGGTAAAATAGCTATCTCAAATGATCACTCTATTGAGAATGTATTACTTGTCGGTTCTTTAAATTTCAATCTATTGCCTGTTGCTCAACTCTGTGATCTAGGTTTTCATTGTATTTTTTCAAGTGATGGAGTAACAGTTCTTGACAAAAATGAGAAGCTTATTTTTAAAGGTTTCAGATTTCAAAATCTCTACCTTGTTGATTTTAACTCTAATTCCTCATGCATATCAACTTGTCTGCTAGCTAAAGTTTCACATGGTTGGCTTTGGCACAGAAGACTTAGGCATGTAGGTATGTCTAATCTTAAAAAGCTTTTCAAAAATGAGCTAGTAGTGGGCCTAAAAGTTGTTAAATTTGAAAAGGATAAACTATGCAGTGCTTGTCAAGCAGGTAAGCAAGTAGCTAACTCTCATCCTGCTAAAAATATTATGTCCACTACTAGGCCCCTAGAACTTTTGCATATGGATGTTTTTGGTCCTACCTCATATGCAAGTATATGTGGCAACTCATACTGTCTTGTAATTGTGGATGATTTCTCTAGATTCACTTGGGTATTCTTTTTGCCAAATAAAAGTGAAGTTGGAAGAATATTTAAAACTTTTGCAAAAAGAGCTCAAAATAAATTTGACTGTCCCATTAAGAAGATCAGGAGTGACAATGGATCTGAATTTGTCAATACTAACATTATTGAATACTATGATAAGTTAGGTATAAAGCATGAACTTTCAGCCACATACACTCCTCAACAGAATGGTGCGGTTGAAAAGAAAGATAGAACTCTCATAGAAATGTCAAGGACAATGTTGGATGAATATAATACTTCTGATGCTTTCTGGGCAGAAGCTATCAATACTGCATGTCATGCTATCAACAGGCTCTATCTTCACCGACTTCCCAAGAAGGCATCATATGAGCTTCTGGTAGGAAGAAAACCTAATATCTTATATTTTCGTGTGTTTGGATGCAAGGTATATATCTATAATAAGATAACACACTTAGGAAAATTTCAAAAGAGATATGACACAGGTATCATGCTAGGTTATTCTTCTAAATCTAAAGCTTATAGAGTGTTCAATAATACAACCAGGCTGTTAGAAGAAACCTATGATGTTAAATTTGATGAATCTAATGGCTCACAAGGTGAGCATGAGAATCTAGCTGATGTAGGTGAAGAAGCTCTTAAAGACTCCATGAAGAAAATGGAAATTGGTGAGATCAAGCCCAAAGAAGACAAAGATGATCTACCACAAATGTCTACAATACCTCAAGATGGATCACAACTAAAAGATGATGAAAAGAAGGATGAATGACTGAACTTCATAAAGAGCCATCACACCATTACAAATGATCATCATGTAGATCAAATCATTGGTGAATTTAGTAAGGGTGTTCAAACTCATTCTAAACAAGCATCTTTTTGTGAACATTATTCTTTTGTTTCAAGTGTTGAGCCCAGAAATATAGATGAGGCTTTGAAGGATGCTGATTGGATGTTGGCAACGGAAGAAGAGTTCAACAATTTTAAAAGAAACAAAGTCTGGAACTTAGTAGAAAGACCCACAGGTCATAATGTCATTGGAACAAAGTGGGTTTTTAGAAATAAACAAGATAAAAATGGTGTGGTCACACGAAATAAAGCAAGGCTAGTGGCTCAAGGATAATCTCAAGTTGAAGGTTTGGATTATGGAGAAACCTATGCACCTGTAGCTCGACTTGAAGCCATACGATTTCTTCTAGCCTTTGCATGTCATTTCAATATTACTCTCTTTCAAATGGACATTAAAAGTGCTTTTCTTAATGGTATCATTGAAGAAACTGTCTATGTTGAACAGCCTCCTGGTTTTGAACATATGAAATTTTCTAATCATGTATATAAGTTATCTAAGGCACTATATGGTTTGAAACAAGGCCCTAGGGCATGGTATTAGCGCCTCAAAGACTCTTTACTAGAAAAGAATTTCAAAATTTGAAAGGTTGATCCAACATTATTTCTAAAAGACTTCAATGGTACATTAATGATTTGCCAAATATATGTTGATGATATTATCTTTGGAAGTACTAATCTGTCTCTATGCAAAGAATTCAGCAATCAAATGGCTAAAGAATTTGAAATGTCAATGATGGGAGAGCTTACATTCTTTTTGGGATTTCAAGTCAAGCAATTGAAGGAAGGGACTTTTATCTCACAAGAGAAGTATACTAAAGACCTTCTCAAACGCTTTAATACGGAAGAATGCAAGCCTCTTAAAACTCCTATGGCCACCAATGCACATCTTGATCAAGATGTGGGAGGTAAGTCTATTGATCAAAAGCTATATAGATCCATGATAGGTTCTTTACTTTATTTGATACCATCTAGGCCAGATATCATGTTTAGTGTATGCATGTGTGCTAGATTTCAAGCTGCACCTAAAGAAGTACATCTTAGTGCAGTAAAAAGGATTTTCAGATACTTAAAGCATACTCCTTGTTTTGGCTTATGGTACCCAAAAGGTACTTCTTTTGAACATCTTGGTTACTCAGATTCTGATTATGCCGGTTGCAAAGTTGATCGAAAAAGCACCTCTGGGGGTTGTCATTTACTTGGAAGATCTTTAGTGTTTTGGTGTTCAAAGAAACAAAATTCAAGAGCATCGCAATCTTGAAGCTGAATATGTTGCTGCAAGCAGTTGTTGTGCCCAAATTCTTTTTATTAAACAAACCTTTTTGGACTATGGTATTAAGTTTGAAAATGTGCCTCTGTTATGTGATAATGAAAGTGCAGTGAAAATAGCCAACAATCCGGTCCAGCACTCCAGAACTAAGCATATTGAAATAAGACATCACTTCATACATGATCATGTTGCTAAAAGTGATATTATGCTTAGTCATGTAAGGACTGAGGATCAATTGGCTGATATTTTCACTAAACCACTTGATGAGGCCAGATTTTCAAAATTAAGAAATGAACTAAATATTCTTGCTTCTTCAAACATTGTTTGATTCTTTCAAATATCACACTAAGGGGGAGTCAAGTTTGCCTGTCATGCATATCTTGCTACCCTTGTATGATCAAAAGAAATTACTGGTGATGAATAATATTAAAGCTATATTATAAAATTAAATAAGTTCACTTGAAAAACTAATAGTCATAAAATTGCTGCTGAAAGCCTTCTCTTTCTCTAGTATAATACTACACTTTCCTAAAAACACAGTAATTAGGTTAGGTAAGGTTCAGAAGAAAAATACTTATATAAATAAGAGCTTTTGAAAACCTAAATTACTCAGCACCCGAGTTCTCTTTTCTTGAGCTTGAAGTTAATCATACTCATGCTCTTATGAAAATTAGGACTCATACAATTCCATTTGAAACCCAACATCTCCTGAATTATTGGTTGATATAAATATAAAGATTATTCTAAGATCCCCATAAAAAGTTTGTGTGTTTTTCTTAAAAGAGAGATCTCAGAAAATCTTTAAGAAATTAGTTATATCTGTATTTTCAAGTATCACGGACAGCTGGCCAAACCGAACCGAGAGTTTTCCAACTACGGCGGACCAAGTGTGTCTTATACGGACACGGTCCGGCGCAGATGGAAAACCATCAGGAATCGGTCCGGCGCAGTTAAAGAACTTTCAGATTTAACTAGAAAGGCTTGTACGACAATAACTCTGTCTTCTAAGCGCTTATCTTTTTCAAACCGTGTTTATCTCAAAACTCTAAAAGATCTTACCCTTGCTATTCTCGTCAAAATCTTTCCTATTCTTAGGACTTGTCTTTGCTAAACCTATGCGAATTTGGCAACCTTGTTTCTTGGATTCTCTGTTTCCGACCCCACCATAAAGAGACTTCCTTCAAAACCGGGCAGCTGCAGTCGTCTCTTTCCCCATATGTTGTCCATACTCCAAACGACTGCAATAACTTCCTTATTTTACTCCTCGCATTGAGCGCTACTTATAACCTCATCTTCCTCAGAAGTTCCTCAAGCTCCTTGATCTCCAAAATTTTCTCGCAAGATTGTTCTTGAGCACAAAAACCCTCTGCTCACGGAAGCTCATTCTGACCGGGTGATTCACAACGGTGTCTCTGCGTGCTCACGGCAAGGCATTGCGTCTAGGGTTCTGGTGTTCTTCAGTTCTTGCGTTTTGCATTGTCAATAAAACAGTCTGCTTGTCTATCAACCGAATCAGCTCAATTTTTCTGCTTGATAAAGAAGCCTTAGTCAAGATGAGTTCCCAAAATTCAGACAAAAGTGGTCTTTTTGGAAAAATTGCTGATAAAGTCAAAGGGAAAAAGAAAGCCAAAACAGACAAATTCAGTCAATCCCAGCAGTCTAGTGGTGTAGTAAAGAAAGTAACTATTAAACCATCAAAAAGAGGAAAACAACCAGTGCAACATGATTCAACCTCTTTTTCAGATGACAGTGATTATCAACCAAATGCAAACATATCCTCTGATGAAGAAATAGAGCTTAGTGGTGAAATTGACATGATTTGTGGGCATGAGCTAGCTGTTTTAGGTGCAAAGAAACTAAGAGCTGCTAGATTGGTGCCTGAAAGGATCTGGTTTCCTTTTGATAGACCTTCCTTTAATGAGCAGTTCATCACCACATTCCAGAGAAATATATATATGGGCTACAAATACAGGAAAAATAGGAATGGTAAACTCCTATCAGCTCTATGCAAGCATCAATTTGTTGACTGGAACTAGATTAGTTCTGTCCTAGGATCAAACAGAATTCTAGATTGTGTAAGGTCAACTCCTGGGCTTGCAACTCTTATGTCTTCTGTTAGGCCAGTTTGGAATGAAAACAGAATTATGGAATTCTATGCATCCTTGTTAGTGAACAAGAATAGACACTATATTCTATTTACTATTGATGGAAATAAGAGAAAAGTGAGATCACCTCAGTTCGAAGCTGCTATTGGAGCCTCAAGTTCTTTGCTAAATAGAACTAGGATTTATGATAGGATGTTTCCTGAAAATAGATGGAGGCAGATTGGTGACATGCCTGACTTGCAAGTATCTGCTCACATCTACAGAAATATCCATGAGGCTGAATTTAATGCTAATAGGGTTCATTGTTTAACTATTGAAGCCAAGGCTCTGCTCCTAATTCTCAGACACACAATTTACCCTAAGTCTGGATACAAGGAGGGAGTAACTCCATGTCTTGCTTGGTTGCTGCATCTAAGTCTGTCAAGACAACCCATTGATCTGACAGATTACATCTTTGGATAGATGGAAGAAGCTATTTATAGAAAAATGGACAGTCCTCTTCCTTTTGCCATGCAAATCACTCAAATGTTAATGGCTCAAGGGACCATCTCCCAGCTTGAGAGGGACAGAGATTTCAATTCTGGACCTAAGCAATACGAAATGCCCAAGCCAGTTGCTCAAGATGAAAGGCCAGCTAGACTTTCTACTCCACTACCAGTAATTCATGAGCCAAGTGCTCAAGAAGGCACTGAGGTACATGGAAGTTCAGATGATGGTGATAGAGCTCCAAGTCATAGCTATCATACTCAGGAATATATTTTTCCAGCTCCTGACTTTCCACATACTCCTACAGAAATCTTGAACTACAGCTCTGAACATCATAGTCAGCAAAGGTTTGGACAATCTGAGCGCACTAAAGTTTATGTTAGCTCAGAATCTCATCATGAAGATGAAGAAGTGCACAAATTGCAAGAACTAGCAGCTGCAGCTAGGTTCATGGAGTCACAGAGATTTCCATCAACAACCCATGAACATGAAGCAGGTGGCTCTAGGCATCCTCAAGTTAATGTGCCAACCTTTTTTCAGCATTCAGATGAGGACTCTCATTATTCCCATTTTGCTGAACCTAAGTCCACTCATGATTTTGGTCAACAACCATCTTGGTGGGATTCTCAGCCAGGCTGGTTCACTACTTTTGAGCAACAATACAATACAATTCAGACATCAGACATGCCCAAGAAAACTTTGAAGAAGAAAGAAGATTGGCAGTACAAAGACATAGTGAGCAAATGGCAGCCAATCAACAGCAGCAAGAGATGCTGCAAAAGATCTATCAAGACCAAGCAAGTCTCAGAGATGAAACTTATAAAAGGTTTGATATGATCAGAGGAAATCAATGGGATATGAGGAAATGGTTAGGTGAGATCAAAACTGAACAACTGGTGATCAAGGACAGAATGTATGATCTCAACAAAAAGCAGAATGCTCAAGATGCACAGATTGACAAATTTGCTCGAACTGTGTAAAAGAACTTTGAAAAGACTGGAAGCTGTTTGGACTCGCAAGCAGATCAATTGGATTATCTTCGGGACTACTCTGTAGATGCTCGAGATAACCTGGTGTCCAATCAGGAACAAATTGCACAGCATTTATTAGATAAGTGTCCAGCATGATTTCAGTGAACTCACTTTCAATCCTCAGCCTGGTGATACTGATTATCCTAGCTGGCATTATCAAGCAATGGTCACTCCTCACTCTGACAAAGACCAAGAGCAATCATCTCCTTCTCCTCCAAGAAGAAGCACTAATTCCATGATGGCAAGCATGCTAAAAAGGACTTTTTCAAAGCGCAAGAAGTAACCTTTTTGGCTATTGATGCCAAAGGGGGAGAAGAATAGAAGAATAGAATTAATTTTAAGAGTGAATTACTTTAAGAAGTTTAAGAAAGTATTCTCTCTGTAGAGCCCCCTATCTTAGTAATCTAAAGACCCTATTCTCTCTGTAGAGCCCCCTATCTTAGTAATCTAAAGACCCTATCTTAGTAATCTAAAGCTTGTTAACTAAAGAGTTTGTTATATAGAAACTCAAGTCTTTTATGGTCTTTTATGGACTTTGCTTTATGCACTTGCTTTTCTTGAATTTATTGAAAAACCTATCCTAAATATTTTTGATATTATTTCATGTGTTCAAATTAAACCTCATCTCATGCATTCATTCAGGGGGAGTATAAAATACTTGAGTTATTTGTTCTATCAGACTAACTTGTATCTGAAGGATAAGTATTCCTTTTATAGCTCTGAGCGGTAAATCAAAGATATTGTCATCAATCACCAAAAAGGGGGAGATTGAGAGCATCTAGGCTCCCTATTTGTATAAATTATGCTTATAATATAGGTTTTGGTGTTGATGACTAAAAAGGATACTTAGTGAAAACCGACAATAGTCAGATTTAATGATCAAAGCTAAGGTGTTTTTCTAGTTTTGGCTTGGGAGATGATTCAAGTCATATAGTTAAAATCACCGTACTATTAAGAGGGATTATACATAAGAAATGATCTTGGTTCATATGCAAAATCACTAAGATTACTTGGAGCATAGGACTTTTCATATTTCTCACTCAAAAATCCAAAGCTTTATCTTGATAGCCAAAACAATTCTCTCTCGACCAAATTTCTTTTTACACAGGCGCTCAAAGATCCAAAGTTCAAAGTTCTAACCGAGCGTACAACATGTACGCCGGACCGAAAATCGGTCTGGCGCTGTGAATTATCTTCACCGAGTGTACTCCTTGTACGCCAGACCGACTTTTTCAGTACGGCGTTGAGAATTCTCCTTTGATTCTTTTTCAACCAAGTATAACTATGTTCGTCGGACTAATCTAAATTCTTTCTTAAAATTAGTTCGGTATAAGTTATATTTTCACTCTAAATATAATTCTAGTCTGTGTTAAAATTTACTTTAACCAGAAATATAAAGTTTGATACAGACCAGAATTCCTTGTGTACGCCGGACCAACTTTTTCAGTCCGGCGCAAACTTGTTTCTCTCTGTTTTAACCAGCCGTCTTTCCATGTACGCCAGACCAACTTTTTCGGTCCGACGCAAACGTTATTTGCTGGTACTCAAAAGAAACAAAAACGTGTGTCTTTCCATGTACCTAACACCCGTTTCTGTTTATGGCAAGGCGTACACCGTTGCGTGGGTATGCATTTACCCACACAGAGGGGTGGGGAGCTCGGTGTGGAAGCCCCTCAAAAGCAGACCTGACCGGAATGCTCCCGCTATCTCCCGCCTACCAGAGTGCAAAGCCATACCTAAATAACTTAATAGGCTAAGGCCTGCCCATACCAGCCCTCGTGGTTGCACGGAATTCTTGGATCTATAGTGTCCCATTGCTCGGTCCTTAATCTGACACGGGCGATACTTCACCCTACACTACGTGCAAACCCATGTGCACATCCGGCTATTGCCAATAATCGCCCGCATCAAAACCATAGTTTTATTTTGGGTTTTTAATCAAAGTACCAGCAACCAACAGTGTCATGTAAAACATTTCAGGAAACAATTTTAATCTGATCATCTGCCTCAAAGATTCTAAAGCATGGCTAAGCATGGTTAATATGATCGCATATTCCCAAGCTGACATTATGTATTGTCCAGCCCAAATATATGGTTATCAAGGTTCACATGTACATACATATCAAGGGGGTTTCATGAGATCATAGGTATATCTACCAATACCTCAAAATAGCGAATTTACATAAAATATACACATGCATGAAACAATTTGATAAATAAAAGGAAAATTAAATTCTGGGATCAATATGATCAAAGGGGGTGCTTGCCTTACTTATTTGTTGCTTATGATGAAGATGAAGCCACCACCGACGAAGTCGACGACGGAGTTAATGACGTCGGATTCTACACGTCGTTCAATCGGAAATATAGCAATTAAAAAACTTTAATAAGGGCAAAAAGAAAACAAATAGAAAACCAAATAAAGACTCACTAAAGGAAATATGAATATTTTGGGGTTTGAATATAATGATTCCACATCTTGTGTTCCAGATGATTAAGCATTCATATAGATAACAGGTTTTATGATGAACAAAACACGGTTTCTTTTATAGATTATCTATTCTTGTTTTTTCGAATTCAAGAGGCTAAAATTATGAATTCTTGCATTTATATTTATGAATTCTAGAATGCTAAAATTATTTGGATTAATAGAACTAAGACATTAGATCATTATGTTCCATGACATGAATGAATAGCACTTAACCTTTTTAATTGATTTTGCATAAGAAGCGGTTTTGAATATGTTATATCTGATAAGTTAGGTTACTGATTATATATTAGTGGTTTAAAGAAGGTTATGATGATACAAATATCTCAACTACAGATTTCTTCATTATTACAAAGTTTGCTTATTCATATTATGAAGTTCAGAAATCATAATACTTACGGTTACCCTGCTAACAGGATTTATATACAAAACATGATGAAAAGAGATTATTTCTTCGGAATAGGATAGCCTATACTTTGGAGAGTATTCCTAAGCTGATTTCATAAATTTTAGGATTCAGATGAGACATTATATTCATTACTGAAATAGCTTATGTGACTTTAGGGTTTTCATTATATGGAATCGGATTAGAAGTGTAGTGAACGATTATCAATTAGGCTTATTGCACTAGCAGAATTTAGATGGACAACAAGTTGTAACTAAAATATTTTTCTAGTTTGTGATAGTCCATATCCTAAATATCATTTCTAAACTGATCTTCATAATATTTGCATTTAGACGAGATGTTTTATGAGCTACCGAAAATGCTTAAGTGTTTCTAAACTCTACGTGATAAAGGTTCATTTTTCGATTTAAGTTTGCGACTACATCTTTTAGGATTATTTAACCATTTTTCAGGCATTAACAGGGGATGACACTAAAAGTGTTTTAAAACTACTTTTGTATTATTTTGATTTTATCCGAGATGCTTCTCATAGAAGTGATCATTAGGGCCTGATATCGACTTACTTCAAATTTACACAAACATAATGTATTTTTACATAAAAAGTAAGGATATTATTTTTCAGGTTACTAGGATTTGGTTTTGTCAAATTTGGAGTTAATTTATGAAAGTTATGACTATTTGGATTATACAAGTATTGAAACTACAACTATTTGGTTAAGTGTTGATTATGACTCTATTGTAATGATTCTTGCTGGATAAAATAGTTTGATTACATTAGATATTTAGAATCTAGTTTCTTATCATGACTTTGCTCTTCATTATATATATATACATATATATTTATATATTCTTTTACATGGAGAAAGCTTATGATCTTTATTCAGATTAAATTTGTACCTATATAATACTGTATTGCTTTATTCAAAGACATTTCAGCAATAATAATTCAGTTTCATATCTCATTCTGAAATTTATATATGTATGTATATACTACTGCTATCTAATATATACATATATATTTATATATTTATACATACATCTTTTCATTTGGATCATTTACTATTCATAAAGCAAGTTTAAATCGAGTTCATTCCTAAGTTAATTCAGCACATTAAGGTAGCCTACTGACATTTTTATATATTGAAATCACTTTCATTCATTTTAGATTTCATTTGCATAAATTATACTCTTTTGAATATTTAGTGCATTGATATTAGCCTTTAACAGAAAATGTTCCAAACAAAGTTGAAACTTAAATATTTTTATATATTTGATTTTCTGGAAGCATAAGGATTTCATTAAAATTGGTTTCATTCAATTGTAAGTTTGTTTTCAATATTTTGATATGTAGCATATCTTTAGGCCTTTATTCAAATTTGAATTTCAAATTCACCCAGTAATCATTTCCAAAATATTATTGTATATTCTAAAGGTACTTGATTTTACATAAATTTATAAATTTATTTCATTCAATTTGGATCTATGGTTCAAAAGTTATAGCTAATTGATTCAACTCGGTTTTTGAAAATAATCTAAAAATACAAAATGCGCTTTCTCTGTTGGAAAACGGCTTTCGCCGAGCGCTCTAGCTCAATATAATCGACCCACGAAAACTGACAGTCTGGGCCCACGAGTTAGTGACAGAGAACAGAGTCGAGGCTAGGGCAAGCCGCCAGCGACGAACTATCTTCGGTGACGTGGAACAGCAGGCACCATGAGAATCAGTGAGTCAGGGCGCATCTAGGGGTGGTACTCATTCGGCCGGATATGGCCGGGAAGTGGGCTGCAACCGCGGAGGTGCGGCGGCCGCAATGGCTAGGTGAGCAAAAGCTCGCCGCTGGCCACGGTTTCGCCGAGCAGGCATAGGGTGAGTAGAAGTGAGCTAGAGGTGTTCCATTTCACCTGAGAACAGGGTCAGAGAAGAGCCGAAGTGTGCCGCCACCGCGCCCCAGCGATGGAGGCAGCAGGGGCTAGCCGGAGGTGATGAAGAAAGCGAGGGGCTTCGGAAGAACACGAGGAATAGCATCCATGGGTCCTAGAGAGTCCGCTTTTCCACTTGGCTTGGTCGGAGATTGACCGAACTACTCTGCCACCGATCGCCGGTCTTTAGGAAGAAGAAGAGGGGTGCGGCAATGCTTCGAGTGAGGAAACATGAAAATGACGATTGATGAGTAAACTAGGATGCATAACAAAGCACTGGATTGAACCTATCCCAACGATTGTTACCGATTTTTCTTGAATCGAAGTTTTCCCCTCTTTTCAGTTTTTGCCAGCTCAGAGGAAGAACAGCAATGCACACAGTGATGATTGGGTTTGTTTTGGTTCAGTGAATGACCAGGGGAGTGAGGGGGGTCTCAATGGCGACGCGAAGGTGGTATTTATGGCTTGGCTGAGGCGGTCTCGCCAGTGCTTGGACGCAAGGAGAAGAATGGCAGTTCGCTCTATGTTTATGCGGTGGGGTGGCGCAAGGATTTGCTGGGCGGTATGGCGCGGGAGAGTCGAGCGTGGGCAGTGCGCTGAACTGAGCGACCGACCGAAAAGACACGGTGAGAGGAGCGCACGCGCGAGGCTGAGAAGGATCGAGAGAGGGAGAGCACGCGCAGACTTGCGGCTTAGTTCTGTGCAGATCGGCGAGGTGGTGCGAAGGCTCTCGCCGGCACAGAGGCGACATGAGTCGACAGGGTATGGCGCGGGAGACACGAGGATGAACGTGGTTGCAACCGATTGCTTGGGCGGCGGGGACGCTCAGAGAGTCGGTGAGGAAGGCGCGAGAGGCAGAAAGGACGGCCGGGTGCGTCTCGGCTGGGGAAAAGAAGGGAGAAATGGGACGGCAGGCTGACGAGCGGGATCGGGGATCACCGAGCAGTGATGGTGCTGGTTTATCCATTGCTTCAGCGAACGGTTACGGCACTATGAACGGGCCCACACGTCAGTGAGAGGAGACAGGACAAGGAGATAAGCTTAAGCTCGGACAGCTCGATTCTAGTATTAATTCGACCATCAAATCACTGTAAAATTTTCTAAAACTTTTTTAACGAGGTCTCCTTGTAATTTTTATCTTCCAGTAAAAATCCTAGATCAAAATATCATATATAGAATTTATATAAATTCTGACATTAAACACTGTCCAGAAATTCCTTTTCGGATTTTATTTTATTTAAGGGTGATAATTATATTATTTATTTCTGATAATTTTTTTCAGAGTTCTATTTAGGTTCAGGATTCTCCCATAAAAATTTTAAGTTAAAATATTATGTATTTATGTTATAATAATTCTGACATGATGATTTTCACATTTTCAATGTTTCTGTTTTTGAATTTTAAAATGTCTTAAATGACATTATTAATTTATTAAATTTTTACCAGAGGTAAATAATGTCTTGAGGATGTTATAGAAATTTTTACAGATCCAGATAAGTTTCGACAGCTTTATATTAATTCTAGTTTTTACTGTTTTTAGTCAAACATGCTATCACTCAATTCATTTATTCATATTCCTGTGCATAAAAATCTTATTTGGCAGCTGGACTCATCCACCTGCACGCCTAGGGTTTCCACGGTAGTTTTCTAACTTTCTACTTTTACCATTTTACCTTTTTTGTTTTCTTATTCTCTTTTGTTTGATTTTCATGCAATACAAAAATCCAAGAAAATCCAATTAAAATAAATAACACCAGGAAAACTCAGAAATAATTATATTCAAATTCAAAATATTCATTTTTATATTATTATATTTTTCAAGATGTTACACAATCTGAAGCAAGGTTACAAAAACAATGCTAAATTGGCGAATCTACAAAATCTCGGATTTCGGACCCAATGAGTTTGCATAGACCGCCGGATGTAAAAATCCAAAAAATTTGAAATTGCTACAAGATATTTCAGATTTTTATTTTTTCATGAGATTTCGCAAAACCGCCGAGATTTCGGAATTTTAAACCGAATTTGAATTTTTTGGCCGATCTCGACCGGAATTATATCAATAAGTTCTCGTGAAGTGATCTTCAATGATAATGTTTCAAAAGTTTATTTTTTAGACTTTTGGCACTTCAAGTAAACACTCTCTAATTTTAAAAATTGAGAATGCATTTTCATGCTATGAAAATTTATGGGAGTATCATAAGATATGTAGGATAATACATAAAATTTATGAAAATATTTTGACATCATTTGTTATGTTTTAAAAATAAAAATCGAAATAGGATAAAAGTCAGTTCACGCCGACCACTTGGAAGTAGTCCGCGTGAACGACCTTTGCGCCGGGACTACTTCAAGTGGTCCGGCGTGAACGAGCTATTCTACGATGGGAAAATCCGAAAAAATTGAAATTGCTACAATAAATTTCGAATTTTAAACCGAATTTGAATTTTTTGGCCGGATCGTAGGAATTATATCAATAAGTTCTCGTGAAGTGATCTTCAATGATAATGTTTCAAAAAGTTTATTTTTAGACTTTTGGCATTTCTATGAAACACTCTCTGAATTTTAAAAATTGAGAATGCATTTTCATGCTATGAAAAATTTATGGGAGTATCATAAGATATGTAGGATAATACATAAAATTTATGAAAATATTTTAACATCATTTGTTATGTTTTAAAAATAAAAATCGAAATAGGATAAAAGTCACACGCCGACCACTTGGAAGTAGTCCGGCGTGAACGACCTTTTGCGCCGGACTACTTCCAAGTGGTCCGCGTGAACGAGGTTTTTGCGCCGGATGGAAAATCCGGAAAAATTGAAATTGCTAAAACTTAGGTAAAAATCTTAGGTAAAAATGTAACATTTAAAACTTTGTTCCAAATGCAACTAGCATGATTTCAAGGTATGATTTTGAGTCATTTCCACACTTAGGATTAAATCAAGATCTTAGGCACTATTCCTCTTAAAAATAACTCAACACTCTGTTCTAACCTCTCGAGAGGTCTTTTAACCTTGATTAAAAATCTTCAAGACTCTTTCTCCTTTTCCTTTCCTTTCAAGTCATGTACCGGTACTGTCGGAGGCTTTAATACATCGTCAATCATTGAAGTTCCTTCACAACTCATTCCACCGAGAGGCTCTCGCCATTTCACTTTCCCTCAAGCTCACTTCTCCACCTCCTCCTCTCTGTCCGCCAAGCTCCGCCAAATCCGGCAGATCTAAGGCTCAGAGGCAAATCTCGCCTCCTGTGCGAGATTTGATTCTTGAAGGCGATATTTCGGTTCTTGAAGGCGAAATTTCGGCTTCCAAAAATTGGTATGAACAAATTGATTTGTTGGATTTTAAGTGTAGCTGTAATTTTCTTGCTTATTTAGACATGTATTCATGTGGATATAGTCTAGTAAGAACTAACAATGCATGTACTCATTTGGGAATTGGGATTCATATGTCAAGATGTATTCAAAACTCAAAATTCCATGTCACTTACTCACTTGGTCACTTATGGTAGTATGGTACAGCTAGTAAGCCTCACAACGAAAGGCATATATCATGCATTTTAGCAAACATCGTTGAGTTAAGATTGTTGACTACATGCAAACAAGCACATGGCCATACAAGCTTATATATCATGCATTTGTTCGTAATGATGCAGTCAGAGGTCGCTGTGATGGCGGAGCCTCGTGGTACCGTGATGGGACCACGGGAGCGATCGGTTCGTGGTCGAGGTGCAACCATCGCGCATGTTATGAAGGGTGGAGGGGCGACCCGCCTTAAGGAACATTTGGTCGGGCCGCGCCGGTGATGTGAAGGCTCGCCCTAACGTGCCTAAAGTGATTAGGCAGCCATGATCGCGACCTCCGTGGTGGCCGTGATGTAAAGAAGGAGAAGCGGCGATTCGCTGCGGCCAGAGGAGGCTTGCACCGAATGGGCCACCATGGGCACGGAGGACGAGCGACTTAAGATGGCCATAAAGCCTCTAAACAAGAGGCCTACCCGAGGAGCCAAGGTTTGACGCAAGGTTCGGTTCCGGAGTGGTGCACGAAGTCTTCAATTCACCGACTATCGCAAAAATGTTCGGTCGGTCCAAATCGACACGGAAAGCCATGCCTCCATGGATGTCGACCTTGCAGGCCCGCGCCCGCAAAGAACCTCAGATTGACACCGCATTCCAGCAGGGAAGCGGAGAAGCTAGGGAGGGATGGTCAAAGTGGTTACATGCTAATGCAATTCCGGAAGGAAGGTGGATCGCCGTATTTCACAGTGCACGAATCTCTTGTGTGTTTGTAAGTTACACGTCGTGTGATGATTGTACTAATCTCTTGTGCATGCGGTCAAAGCGCAATTGTCGACGCAGAGCTAGGCCTGTGGGTTCGTGCACCACGAGGATACGAGATAGACGGTAAGTACTTGGACGCGAATGAGCAGGAGATTGTGAAGTACCTTCGAGGTTCGTGGACGATCGGGCCACCTTTGGTGTTACAGATGATGTGCGACGCTGACGGGACCTACACAACAGAGTATCATCAACTTCATGGTATACTGCAATGGGATGATGTTCTTCCATAAGACCGTAAATGCCACAGGTACAAAATTCATTTTTTTTCCTATTCCGTATGATCTTTATTGCCACACGTACTAAATTCTTGCTTGCTCATTCGCAGCTAAGGTCCAAAACCACAAATACCTACTAGCCGAGATAACAAAGGTGGTGGCCGAGGAGATTGGGGTGGAGCATGTTGTGCAGTGGTTATCGACAATGGTGCTAACTTCAAGAAAGCATGCGGATGTTACGAGTGCAAGACTCGTATAGTATGGCAGCCTTGCTTGGCACACACCGTAAATCTTATGCTAAAAGACGTGTGCGAGGATGAATGTATCAAAGATATTGTGGCACAGGCCAAGAGAATCTGCAGATTTTTATACAACCACAAGAATCTACATGCGCAGATGAGGCAACATATTGGTGGAGAGTTGGTGAGGCCAAATGCCACTAGATTTGGGACGACCTTTGTTTTCCTTGATAGCTTCTTGAAAAAAAAGGAAAAGTTCCAGCAGTGGATGACACATCCTGACTGGATAGGTAGTAGGTGGGCTGAAATGGCGGAGGGCAAATGCGCATATGACCACCTCGTAAGGTGGATTTGGACATGGGTGGAGTGGACCGTGGTGGCCGAGAACCCTTGTACAAGTTGTTGAGGTTCGCGGATCAAGACAAGTTACCAACAATCACGTGTAATGATGCAAGACGCAATTGCACGGAATGAGTACAACAATAACTTACGGAGCATGGAGAATAAAGACAAGATATTCCTACAAGTCATGGAAAAGAGATTTGCAAATAAGGAAACCACATTTGTGCAAGCTGGTAAGTGAAATTAACATGTTCGATTCTATTATGCTAAGTATGCAATGTTCGTGATCTATTATACTAACTATGCAATCTTTTCATCAATTGCGCCTCCGTCCCGACCCAAGTCCCAGCTCATACAACATATGCAAGACTCCAAGACATGGGAGCGCTCTCGACCGCACTAAGCATTATGGTCGATGACGATGCTACATGGTGAAGGCTCTACGAGAAGCAGTATACATACCGCCTTAGACGGGACGTTTTGCCACCAAATTATGCGAGACCAAATACGTCGATAACCAAATGACGGCGGTAAGTACATAAACCGAGGTTGGTTGGTATGTTGTTGTGTAGCACTCATCGACTTTTCTTTTTCGTGTTGTTCACAGCCAATGGTGGATGGCCTTCGAATGAGACGCCAGCCAGCGCAAAGTTCGCCTTGAGGTTGGTGTCCCAAAGGCATCGTCGAGTGGGTGTGAACGCAATTGGAGCACATTTGCTTTGGTGCACACGCAGCTACGAAACCGTTTAAGTTATGCGGCTCCAACACCGTCGTGTTCGTGCACTACAACCCGCGACTTCGCCGAGACTATGAATCCACTCGCGGCACTCCAAGACGAAGACCCTGTGGATCGCCTGATCGAGGATGCGATGCATCCTGGGCATGACCCAATTGCAGAGTGGTTCGACTCATCCAGGTCTACTGGGGAGCCTCTACTCGACGAGGACAGTGCGCACGACCCACCCCTCCCAAATGAGATTCGTGGTTGACTCCATCCCAATGGAAGAGATGTATGAGGCAACAGTAAACAATGCAATTGTTTTCCATTCCACTTTTTAACCATGTATGTCCAAACCTGAGAACAATGTTAACCTTACTTCTAATTGGCCACAGAGGGAAGAGCCTCCCAGATTGGGCGGAGGGAACATCGGAGACACGCACAGGGGAAGAGAAAGCGTGCTACCGACGCCGAGGATGACGACACTCTAGCAGGAGCTTTAGGCGGATTACAAAAGTTATCGGGCAGCCAGAGTGGTAAGGAAAAGGAAAAGGCCGAATTGATGATGAGCCTATTGTCGGCAGAGGGACGACACGGCAACACCTTCTCATAATGTGCGAGACCTCGGAGTAGCTCAATGATCGCGACAGACTCTCTGGCGATGACGGACGGAAGCCGACCGCACTCCCTCCGCCCCGCCCACAATCACAATCACCGGCAGAGGATTGCATCGAGGGTACGCCCGAGAGGTGACTCAACGGCAGACCAGCGATGAGCGGAAGGGCACATCGCGTGGTGGGGGTGGACGCCAGCAAAGACAACCACGGATGGTGCTCAATCATGGTGTAGCAATGAGTCCTCCACCATTTGGGCATTCCATTGAGCATACCGGGTATAGTCAAATGCCGTATGGATGGGATCAGGTGGATACGATTCATGACGAGTTATGATGGATCGAGCATCTCTTTGCCATTTGACTACAATGATCCATATGTCGATCCATACGCACGGCACTCATCTGCCAATGTCATGTACCTTCACCAGTCCGAGAAACCTGATACCTGGGAGTCTCATTACCAGCATTGGAAGTCTGCCTGGCTACCACGAGACATGACCTGGGAGGAATACAAGCAACAACACGAGAGGAGGTACCACGAGATCATTGTCGACAACACGGAGGTGGAGTTTGCACCAGGGGCGCTTTACTACTCGTAGGTATGTGATGCAAAGTTGCAAACATACATTCATTTAATTTTCATATGCAAATATGTGAAGACTTGTTGTGTGTATCAATTTTATTACATTCTTAATAATTTTCATGTCAATGTACACTAATTGTTTCAATTATGACTCCCAATCTTGAATTTTAGTCAAAATGTCACAAATTTCTTACTTCACGATACCCGATTCCACAATTTTTAAAAATTCCTCGAGCTTCAGTAATAACTCAAAATTTTATGGCAATATTATTCACATGTCGAATCATGCTATTAAAATTTCAAATATTTATAACATGCTTTGTCTCATTTTTCATTCAGTTCTAAATTGCGGTGAGCGTTTCATTACGACAGTACCAATGTTTCAATTTTTAAAAATTTACATGATTCAAAAAATCTGAAATTTTTATGACAACATTAATAATACGTCAGAACTCTCCACAAAAATTTCGAAATTTTCTCCATCTTTTGGACCAATTTTCAGGCTTGTCCATCCGGCCGAAATTTCGCCATTTCTCGGCGAGATCTCGCCAATTCTGCCAAATTCGAATTTCGGTAGAAAAAACCGGATTCAAATTTTGAATTTGAATTTCCGGACGAGATTTCTCCGAAATTACCGAATTTCGCCGAAATTTCGTTTTCCGGGCATGACCGGTATTTGATCCGAAACCGAAATCCGAAACCCTGATCTGAAGAGGACGACGAAAAACAATGCTATTGGCGCCTCTACAGCAAAGTGTCAAGTACGTATATTCTTATCCCCATAGCTTCTTCCTGACAGTCGAACTAAAAATAATAATGATTTTACATCACCTCTTCAAACACCTAAACTGCCCTCTATAGTGTGGAACGGGGCAAGTTTCTTCGTAATGCTTCTTCATGCACGAGGTCGCGTCCCTGACAGGATCGGCGAGCATAGCATGGTCCTGCAGTACTTACTCTGCTTTCTGCCCAAAGTGCCCCCAGTACAGTGACCGTCTGCTGTAGCCCTTCCGTGCGCTGCGCTGTGCTTCAGAATGATGTGACTCAGCCATCTATCTGCCTCTCGTGAAGGGGAAGAAAAACTTTTCGATGCCTTCAAGGGATCTTGGTTCGCCACTTGCAACAAAAAATTTAGGTTCAAGGATCACTTAGAACAAGCAAGCACATAGACTGTATATGACAATCATGGGGAACTGCGTAATACCTCTTTTTTTTTTGGGCAAATCAGCTGGAGCTCTCCTGTTGCCTTATGAGAAGAACTATATATTTAAAAGGAATTGCATAATACTAACTAACTGGTTTTTAAAGAAGTTATCTTCACGGTGAACCTGGAGAGCAGACAAACATCTCAGGATCGCATGGAACTTTTTTTTTTTCATTCCATTTTGACCCAAGGACAAAAACGGATCGCTTAGAAACAAAACTAGCCAATAGTCCAATACCAGTGCACACATGCACACAAAGAAAAACACGGAAAGGGGCCATATTTGAGAAAACTTACGAGGTGGTTAATGGTGGAGGTGAAGCTCAGGAGCTACAGTTCGCCCCAGCCGGCCGGGGAAGCACGCTAGACGTCGATGGGAGGCCGCGCGCTGAGACCCTGATTTAATCCGGAGAGGAGGGGAGGGAGACAGACACGGCTTTGTGCCTTTCTGGATGCGCCTCTTAACTGGCTGAGTTTCGTTTGGTCTAGGAAATGGACACAGAAATTTTGCGGCAATTCTTCCATTGGCTCTCAGCTGCTGTAATTAATACTCCTGTAGAAATTGTTTGTACTTCCAAACACGCCCGTGGAATGGAAGAACGAAATACTAGTCAACTAGGACGGCGATCAATTAGGGCACGAATAATAAGATCACTTTAGTTTAGGGTTTGTTTGGTAGAGCTTTAGATCCTAACTTGATCTAAGATTTGAAGTTTATAGGTTAAAATAAAGTGAATTAAGTTTATATTTTTTATCTAAAATTTAAACAAGATGATCAATCTAAACACTCTTAATGTCCTCACAACTCCAGCTCCACGGATCTGATGGAGCTAGAAATACCCAGCTCCACCAGATCTGAAGCCTTACCAAACACACCCTTACTCTTAGTATGTTCATATCAGTTTTATTCTATAAAGAAGAGTGAGAAAGAGAAGAGAGAAGAGAGCTAGTTAATATTTAGTAGTAAGTATTATATTGGAGCGTAGGTAGATTAGTTATGCTCAAGAGAAAAGAGATAATTATTGCATAAGAGAAAAGAGATAATTATTGCATAACATTTAGAATCAACCTTTAGAGGTAGCTATTGTACGAGTTAACTTCAGTACTTACTTTAGATAGCACGGATAAGAGATAGAGTAAGTAACAGACTTTTTATTTTACTTGCTCTTACGGATAAAGAATATACTACCTAAACTTTCCCACATTTTCCTCAGATGGACCTTCAACTTCATAGCAGGACACTTTTCACGTAAATTTCAATTCAGCGTACAAATTAATTAGTGGGAATGCGTTGACTTGTCAGTGCATCAGCCATACACCATAAAGCAGGAGCCTTTGCGTTCCTCCCAACAATTCAGTACGAGTTGCTTCTTTATCAGCCATCTCTCTCTCTCTAAACTAGGAACTCCCATGCAAATTTTTTTTGGCATGGTTTAGATTAGAGTATCTTAAAATTAGTATACAAATATATCTAAAATGATAAAAGAGTATTTTAATTTTATATATCAGTGTTGGCGTCAAAAACTTGAGGTAGGGTTTCGACAACAAGACACCGATTTAACACCGTTCGAGGCGTGCGGTCGATTTGACCAGAATCGACAAGGAAAAACAATAAAATTCACTCAAGCCGATCGTCAAGATCAATCGGCTTAGACTCAATCAGCTTGAAGCCGATCAAGATCAAAGTAACAAGATAAATCTAATTAGCCGATTAAGACTAATCAGAGGATAAAGGCAGATCGATTACAAGAAAGCGATGCGCAACAAAATCGTAATAAATCGAACTCGAGGCGAATTGACGAAGATCAACAATCGGCGATGCGCAACTTTATTGATCAAGATCGATTACAAAGGCTAAATTACAAGAACTACTCCTAGTCGACAGGAAAAATAGATGAAAAGTAAAGCTGGTTGTTTGTATGTGTTGGATGTTTCGCAGCTCGCTTTGGTCCTCCTTTTATACCATGCCGATTGTGTCCTCGATACAACACGCTTCAAGTCCGCTTTCAGATCGACCTTATCTCGGACGGTTGTTTTAAAATATGGCAGTTATCAAAATATCTCCAAACCTTTTCATCCTGTCCGTTAATTCCGTATCTCTGACTTTATTGCCGATTTTGACCAAGTTTGCCAAATTTTGGTGCAAACATATGCCCCCAATTTTTGAGAGATGACATGTCATCTTTAAAAATATCAATAATCGCTTTTTCAATCGGCTAACGCTTGAACTTCACTCATTAATCTATTGCTTTTACGCGTAGTAATTTTTGACACGCGGGTAGTGCGTTTTAACTGCTTGCGCCTTTTGAGATTCACTTCCCGCCGCTTCAAATTTTCACCACGCTATAAAATGCGGCCCCCACCTTAGTCATTCCTCACGCACACAAGCTCTCGAATCACCTGCAATCGGCTTGAACTTTCGTTTGAAGTATTCTCGAGGCAATCCTTCAACTCATCCAGCTTTCTTCATCGGCTACCATGGATTCTAGCCAGGTACTTATTCCGATTCCGCACAGCAATGACCAATATTTTCTGGGTCCTTTGGGAAATCTAGACGTCCATACCGTAACAAACCAAGAAGTCCCTCGATTACCTCTGTCGGCTGCTGGTCACAACATAGAGGGGTGGAATAAGAGTTTCAGGGCTTGGCCGACAGCTCTAAAAGGATGGAGAAATTGGTTTATCAGGGTAGCAGCCCAAAAGAGGATCGAATGGGAAAGAATGGGCATAGCTGAGTGTATTTCACTTTCCTTAGCCGACCCTGAAGCCAATGAGCCCTTAGTGGCCACGGCCTGTTATTTTTGGTCGGACTGTTTTAATGCTTTTTTATTCCGCACTGGTCCCATCGGCCCAACTCTTTTAGATGTTGCTCAATTGTGTTGCCTTCGGCCAGACGGAGATCAAGTATCGGCTTTTAGTGGAAAACCAAAATACAAGATCATCCGATCTAAGGGAGAGGGTTGGGCCAAATACATTGGAAATAATAACAAAGTTAATGGCCTAGTATCGGACGAAGAACATGTTGCTTTTCTGAACCTTTGGCTAGACCGCTTTCTGTTCTGCGGAGCATCTCTTGGACCAACTCAGGTATATCAAGTGATAGCAGAGCAGCTTGTTGAGGGTCGTCGGCTAGCTCTAGGAAAAATCTTCCTGGGTGCTGTGTATCAGATGCTTTACATAATAAGGAGTCGGCTTTATACGGGTTTCGGAAAATTTACTGTTGGTAACGTAGGTGGCCCAATGTGGTTCGTACAAATATGGCTGTACTGTTTATTCAGCCGTTCTTTTAACTTGGGTTCAGCCGATGATACTCCTTTTCCAAGGGAAGATATACCTGAAGGAGCACCTATTCAGTTTAGAGCATGCCGATCCTTTGGTGAAAGATTTATGATGTGCTCCAGAAACGAGACAAGGGCCTTTCCTGACAGCTGCAAAAGGTTTCTATCATTCTTTTTGCAATTAAACACCGAAGACTTCAAGCAGCAAGATTTCTTTAGTTATGGTGATGCAGTCGATTTTCCCTGGCCTTCTTTTCTTCATCTGGAAGCCGACAGCTCTCTGATGCCTCAGGAGACCCTGGACTTGTATAGAATTTTTATTTCTCCATGCATTTTCCATGTCGGCCTTCATACTGAATCGGACCTTCCAAATTTCATACGAATTTTACCACCCTTCAAGATATGCAAGGCGCTCGGCTTTGGCCAGTGATACCAAGTCTTCCACTTCTAGATCGGCTTCAACCAAGAGCCGTGGTCCGCAATGCCATGTCAACGAGGCTAGTTTCGAGTTAGCCGACGAACTTCAACCGCATATCTCCTCACTTCCATCCGAACGCCGCGCAGGGGTTTCACGACATGGTGGTCGGCTATCGCAGATTGTTTGTATATGGAGAAGACTCCTTCGACTATCGCCAAAGAATTTTTCCAAATTTGCCGAGACATCCTTAGTATCTAACAAATAATCTAGCAAAGAAGCTAGCTCGTCGGGTTATACTAACTCAAGCTTAGTAGATAAGGTATCGGCTTTGAATAATCTTGCCTCATACATCGGTCTTATTCCGATGCATTTACGTAATCATACTTTTCTTGCTATATATTTGCAGGCTAAGGATGTCGGCAAGAAGCCTGCTTCTAGCCAACTGGAATGAGCAGGTAAGAGAGCTCATCAATCGACCGCCTTACGGGCTATACCTCTGGCACTCTAGGGGTGCATAGTCCATCCTTGTCGATATCGAGAAAAAACAACCAAGTAAGCGTAAATACAATCAGCTTACCATTTCTTCTTCTTTCTTGAACTAACCTTTATCCGATTTATATTTCTAGAAAAGAAAAAGGCAAAGTATACCAAGGCTCCAGCGAAGAAGGGACCCAAGCCTACAGAGCAAAGTGGCGAGAGTTCGCCTCATGCATCGGCTTTTGGAGAAGTAAGCTACGATACCTTGTATGATAACTTGTGTATTCTATTTGCATTGGCTTATCCTTCATTTATTTTCTTTAGCCAACGCAATCTGCCCAAGTCGCGAATATCCTTGCCGATCTTCCGAATATTTCAACTGCACCGACTCCTACACCAAAGCCGACTCATCCTGCCCTAGTTACTGATTTGCCGGAATTGTCAGATCCGACAAACTTACTTGGATTTTCATTGGACGATCTTGACGACCCGGAGATCATGGCTACTAATGATTATGATGCAGAGATCAGAAAAATTCTCCAAGTGTCAGAAAAGGCATCGGCTGCCGTCATACGCCCGGGCATGAAAGAGCGCCTTGACAAGCTCTTCAAGCTTGTGATGCAACCGCAATGGAGATCCTAGCCGACAATCACCGATAAGGGATGCCATGGCGCCGCTGAAGCCGATCTTCCTCTGAAGCAATGCAAGCTCTTCCGATGTATGTCACTTAGATGATAGAAGAATCGGCGTGGAGGAGGCGGAGAATCGGATCAAGCGTCGTGAAGCCCAAGAGGCCGATCGGAAACTTTTGGAAGAATTAGTTGCCGATGCCAAGGCCAAAACGCAATTTTGACATTGGTGTTCAACGCCTCAAATCAACGAAAGAAGTTCTTTCTAAATTGGAAAAACAAAGAAACTCCTCCAGAAGAATTGGTCAAGCTTGAAAATCAAATCGAGAAGGCCAACAAACCTTGGAGGCCATCGATCGGTGAAGGAAGAAAAACTTGGCATTGCGGTGGCTATTGAAAACGTAACCAAGCAATCGGCCAAGGTAAAAACAGTGCCTGGGAATGCCAAAGACGATGAACGTCTTCTGGATGAAATCCAAGGGATCATTGCAAAGGCAGCTGGTGCTTTGTCGGCTTTGGGTGCGACCCTTCCAGGATCTGGCATCCGATATTAAGTTGTAAAACTTTATTGTTCTGTCTTTGAAAAACTTGTCCTGAATGTTTTTGTAACTTGTTACGTTTATAATCGGCTGTTTAACCGATTTTACCTATTTTTTGAGTTTGCAATCCCTTCAGCCAATTAACAGCATCGTGTTAATCTTGGCTCTGAACATGATTTTAGTCGGCTAGGTTCCAATCCAAACGCTAGGATAGTATTTCTTTAGATATTTCCCATTTATGGCTTTAGGCAAGACATGCCCTTCAAGCGTTTCCAGTAGGTACGAGTTTCCACCGACTAACCGATTAATCTTGTATGGCCCTTCCCACGTAGGCGACCATTTTCCAAATCGGTTATCCTTAGAACCAACAGGTAGTATAGTTTTCCATACTAAATCGGCTGGATCGAAAGATTTAGGCATGACCTTTTTATTGTACGCCTTTGCCACTCTGATCTTGTTCTTCTTAAGCCGATCAAGTGTAAGCAAATGTAACTCTGCTAGCTCGTCCAAATTGTCTATCATTAAGTCATTATAATCTTGAGCCGACAAACCATTTTGTCTGGCTATTCGTATCGATTCAATGTTGATTTCCACAGGTAGGACGGCTTCCTGTCCATACACCAACTGGTAAGGTGAAAGTTTCGTCGCTCCGTGATAAGATAGCCGATAGGCCCACAATGACTCCGATAATGTTGAGTGCCAATTCCTCGGCTTTTCGTCAATCTTTCTTTTGATCAATTTAATAAGTGTTTTATTAGACGACTCGGCCTGTCCATTAGCCTGAGCGTAATACGGCGAAGAGTTTAACAACTTGATCCCTAGACTCGTTGCATAACCTTGAAACTCACTAGACATGAATACCGTACCTTGATCGGTCGTGATTGTTTGCGGTATTCCAAACCGATGGACGATATGTTCATTCACAAAACTAATCGCCTCAACGCTAGTCACCTTCTTGAGTGGTATAGCTTCAACCCATTTTGAAAAATAATCGGTCGCGGCCAAAATAAATTTATGGCCTTTACTCGAAGCAGGAAATATTTGGCCGATTATATCTATTCCCCAACCTCTGAATGGCCAAGGTTTGATAATTGGATGCAAAGCCGATGCTGGTGCTAGTTGTATGTTGCCAAACTTTTGACATGTCTGACACCCTTTGTAGTATTTGAAGCAATCTTCTAGCATCGTCGGCCAAAAATAACCTGTCTGTCTGAGCATCCATTTCATCTTATGTGCCGATTGATGAGAACCACAAATGCCTTCATGCACTTCACCCATCGCCACTCGTGCTTCTTCGGCTTCAAGACATCTTAACAACAAGCCTTCCATAGTCCGATAATACAGTATATCGTCCATGACAACATACTTCAAAGCTTGTTGTCGTACCCTTCGCTCCGTCGGCTTAGATGGGTCGACTAGATAATCTTTAATCTGCGTTCTTCACCAAGACTATCTCGCACACATGATAGCCTTATCTACCAGTTCGGTTTCCTGACTTCGTCCAACATCTTTATACCCTGACGCTTGTTGAGCCAGAGCATTAGCTCTATCGTTCAATTCTCGAGGAACATGACCGATAAAAAATGATGAAAAAGAATTGATGATTTCTAAACATTGCTCTAAATATTTCAATAGCACCTCATCTCGACATTGGTATTCTCCTTTTATCTGCTGTACTATTAATAGTGAATCACCATATGCCTCAACAGCACTTACTCCAATATTTTCCAACAACTGTAAGCCTTTGAGTAATGCTTCGTACTCGGCCTGGTTGTTCGAGCATCGGCTATTTAGCCGAAATGCAAACTCAAAGCTATGTCCCCTAGGTGAGGCGAGTACGATACCGATACCATCTCCTTCCCCACATACTGATCCATTAAAGAACAATTGCCATGGTGCGACCAAGACAAAGTTTGCTGCTGTGTCATGTCCTGTTATAAAATCGGCTAGGACTTGTCCTTTGACTGCTTTGGCCGATTCATAAGATAAGTCGAACTCGACCAAGGCGTACGCCCATTTGCCAAGTCGACCTCGCAAAATTGGAGCTGATAATATATATTTTATAACATCGGTTTTACAGATGACTTTACAAGCCGATGGTAGTATGTAGTGCCTTAGCTTTGTGCATGAGAAGTACAATGATAAACATAGTTTTTCAATGAAAGGGTACCTGACTTCTGCATCTAGCAACCGTCGGCTTAAATAAAAGATAACCCTCTCTTTACCATGTACCTCTTGTGCCAAAACAACTCCAATGGTATCTTCTTCAGCTGAGACATACAATCTGAAAGGAATTCCTTTTTGAGGTGCAATTTAATCGGGGTTGGATAAATACCTTTTTACCTCGTCAAAAGCTTTCTGCTGATCGGCTCCCCATATAAATTCCTCATTTTCTTTCAACTTCAGCAATGGGGTAAAAGCACGGATCTTACCAGAGAGGTTCGAATGAACCGACGGAGGTAATTGATTTTGCCGATCAATTTCAGAACTCGCTCTTACATGTTGGCGGTTTAGTATTGGCTATGGCTTTGACTCTTGTCTGGCTGACTTCAATTCCCCTTTCATGTACCATAAAGCCTAAAAATTGTCCTGCCGACACACCGAACGCACACTTGTAAGGATTCATCTTCAAACCGTGCGCTTTCATGTTTTTGAACACCCTTTCTAAGTCGGCCAGATGTTGGAAATCTTCTGCAGATTTTACCACTACATCATCTATATAAATTTCAACAATGTGGCCGATTAAATCGTGGAAGATCGATTCATTGCTCACGTAAGTTGCTCCAAATTTTTTCAAGCCAAAAGTCATTCTGATCCACTCGAATAGCCCTATTGCACCGGACATCCAAGGTCGTCTTTGGTATATCGGCTTCGCCATGAGTATCCGGGTTATACCCAAGATTGCCATCTAGAAAGCTTATGATCTTGTTTCGATGCAAGATCGATAAGCATATCGGCTATTGGCATGGGGTATTCGCCTTTAGCGTCGCCTTGTTCAAATCTCTCAAGTCGACGCACACTCGAAGTTTTCCATTTTTCTTCATTACCGGAACGATGTTGGAAACCCATTCAGCGTACCTGCAAGGCCTGATAAACTTTGCCTCCAACAATCGTTCTATCTCCTCTTTTATGACTTGGTACTAGGCTGGATTAAAACGCCTGGGATACTGTTTAAATGGTCGATAACCCGATTTTATGGGTAGCCGATGTTCCACCAGTTGACGGCTTAATCCGTGCATTTCATGATACTCCCAAGCTTAAATAATCTTTATAATTTCTAAGTATTTTTATTAGCTTTTCTTTGTATTTCATGTCTAGATTTGTACTAACAAAAGTTGGTCTTTTTCTATCATCGCTTCCTATATCGACTTCTTCAAGCAAATCGGTGGATGTGAACCCTTGACCTAACTTTTCGATTTCTTCGAAGTCTTCTATAGCTTCGTAGCTATCTGTTGTTTGCCGATAGCTTTGCATTTTGTTTTGTAGCACCCTCAACGCTTTTCTTGTCCCCATCGGCGCAATACTTCATTTGCCCGATCAAAAGTGCCAGGCTTGACACTGATCGGCATTAGTCCAGATTTGCTCACGATATGAAGTCGCAATCGTCCCAAAGGCCTTGCCCGATATGCAACCACTTTCTTCGTGTTGCCAATTTGCATCGGAGCTAGCCATGGCAATGTGTGCCATGTATCGGCCGTGACGATTTCAACTTCTTCCCGCTCCATTGAACTAGTGTTGGTGCATGGTCGATGGGATACAAAGACAATTTGCATGAATCCAATCTCGACCGAGCAAAGACGCTGTAATTTCCTTTGGCATCGACATAAAGAATGCGTCGGCAAGGTCTTGCTACCGACGATCACTCTGTGACTATGACACCTTTTGCTTCGTAGGGTCGCTGTGAAGTCATTTAGAACCATGTTAGTTTTAATTAAGTCTTCATCGACTTACCCGACTTTTACATGTTGTGTAAGGCATTAGATTCACTGTGGCGCCCATCTACCAAAGATTCTTGATATCGGCTTGCCGCTTATATACCCTTTTAGGTACAATGGTTTCGATGCCGATGATCGCCTTTGGGTTTTTCAAAGATGGCGCTCTGTACTCCGGAGCATAACTGAGCAACTGCCTCTTTGGCCGATTCAGTCCTGACTTTGAACTCGGCCGGTAATGTGAATACCATGTTGATATCCATAGGAGGTGTGTCATCCCGAATCATGGGAGAATCCAAGTCGTCAGCCGATTCGAAATCTTCTTCGGCTTGCTCTTTTCTTCTCCACTCTTTCTTGACGCATCTTATTGGACGGTTCATTAAACACTTCGCTCTCTCTTCTCGGCATCGGCTTCACGAATTTCTTGCGCCCTTAGCCTCAAGCCGTCGTCGCTGTGATTTGCTCAGCTCGATGGGCACCACTTGGGTTTAGGTTCCACCGGCAGATTCCGCCACCAAGTCTCCTTGATCGAATCGGTCTTGTGTGTCTTGGCTTGGCTTTGCTCTTGATTCGGTTTAGATAATCTTTCGTGGACCGCCTTCGTGGCTTCGCTTGCTCTCTAATCGCCCAGATAGTTTATGTCCGGCCGATTGCGTTAACCAATCGCCTTGGGGATAATGTTCCATCGGCGTGTGTATGGTGATGGCAACGCTACTCCTCTTTCCCAAAGAAACCGCCAAAAGGGACATCTTCTATGTGCCCTTTCCACATTCTCGGTGCGGTACAAGTTATCCGACCGGCGGTATGATACCGTGGTCGGCCGTTCATCCTTTCATATTTCTCCATTAATTGCGAACGTCGGACCTAACTTTTCACCGGGTCAATTGAGATTTTTCCGCTTTGTACCATTTACCCACTTGGGGATTCCCTTGGGTTTAATGGTCCTTGAATTTTTCCTTCTTGATCGGCTTCTATTTGTAAGGAGCCGATGGTAATCTTCGATGTCCGGCCGCCGTCCGAGCTTGATCGTCGTCGACTTGTCGATCTTTTTCTCGCTTCGCCTTGCATCGGCTCTTTTCCTTTAGCCGAGTAATGCACCATATTGATAGGAAACGGATCGACATCCACCGCATGGTCGGCTCATCGGCAAACTTCAACCGACCGCCTTCAATAGCGATCGGATCTCGCTGACGAAAGATATTGCGTCATTAGTGTTATGTGAATAAGAATGATGCCACTTGCAATACCGCGTTTTTGATCTCATCGGCGACGGTATCACATGTCCCTCCCAATCGTATTATCTTTTCTGCGTATAAATCAAAAATACGATCGCACTTGGAAACATCGAAAGAGTATTTGACCTCCGATTTGTTCCTAGTCGGCTTAAGCCAAGAAACGTACTAAGGATTTTTGGATCCTTTTACCCATTCGCTATATTTATTTACGCTCTCGCCTTCCGACGAATCACTAGGACAATATTCAACCATATTGACCTTAGCCTTATCCTTTTCTTTACTATTTTTAAATCTATCATTAAACACCTTTTTGTCGCTGAATCGGCTTTCTTGAGCCGATACGCGATGCAATAAGTGGCTAAGGTCGGTGAATTCCGTCACTTGAATTTCTCCCTAAGAGGAGGGATCAAACCTTGAAATGCTAAATCAATGAGTTGATTGTCGTGTAACGTAACGCTAAAACACCGATTCCGATTTCTCTAAACCTTTGATGTAATCTGCTACCGATTCTCCAAACTTTTGGCGACGTAACTCGGATCCAAATTCTTAACTCTAAACTCCCGAAAAGAAGTATTCATGGAATCGGCTTTCCAAATCGCTCCATAAATGGACCGAATTCGAGGCAAACAAGTGAACCAAGTAAATGCTGCCCCTGATAAAGATAACGGAAATAACCTAATTTTTAACCCGTCGATCGGGCCGCTTCACCGCATTGTGCGATAAAGCGCCCAATATGCTCCAGGTAGTGATAGAATCATCCTGCAGAATTTGGCAAAGTCCGGACTCAAATTATGAGGGTAAGGCATGCGATCTATGTAATCAGGGTACGGCTTTCTATAGCCGATCACTTTTCCTTTTGGTTGTATGCCAAACTGATCCCTCAAAACGGTACAGATCTGATCGGTCCAATTGGCATTATCGGCCACTGGCACAGCAGGCCTTTGATAATGTCGATCATAATCAGCATCCTGCCCCCCGAGTGCAAGCTCGGGTTGCCAATTATGCCGTGCCGTCGGCATTCGACTATACTGATCGTGCCGATTATGCCTAATTTGTGGTTCCGGCACCGGGATAAATGGTTCTGAGTACGTTACTACCCTGTGTGGACCCGGGTTTCTAAGCAGAGTAGGCTCTTGGGGATCTCTCTCAAAGCCAATCGGCTGTGAAACCGATTGAGGAAAAGCGTAAAAAGGAGCCGACGGTGGTAGATTGATGGATGGATCATACTTAGCGGCGTCGGTATAGGCGTGGTAATGGCTCACCCCACTTGACCGAGGATCCCTAGGCAATATGACCGTAGGCTGTGTGGGCATCATCGTGGGAGGTGAGGTCATAGCCGATGGTTTAGGATCGGCTGGTGTGCTCTGCGTGTTTTGTGATACTGAAAAACAGGATAATTTGGCAGAGCTTGTAGTGGGTCATGCAGGCTTCCTGACGAGGCTAACTCCTGGGCTATAGATTTAACGCTATTTGCTATCATCGGCTTAAGAGTCGTTACCAGAGCCGATGATTGGTTTATTAAAGCATGGTGCACAGATTGGTTAATCATAGCCGATAATTCGGCCTGAGCGGGTAGATATCGACTTACCGTTTCTGCTGCACCTGTGTCTCCTAGGGTATTGACCGTCGGCAGGGCGGATTTTTGTGTAACGCCACGCCTAGTCTTTTGCAGCAATTTAGCATCATCTCTTCTAACGCAGCTTCCGATCTTCAATCTCTTGACGTTGTTCTGCGGTTAAATCGCCCATTGTTGGGACGATTATAGCTTCGTGTTGAGATCGACGGCGGAATCGACTTCCCTGACGTGGACATTGTCCCACCGGGCGTGCCAAGAGTGTGTTGGCGCCAAAAACTTGAGGTAGGGTTTCGACAACAAAGACACCGCACGAACACTGTTCAGAGCGTGCGGTCGATTTGACTCAGAATCGATAAGGAAAAAACAATAAAATTCACTCAAGCCGATCGTCAAGATCAATCGGCTTAGACTCAATCAGCTTGAAGCCGATCAAGATCAAAGTAACAAGATAAATCTAATTAGCCGATTAAGACTAATAAGAGGATAAAGGCAGATCGATTCTGAAGAAGGCGATGCGCAACAAAATCAGAATAAATCGAACCTGAGGCGTAATTGACGAAGATCAACAATCGGCGATGCGCAACTTTATTGATCAAGATCGATTACAAAGGCTAAATTACAAGAACTACTCCTAGTCGACAGGAAAAATAGATGAAAAGTAAAGCTGGTTGTTTGTATGTGTTGGATGTTTCTGCAGTTCGCTTTGGTCCTCCTTTTATACCCGCGGCCGATTGTGTCCTGATACAACACGCTTCAAGTCCGTTTCGTATCGGCCTTATCTCGGACGGTTGTTTTAAAATATGGCAGTTATCAAAATATCTCCAAACCTTTCCATCCTGTCCGTTAATTCCGTATCTCTGACTTTATTACCGATTTTGACCAAGTTTGCCAAATTTTGGTGCAAACAATCAGATATAAGAATAACCACTCTCGGAAGTAGGATATGTGTATATATATATATATATATATATATATATATATATACTTGTCCGTTTGTAATTCCAGGTGTACTTACAAAAAGGCACTCTTACACCGACAGTAGCACTTGACTACTTCAGGGCAGTAGGTCTCTAATAAGAAGAAATCAAAGCATATTGCACTTTTACAGAAAATGAGCAGCAGATCAGGGTATCTTCTTTTTCTGAAGAAAAGAAAAGGAGAAAAGGTGAGGGGATCTAGCTGGGAGCAGAGCGTAACAAGACAAGAGTTACGAGACGAAAACTTGATAAACTCCAGAAGTTACTCGTACAGAAAAGAGAATTTTTAAACCAGAGAAGAGCATAGGGCAGTGCACTAAGCAAGAAGCTACAGGTTGAGCAAGAGAGTGGAATTTATATTTTGTCCATGTATTGACTACGAAAATCTGATAATGTTTCGAAACCCAGCGCAGATCGAAGCACACTCGATTCTAAAAGATTTTAAAAAGGGTATACATATTCAACAAGACATGAAGAAATATCTCTGCATTTCTTCTGACTCAAACTTAAATCCTGGAAGGCATCGAGCCAAGATTGTCCAATATAATCACGATCGTGAAAGAAACCTGTTAGAAGAAGAGCAACCCAATGGAACTAACAAAGCCCAGGAGTACGTCCCAGGGCATCTTTCAGGTCGCTCATTTCTTGGTCGAAGAGCGCATCGCACCGCTCCTCAACATGTCCTCGCAATGGCATCTAGAAATCAGGACATAGCGTCTCTCCGAGTCTTCAACAGCCGAAGAATGGTATCCATGCAGCGCGATCAACCTGACAAGCTGATCTTCACTAGCAGCCATTTGCTGATCCAAATGAGCAGGGCTAGGGTTGGAGGTGGACACCTGCTGTTCCCCGTGCCTCACACTCTGCGCAGACTCACCAGGCAACACATGCTGCATGCCCCCCGGGTTTGGGGTGTCGCATGGGGCAAGTTTCTTCGTAATGCTTCTTCATGCGCGACGTCCCGTCCCTGACAGGATCGGCGCATAGCATGGCCTTGCAGTACTTGTGTTGGATTATTAGGCATATTAATGCTGAATCTATTACAAAAATAAGATATGACAATAATTAAAGATAGAGCAGATGAAACAAATAAACTAGACATAAACAATATGTCAATTGCAATATCTATGTCATCCATATTATTAGATAAAGAAAAACAGAGATGCGGTTCGTGTGAGTTACCGAGGTTACGCGAAGACGTAGCCGAACCGGTAGTAGATGTCGATGAAGATCAGAAGGCGATGTAGGTGAAGCTGATCGTCGATGAAGAAGCCACTGAGCATCGCGTGAAGACGCTTCCCAAAAACATGATTCGCCCTCTTCCGGTGCAGGATCTTAAGGACGGACGTTTCGAAGACATGCTCTCCCAACAGTCGGTGCATGCCGATGAAGGGACGGAGAAGATGGAGGCAACGCAGTACGAGGGAATGCAAAAGGTTCGAGAGATAGATTTGATCTCTATTATGCTTATATATATAACAGAGACATGACATGAGTCGGTTACGGATTCCGCATGAAATCCGTTCCACGATTTGAGTTAGTTACGGATTCATTTGTGTTAACGTAACCGTGTTGACTACTTAGTCCTATATTGCAAAAATACTGCAAAAGAGAACTGCGCCTGTGCAAGCTATCGGACCCGATTTCGCTGCATCATTCACGCATATGTCACGTACGCCACCGCTTGACGAGGCGAGCGAGGCGCGCGTGTATTCTCTCCTTTCTCTTCTCAAGCTCTAGCATGGTGAAGAGAACCTCACCTTATAAGATGGTCTTCATCCACCTCCACTAGCAATATGAGACTATTGCATTTTCATCTCTCTTTCAAGAATTATTTGTGAATTTAATAGGCCTAACCAAATCATACCTCTATTATTATTGGAAGGATTCCTGGCCTAGGAGCTTCTTGAGCCACGGCTCGGCTCGCGGCTTGAGCCGGCTCGAGCCACGAGCCGAGCCGATTCACCAAATCTCCTCAGAAAAAAATAATTACATTTAGGTCCTTCTAACCATTTTTTGCGAAGAGGAGGACCCCAAATAAATGCCAAAAAAAGTTTAATTACGTTTAGATCGTTTTTGCCGTTTTTTACGAAAAAGACCTTTCGTTTATCAAATAAATAACAAAAAAAAAACTATTTTTATACATATAATTACGCTTAGATCGTTCTGCTTTACAAGTATCATTTTCGGACGTGTTCACCCAAAGGAGAATTGGACATTTCGTTTATGTAAAATCAGCGGATCCTTCATGAGAGGAACAACTCACAAAATACTAACTGTTTGCACAATAATTCGGTAAGATATTTTTAGGCTTATACACATAAAGAAACAAAAATGACGATACATATGACCGGTATTTATCCAATCTTGGAAATTCCTAGTACTCTTAAATCTTAACAACATTCAACTCGCATCTACTTTTTATTTATTTTCCTGTCAATTAAGAGTAGTTTTTGTAATTTAGAATCTCTCTTGTAATCCAATTTTGATTAATAAAGTTGTGCATCGCCGATTGTTGATTTCCATCGAAGCATCTCCGATCTTGCTTAAAACTTAGACTTATCGTTACCTTATATTTTATCGGCTTTCTGGCTAATTAGATCTCTACCGATTGTTACACTAGATCGGCCTTGAGTATATATTTTCATCTATTTTACCGATTACAGGATTAAATCAGTTGACACGCTTTGAACCCTCTGAACTCGGTGTTCTTTGTGTGTTGTAATCGACAGATACATCGTCACATCTTTTGACGCCAACACTAACCTTGTAATACTTATGATGAAGATGGTCCACAAAACTCACCTGATTTTGTTATCTATCGATCTTTCTCCAATCGCAATGTGTGTTCACTTAGAGCGCACCAGCATTACTTCTGTTTGTTAGTCTTCCGGCGCAACTCTTGGTTTTTACGTGAATTTGCAACTTTTATAGATGATGCAAATCTCAAAGTGACCTTCATCTTTGCAAACACTTCCGAAAGAAACCACTATACCTCTTCCTCCTTAAACTAGCAAATCCGAAACAATGGTGTTCCATCTTTGACAGTCATCCTTCCATTTCTTTCTTCCCTTCACCCTGAGCTTTTTGGCCAAAATCTCACTCAAGAAGCCGATAATTTCTGCTAAGAAAAACTCACTAGTAATTCCGACAACTTGCACTCCGCTTTCTGCTCAAAATGATCCCAGTACGGTGACCGCCAGCCGTAGCCCTTCCGTGCGCTGCGCCGTGCTTAAGAATGATGTGCTCCGCTGTTGTCGTCAGCCATCTATCTGCCTCTCGTGAAGGGGAAGAAAAACTTTTCGCTGGTCTAGTATATGATTTGGCCCTGGGTAAGAAATTAGGAGGGGATCTTGGTTCGCCACTTGCAACTAGGGATACAAATTTCGTCGAAATTCGGCGAGATTTCGCCGAAATTTCAGATTTCGGGTCACCACGAAATCCAAACTACCGGCCGGATAAAAAAAAATTGAATTTGATACAGTAAACCAAAATTTCTTTTTTTTTGGCGAAATGTCCCTAAAGTTTCATGATTTTTGGCCGGTTTTCAAACTTTTAGGGCCGGATTTGACCGGATTTGGTCCAATAACCCTTAAGAAAGTCATATTCTATGAAAATTTGTTGAAAAAACGATTTTTTGAGATATTTTAAAATTTTGGCAGAAACGTTGTTAGATTTTTATAAAATTGTAAAAGATTGATAATGATATGAAAAATTTATGTTACTATCTTTAGTAGAGTAGAATTATACATAATTTTTTCAAAATAATTTAATTTCATTTGTTATCTTTAAAAAATAAAAAACTGAATGAACATAATTGGGACAGTAATATTGCCAGAATTTTATAAATTTTCTTGTGTGTGATCATGATCTACAATTTTTATGAGAGATTAATAATTGGCTTAGTACCATTATGTAAAATTTTAAAAAAAATAATTTTTTTTGTTTGGTCAATCAAATCTATGTAAACATTGAACTTCATTTGTTATATTATATTTCAAAAATAAAAAAGAGAAAGAACATAAATGGTACTGTGCCTTGTAAGAATTTTATAAATTCACTAGAGTGTGATAATGATTCAAAAATTTTATGAGATATTAAGTATTTCCTTATCACCCTTCTGTAAAATTTTAAAAATTTTAAATATTTTTTGTTTGCTAAAGTAAATCTATGTATTGATTATCAGGCTTTTACGAGGACGTAGTACTGTCAGAAATTGTAAAACTGTTTTAAGTATGATCATCATCTAAACAATTTATAGAAATATTAATTTTACATCAGGATTATTCACAAAAAATTTCAAAGTTTTCTAACATGGTTTGAATTATTTTTCATTTTATTCAAGTTTGCCGGTAAGCGTTTTACCATGACAGTATCACTGTACGAATTTTAAAAAATTCATGAAGCTTGATAATCATCTGAAAATTTTATGAGAATATTAATGATGGATCATAACCATGCACAAAAAATTTCAAAAGTTTCTAATGTGGTTTGTACCATTTTTCATTCGGTTCAAACTTCTTGGTTAGCGTTTTATCAGGACAGTAGCAATGTTTGAATTGTTTAAAATTCCTCAAATGTGATAATAATCTGAAATTTTTATGGGAACATAAATGATGTGTCAGGAACCTCCACACAAAATTTCAAAATTTTTCGTCTTTGTTTGACCTATTCTTTAGCCGGTGCAAATATACCAAAATTTCGGGAATTTCGTCCGAATTTTTGGGATTTTTCGGCGAAATTTAGTTTTTCTCAGTAGAAAACGAATCGGATTTGAATTTTTATTTTTGAATTTCGAACGAGATTTGTCCGAAATACCCGAATTTTGGCGAAATTTCGGATTCCGGTCCCGGGTGATATTTTATCTGAAAACAAAATTTGAATCCTTGCTTACAACCAAAAAATTTAGGTTCAAAGATAACGTAGAACAAGCAAGCACATAGACTGTATATGCCAATCATGGGAACTGCATAATACCTCTTTTTTTTTGGACGAATCAGCTGGAGCTCTGCTGTTGCCTTATGAGAAGAACGTTGGAGTATTTTAAAATTAATATATAAGTGTATCTAAAATGATAAAGGAGTATTTTAAATTTATTTAGATGGTATATAGATATAAGAATAACCACTCTCCGAAGTAGAATGTATTTTTTTTTAATTCTAGGTGTATTTACAGAAAGGCACTCTTACACCGACAATAGCACTTGACCTGTAATAAGAAGAAATCAAAGCATATTGCACTTTTACAGAAAATGAGCAGCAGATCAGGGTATCTTCTTTTTCTGAACAAAAGAGAAGGAGAAAAGTTGAGGGGATCTAGCTGGGAGCAGAGCGTAACAAGACAGAGTTACGAGACGAAAACTTGATAAACTCCAGAAGTTACTCGTACAGAAAAGAGAATTTTTAAACCAGAGAAGAGCAGAGGGCAGTGCACAAGGAGGAGGAGGAGGAGATCCTTGAAACAATCCAAAAACTAAGCAAGAAGCTACAGGTCGACCTAGATTGTCCCTACAAGTACTTCAGCTCTGGCAGAATTCAGCAGGAGGTTAATGGAAGCATAAAGCATTACAAGAAAGTTAAATATGTAAGCTCTGCCTGTATGCATGATGATGATGCCGCTCATCAATCAGTCAATCGAAGCTGACAGGGCCCATCTCGGGGCACTCGACGATGCTCTCGAGGCTGGGCCGCCTCCCGTCGCCTCCGCCGCCACCGCCTCCACCGGCTCGGGCGTCGCGCTTGCGCGCCATCTCTTGGAGCACGTCCTCGAGGCGGCGATCGCCGGCCTTGAGCTGCGCCATGAGCCACTCCAGCTCCCCCTTGGTCAGCACCATCTTCACCTTGAGCACCGACCCTTCCTCCCCGCCGCCATTCATCCCCCTCCTTTTCTGCATCTGCACTATACCTTGTCCAGGCTCGTAGCCGCCGCCGCTGTGTAGGCAGTTGCCCATGGCCGGCTAACTGCACCAAGCTCAAGCTTTGGTTGGCTGCAGGTTGGTTTGGCAAATGGGTTCTTGAAGAGTGCAAGGGTATATATCTAGCCGTCTTGGTAACAAACAGAGAGGAGAGCTGCTTTTGTGTGTGTGTGTGTGGTACGCTCCAATGGCGATGGCAACCAGTAATCCAATTCCAATCGCTTTCTAGGGCACATGGTGGGGACGACGGGTTTGGTCGATCCGGTTCAACTCACTACGTGCCCTGCCTGTGGATGTGCATCCTTGTAAAAGCTAAGAAGCATCAGTTTTGGCCCATGTTTTGTATAAATGTATCAGACAAACCTTCGAGCAATTCTGCAAGAATGCATCAGTCTCTCTGTAATTTCTACCGTAAAAAGGTTTCGCTAAGTTTTACTGTAGCATATACATGCTAGTTACACGTATGACCCCTTCACAGAAACTCCAATTACTTCTCTTTTCTTTATGGGAAAAAATGTAGATTACTTCAGAGCTGTAAACTATAGCTAGTGCCGGCGGTAGGTCGAGGATAGCGAAACAGTATGTAGAATTTATGTTTGTATGGTATTTGTGGTTGTATACGACGTTTCACTGTCACATTAATCATGTGTGATGATTCATGTTAATTTAGATCTGACGAGTTAAATTTTCGGAGAGTATATATGCATGGTTGTTAGCCGGCCGGCGAATTCAACACGTCCAATTTACAGTAGAATTGGACAGGCCATCATCAAACATGGACCCGGTCACCAATCCCTGGCCAAACGTTGCATTACATGAGTCCATGACGTACCACACACGATGTTCTGTGCTTGGCTCATGACATAGCTATCCATCCTACTCAATTTATTCCGGACTAAGTTCTATTTACTTCCTAAACTTTTGGATGCATCTAATCTACCTTTAAATTACAGAACCGTCAAAATAGCTCCCTGAACTATGCAAGATCATTTAAATAATCCTCCAAATGGTTTCAATGGTAGTTTTGCCACCATAGAGAATGACGTGTGTCTTACATGTCAATAATCATTGTCACATTGTCATTTACGTTATCTGCCATGGTGGCAAAACCATCTTATGGATTATTTAGACTGCGTGTGTGTGGGGTGTGTGTGCATATGTAGCTCATTGTTCTTTCTTCTATAATGAATGCCAGTGTTTTGACCAATTCTTTTTTTAAAAAAATTAGACTGTTTTTACATTGTTCACAGAGCAATTTAGACGTTTTGTAATTCAAGGTGTAGATTAAACACACATCAAGTCCTATTATTAGAAACATTTTGCAAGTCATACTTGATACAGGCAAGTAATAAGGAGTACGCCATTTATCTATTTATCTCGCATTGGAAACTTTTTGCAAGTCATACATACTTGATACAGGCCGCTGCAGGTAGAAAGTCTTGTGGCATCGAACCAATTAAGAAATAAAAAAGACAAATTTTGGAGACAAGAAATTCAAAATAAAAATAAAAAAGAAAAGCTATCGTTCACTGAAATTTGTCTCTTTTGTTCTTTTAATGTGCATTGTTTTTTAAGTTGATTTTTTTGCATGATACTAGATGATATCATACCGTATGTAAGTAAATTTTTTCAGAAGTTTTATAACCATTTACATCATTTTTCGAAGGAAGATAGCACAGAAAACATAGTAAGGCCGAAAGGACAGAAAATGTTGCTGCGTATGCATGGACCCTTCTTCCTCTCCGCAGTCTATGCCGACGGTCTTAGGCTCTTAGGTGCGTGGAAAACGTACCATTTTCCCCCACTCGACATTAATGTTGGGAAACCATGTGGCCCAATAAAAGTTTAGATAGTTTCTTAGCCGAAATCCTAAGCAACTACTATATAAGGAGGACGGGGTCCTCCCAATTGTACAAGCAACCACAAAGCAATAAAGAATTCGGTCGTCGTTCTTCTTAAACCTGTGTCTCTCTTTCTCTCTCTGTTCTCCAATTCAGATCTGTTCGAGAACTCCGGACTATTCGATAGCGAGGTTCCTGAACACGTTATCAGCACGAAGCTCTACCGGCGAACGGATTGAAAAGGTGAGAAAAGGTGGGTTTTCGACGATTGAATCTAATCGCTCGTTAATTCTATGCATGCATCTAACTGCGCGATCCGATCGTTCGTCACATGGCATGAAGCTACGGCATTGGCTTGAAGCTACAAGGTGCAGGATGTTTTTCTTTCTCTGCTTACATTTATCTGCTCATACGAGAGAAAAAAATTGGCGCAGCGCGCACGGCGCCCGCCGCGCGCGCCGCCGAAAGCGTCGCCACCGCCGCGACTTCGGCGCTTCGTGTCGCCGCCCGCAGCCACTCGCCGCGCCTCGTCGCCTCGGAACCCGGCTGCACGCGGCGCCACCACCGCGCTCGAACCGCGCCGCCGTCGCCGTCGCCATCGCCAGCATGCGTGAGAAGAGGAGAGCGGCGGCGCGCACCGAAGAAGAAGCGGCGGAGGCAGGTTTGCGGCGACTAGGGGGAAACCCTAGCCGCGCGCGCGCTTATGGGTCGGAGCGAGGCCCAGCTGGCCGCTCGGCCGAAGAAAAGAAAAGAAAAGGGAAGAAAAAGAAAAGGAAGAAAAAAAGAAAAATAAAAAATAGCAAAAAAATTTGAAAAATTGCCAGAAAATCTAGAAAATTATCTGGCTCTGTTTTTAATTTTTCTAGCTTTATTCTCTGCATTTATGAATATTCTTTATGAATTTTGGATTCATTGCTTTATTTAGTATACTGGCATTTTTCTGCTCTTTATGCTTTTTGCAACCATTTTCTATTAGATTACACGTAGTAATCTAATGTCAGAATTTTGAAATCATGCAGATGTCCGGCATCGTGAATCGTGAGTTTGAAGAACTGGCCCCGCATGGTCAGAACTACCTCACTTGGGCATTGGACGTGAAGATCATTCTTGGGGGCAAGAAGCTCCGTGCCGCGATTGATCTAGGGTCCTCGTAGGACACGAAACCTACCGCCGAGCAAAACGATCAAGCCTAGCACTTCCTCAGGCACCACCTCTCAGCCACTCTGAAGAATGAATATATGGCTGAGGAGAGTGCACTTGAGCTTTGGACTGCACTTCAGAAGCGGTTCGAGAAGCTCAAGTACACCATCTTGCCTCAAACACAGCAAGATTGGGTCCGCCTGAGGTTTACAGACTACAAAACAGTGGCCGAGTACAATTCTGTCTTACATAGAATTTATACCAATCTCTCCCTATGTGGAAAGAAGATCACTGATGAGGAGAAGATTGAGAAAACTCTCTCTACCTTCCACCCAAATGCTATCCAGAGTGCACACAGCTATCGTCGGGACGCATACAAGGAGTATAGCGAACTGATTGATGTAATGCAAGTTGCGGAATCGCAAGACGATGTTCTATGCAAGAACTATGTCTCGCAGCCACCTGGAAGGGTCACTGGCAAAGAAGTCAATGCCAATAGCTATAAGGTGAGAAAGCCCATTCATAAAAAGAAGGGCAAGCAGGGCGGAAAAGAGAGGAATCAGGCCAAGGAAAAATCCAAAGCCCTAGTGAAGAAGGATGACAAGGAAAAGGCGCACGCCAAGCCGTATGGGCAGCAGAAGGATGACAAGGAGGAATCTTGGTACACCAATCATCCTACACGCAGAAAGTGTTGGAAAGATTTGGCTTTGAAAAGGCATATCTTGCAAAGACGCCAATGGTCGGAAGGTCACTCCAAGCAGACCTAGACCCATACAGACCTAGAGAAAAGTGGGAGGAAGTCCTGGGAGCAGAATTCCCATATCTGAGTGTAGTTGGAGCGCTCATGTACCTTACGAATAGCACTAGGCCGGACATTGCGTTCGCTGTGAATTTGCTAGCTCGGTACAGTGCAGAACCCACCAAAAGGCATTGGAAAGGGATCAAGGATATCTTCCGTTACCTCCAAGGAAGCAAAGATCTCGGTTTGTTCTTCAGAAGAAATAATGAACTGAATTTGGTTGGCTACGCCGATGTTGGGTACTTATCAGACCCGCATATTGGCAAGTCCCAAACTGGTTATGTTTTCCTATATGGAGGAACAGCAGTTTCCTGGAAGTCGTCTAAGCAGACCCTTGTCTCGACATCGACAAACCACTCGAAAATCATTGCTTTGTATGAAGCATCTTGTGAATGTGCATGGCTCCGAAGAATGGTTCACCACATCCAGAAGTCATGTGGCTTGAACATTGAGCAAACTCCCACGATCATCTATGAAAATAATGCAGCTTGTGTTGCTCAAGCACAAATGGGTTATGTGAAGAGCAATCTCATGAAGCATATCAACCCCAAGTTCTTCTATGCTCACGAATTGCATAAGATGAACGAGATCAAGATATTGCATACTAAGTCATGTTCACTAAATCACTAACAGTATCTACCCTTGAAAGGTGCGTAAAAGAGATTGGGATGATGAGACTTAGAGAAGTCTAGATTTCAGGAGGAGATATTTCACATACTCCTACGTAAATCTTGAACATGAGGTTTAAGTACCCAACATGAATCTCGAAGATTAGCGATTGAAGTTTTTGTGAATTGTACTCTTTTCCCTTAGCAAGTTTTTCATGAAGTTTTCTTGTATAAGGTTTTAATGAGGCAATTCGTGTAACACAGTAAGCGTATGCTATGTACTCTTTCTCCAAGTATTTTTCCCACTGGATTTTTCCGGAGTTTTAATGAGGCATATGCATCTCGCGGCAAAGGGCCCAAGGGGGAGTGTTGGGAAACCACGTGGTCCAATGAAAACCCACGATGGTCCCTTAGCCGAAACCCTAAGCGACTACTATATAAGGAGGAGGGGTGTCCCCATTGTACAAGCAACCACAAAGCAATAAAGAATTCGGTCGTCGTTCTCCCTAAACCTTTGTCTCTCTTTCTCTCTCTGTTCTCCAATTCAGATATGTTCGGGAACCCCGGACTATTCGGTAACGAGGTTCCTCAACAATTAGGAGTTGTCATGCATGCATCTTGTTATTGCACAGTGTCTATACGAGTATACGACGGTGAAAGTACACAGATGGGTCAAACTGTTTTTCTGTTAAGCTTATCTTTAATTTCCTTTTGTAGTCACGTTGATTCACAAGCGATTGACTCATGTCGCTCTCACACTTTGGTATCTAGTAGACTTGACCTCTCGTCTTGAGCTTTCGTGGAGCCTTCGCTCAAGGAAGAATAAATTGGACTAACTAAATTCAGTAGTAAATTATTAATTTGGTGAACCGAACTATGTTTAAAAGTATAGTATAACATTATTGCAGTAGCTATTTAAGAAATACGGTCACAAATTATCGGAAATAATTTAGAATAGATCATATAGATTTGCAATTCCGTAAAGTACAGGCCGGATGCTTCAGTACGCGTGCGTAAATTTCTCACTCTACCTTCTTTGATAAGGCACGCGTCAAAAATCAAAATGCATATAATTGAATTACTCCAGCATACTTGGTGTATATAGCTTAGAATTCAAGGAGTAAACTCAGCGTTTTAGTTAGGTGCTTGATATACCATAAGTAATATGAAAGACCAAAATCACGATCAGAAGTGAATGATCTCAAATAATTTTTTTCATCTACTAAACAAGAAGAGCTAACATGGATAATCTTAGATGGCCTCCCACATGTCACAGCAAACACGAACAAGAGAAAAACAAGTCTAGAATACGATCTACTAAATCTTTCTTCTCAAACACAAAGAACGATTTCTTGTAAAAAAAATTGAAGTAAAGTTTGCCTAGATGATTAGAATATGATTTAACAAAAATTCATTCATTAATCGTTCATCCTCGGCAAAAGATCCAAAAGCAATTAGGAGGGAAGGCAAAACCAACTTACAAGAAATTTAAAGTACGGAAAGTAAATATTGAATGTAAATCTAAGAACAGTAGAGAAAATAATATTTGCATTGCATAGATAGAAAGGTTTGCAAAACCACACTACGTAGGTAAAGCTCACAAATGAGTACACAAGGAAACTCTAAAGCCTTGCTATAAACATTAGGAAGAGGCATCACTCTACCTTTCTATTTATAACCTAAAAGTATACTAACTTGATCACTACTCCATCCGCGAATCTTGATTCAACGATTCTCCTTCGTTTGAGTAGAGCTCAAGTAGGCATCCCAGCCGTCCACGGGTTTTATCCATTTACACTAACTTGACTACTACTCTATCCGCGAAACTTGATCCAACGATGCTCCTTCGCTTGAGTATAACTCAAGTTAGCATCCCAATCATCCACTTGTCCTCCCGGTTCGAAGAATTGGATCCAAGTACGCCCAGTAACACCGTGTTTTTGAAGCAGCCCGGCATCAGAAGTGCGGCCGACGACGTCGGGATGAAGCGCGCATGACGCGATCCAGACAAAGGTACAAAAGAGTATCCTACGTGGCACTTTAGCTGTCAGTTAGCATCAGCCAGGCTACCGCCACCGTGCATGCTCAATCGACGGATGCTTCTGTTTTGACTTGGACTCACGTCAATGACTCATCCAAACCTTTTTCCCAGACACACAGATCTCAGAATCTCACAACCACTCTATTCTTAAACAGCTTTTGGATCGATGTAACAGGAGAACACATTAGATAAAAGTAACGAAAAATAACAGAGTGAATTTCACCACAGGCACGGAATTTGCGAGTGGAGATTGAGCTCATGGGTCCAACACGAAAGAAAAAGAAAATATAGCCACGCTTGCAGAAAAAAGATGCAGATTAAGACGTACGTGTTGCAGATCTGCTCTGCCACGGCAGGTCGCCCAGTTATTAACGAACGCTGACAGGCGGATAAACAAAATAGGGAGATGCTCCCATGAAATTAAAATGGGATAATTCATGATATGACAAGTTAATCTTTTCTTTTACTAGATTTTGCAATTTATTCTTATGGGCATCCACTTTAGAATAGAATGATGATACAACATGCTCTCGATAACTTTCTCCTTGCCCACCTTTGCTTAATTAGCTCATGTAGGAGACAATCCTTAGCAATGTTCTCATGATCATCCCTAATCGCCACTCCCCACACAAGCCATTAGCTGGATTCCTTCTCCTCCTTGGATTCCAAAGGTATCCTATCCCTGGGAGACTAGAGCAATAAAAAAGCAAAGTGTCCACCGTATATATCACACGATATTTTTTGTAAACGCCAAGACTTTCAACTTTATCTCAAGCCGCTTCTCCAATTGGACATTATTTGCAAAAACACCGCAACAAGAACACAAAGAAGCGCTCACATGCCCTCGTACTAGCTAGCTGCCGTGGTCAAAGATCAGTGAAGATCACAAAAAGAGCAAACATTGCTCTCATACTAATTGTCGGACCAAGGAAACGACTAAAAGAGGGTTTGAATAGGCTCCACACAATTGAACGGGCTCATAAGACTTTCCCCCAAAGAATGACAAAAGATCTTCCCTCTAATAGCTATGAGAAGCTATAAAGGTTAGATCAAGATGCACAGTGAAAACCAACACAAAAACCCAAACCAAAAGCCACAACAAGCTGCAGATATATCTGAGTCAAATAATCTGGGTCACACAACAAAAATACAGCAACACAACTCAAGAGCAAAACAAGCGTAACGTTCAATCCGTGGCTCCAAATGACTTTGGAATTTGAAACACAACTTTCCTAGGACCCTAGTAACCTATATTAATAAACAATCTCAAGCCTCATACCTAAAGTTCTAACATCGAGGAAAAAATGTATAGCCCTAAGGAAGCAGTTCAACAAATATGGACTTCATCAAATAGAGAACCATCAAAATGATTATGTTCCTGCATAAGATCAGAATAAAAATAAACTGTCTATGGTATTCTCATTCAGAGATGAGAATGAAGTGGAAGTCAAATCAGAGCATGATAACTTTCAGGGCGAATTGTGGATGGAATTAAATTTCGCCTTGGAATCCATCAACTTAAAGGAGATGAAAGTGCTACAAAGATTCATGTTTTAAGACGATCCTGATCAGACAAGTTGTTGTCTCAATGCATCTCGGATGTTTAGATATTCATTTACAAAACATATAACTGGTTGTTCCTTGTAAATGTCATTGCAGAAATATCTAAGGAGAAGAAAATTTTCAACAACAAATACTAATTATGGAAGTTCTTCCAAGAGAGGAAGAAAAACATCTAGATTATAGACGGTTCTTCAAACAAACTGTCTGTGATAGCCTATTACCACAGACGGTTCTTGACACAAACCGTTTGTGATAGTCTATTATCACATACGGTTTATACCAAGAACAGTTTGTGATAGGTCTTTCACATACAATTCAGAAACCGTCTATAATGCAATGTATTATCACTGACACATACTTATAGATGGTTCATAAAACCATCTATAATGACATTTTCAAACAATCTGTGATAGCCTTTTCTGTAGTAGTGTACTATGAGAATGCCTATATGGATGGGATATGACCTCCTAGATTTTTCTCCACCTATTAAACTTCCTTGACAACCAACAAAATAAAGAGGATCAAGTACCAAAGCATATCCAACCAAAATGATCAAAGAACAAACTAAATTTGAGAGAAATTGTAAGAGCAAAGACTTGTATGAATTTGATAGATATATTAATGCTTAGAGTTGAATGTTTACAATCACTTCCTAGCCACACACAAACCTAAGGATGCAAAAACCTTTCACACACAAGAGCATCAACTCCTCTCTCCCTAAGGCTCTCTCAAAGCACTCTCTACCAAGGCTTCTAAAGTCTTCATGCTAAGCCACCTCTACCTCTTCTTTTATAGTTGTGGTCAAGCCAATCACTCCACCTCTAAAGCCCTAGATCTGAATCCCAGATGTGGATACTATCCACTTACACATGGCTAACCTGGGAACCCAACAAAATGATGGGTTTTACAATTAACTCAACACTTGAGCACATTTTTCAAAGCACTCTTCACCATGATGCTCCAATAACCCAATCTACACACTTATTCCCCATTCGCTTGACCTAAACTATTTAGACCAATGTCGTGTTTCCATACCGTTATTTTTCAATATTGGACGAATGTTCAAATTGCCCCTCTACCGACCTTTTCCCATTTCTTCTCCTCGAAGCAACATTAAAATCAATCCAACTCATCAAAGCATAGGGGTGTAGCCAACGAGTGGGCTACATTAGGCTCGAGCCCACCCACCAGTCGTTGGACCCTAATTATCTACTTTAGCACTGGCACTAAATTTTTTGCATAGCAACAGTGAATGCACATGCACTTGGACATGGCTAGAGGAACAAGAAACTTTCTTGGGTGGGTGAGTTGCTTCTTGGGTCATATGGCTTGGTAGGCCGCTACTTATTAGAGGCCTAATTTGCACAAGTGGACTTGAACCCTAGATGCACATAGAGACCAGAGAGAGAGGGCGTAGCTCAATACCTCACCTTCACGAGGACATGGCAACCTGTTGAGCCAAGGGCGCTTGATGTGTGTCATAGGGAGTCAACGATTGCAAAGGCATGGTAAGGGCATTGAGTGTATGCCGAGGAGCCGATGAGGGCACAGGCGTGCGGTGACAGGCAACCCACCAAAACGACGGCGAGCGGCAGGGAAGGCGATGTAGAGTGAGTTCGAAAGTTCCTGACTAACTAAGTGAGTTGACTTAAATAGCCAATAGGCATTGTGAGCCTGTCTTCTTATTTATGATTTTTTTGTCAATTGTAACAGTGTCTATAGGGTACATAGAGACAATAGTTGATTTGTTTGATTGATTAGTGTTAACTTGTTCATAGATTTGCAAAATTTTGATAAATGAACATTGCACAAGTATTTATCAAATAATGAAGTACCAGTAGTAACCATTGATGATAATAGTACACAAGCTGTTTAATATGTTTGTCCCAATTAAGCCTAACCTTTTGAGCCCACACTCCTTTTTTTTGCTTCATCACTGTCTCTGTATGTTTTGACACGTGTCCTATGGCATCCAATGATTTGTAGTCAAGTCTTCACACATCCGATCTCCCTCGGATCGTCTCTACTTACACTGATCCAAGTTACTTGGCACACCACATGCACTGACTAGTCTCTTCACAATCCTTGTCTTTTCCATGCTTCTTGCCTGAGCCACATAGCCTCACCTGGACTTACCTGACCGTACAAACCTTAGCTCTTCGCCTAGTTCCGATAAATGCTATTGACCACTAACGTTCTCCAAGCCACCTACATATTCAAAGACCAAGCAACCATCCCGATCATAAGTTCCATACATTTGACTCACATTAGTCAAAATATGCGTCATGCAACACACACTAACCCTAACCACCTAGGATCAAACCATAATACTATCTCATGGCTCACAATGCACTATACCGCTTTTATGGCATTACCTCTTCACAAACAACTTTCTATCACTCTAAAAACATCACCAATAGACTCACCTCAAAGTCCTATAGAAAACACGTTAAGGCTTTATGGCTAGGGATGAAAACGGAACAGAAATGGTCGGTAAATGGTCGTTCCGTTTCCGTTTCCACATCTTTTATCGGTAATAGAAACGAAATCAGAAACCCCGGAAACGGATACGAAAACGAATAATGATGAAAACGGATGCTGAATGGAATGGAGCGGATACGAAAACAAATGTGAAAAATTCCACAAGAACGTAGTAAATGATCACAATATACATGACCGCAAAAACAATGTAACTCATGCCATCTCAAAGGCAGATATAAGAATAATGTTATGTTCACCGGTATCACTAGAAAATTTTTTCTCAAGTTTGTCGGTTGAAGGTTCACTATTTGTCCTCTAGATCAGACCATCATGTCCTCCTATATATCATTATCATCGACATCCTCTTGCTCCTCTAACTATAAAGATGTAATGCCCTAAAATTTGTATATTATTGCTCAATGTTCATTTATGATTTTCTAAGATTTATCCTGGATTTTCTAGAGTTTATAAATGATATTTGCTATTTTTTAGATTTATATAATTAATTTATTCATTAAAAATGAAGCCAAAATTATGTTAGAAATAATTTCCTAGGTTCAAAATGTTTCAAAGTATTTTAAAGATTTTTTTCAGAATTTTTGAACCCTATTTGATATTTTCTATAAAGCCATTTGTATTTCTGAAATTATTTTAATTCGAAAATAAATGTAAATTCTCTATTCTCCTTTTTTGGCTAAGTTTCCGATGGAATTTTCGGTTTCACTTATACGGAATTTTCGATTCCGTTTCCGCTTCCGACGGAAATGGCTCACCCGTTTTCGTTTTCGTTTCCGACAAAAAAATTTCCGTTTCTGTTTCCATACCGACATTTTCCGTTTTTGTTTCCGAAAAAAGACTTCCATTTCCGTTTTTTCTTCGAAACGGTCGGAAATTCCGTTTCCGTTTTCATCCCTACTTATGGCCACCAGATTGACGAAACACTCTAAAATAACTCAAAGCATCAAAAACACGCTTATTGAAAAATTATCCGATGTATGAACGGACCCATGTAATCTTGAAATTACATATTCTATATTCTCTGGACAAATGACCTGGCTCACCCGATGGTCCGACTTACACTGATTTAGCCTAGAACACTCTCTGGATCAATGATTTGGATCAATGATTTGACCAATTCGGATCGTCCGCTCTAAAACAAAACAACCTCGAATATTTTTACTCTTATAAAAACAAACTTCAAATGCTAAATCCAATCAAACTAAAGTGTCAATTACTCATCACAAAATATAGGACGACCTTTCACGTCGTGTCACGGTGTGTTTCCTGTTGTTGGTCTTCATCTTCCTGGACGGATCGAATTCGAGAAAGCAAGTGACATTATATTTTAAGTTTCATATACTTACATGAAGAAGCACTGTGCAGACGCGGTTGTAAAGCGGCTTGACTAAAAGCATGTTTTTTTATTGACTTTTGGTTAAACCAGTAGCGCCGGTACATAATAGACCATCATACCATGTTTATGTCAGGAACTCGATAGTGCAGACCTAAAAAAGAAAATTCTTGCGTTTTGGTTTGTTGAACTGAATGTTGTCAATTGTATGAAATTTGAGTAAAATAATTTCTTTTTTGAACGATATGGAAATTTCGGCAGAAGTTTCTCTCTAATGGTAACATAACATTATATATAGAACACATATCATCATCTAGTGCACATTAAAATTGACAAAAATTGATAGATAACATAGCATTAGAGATAGAGAGAGTTAATTGCACAAATCATCCATTGCAAATCACAAGTTTGCATATGACCAGTACCAAATTAAGCATATGTCTCAAATTTGCACATGACGAGTACCAAAAGATAACCAACTGATTCAAACCAGTGTGTGGTATTTCCTGAAATCGTGAAAACATGGAGTGGTATTTCCTGGAAGAGTGTAAATATGGGACATATATATGGACAAAATAGGCCTTTCTTATGGCTAAAAAAGGGAAATACTTTAATTTGCAATAAAGTAGAGAAAATGATATATGCTAATTAAATCTAAACTTCTTTAGAGTTGTAAGGCCCCCATTTTTGATAAATAAATACCAAAAATGGATACCATGTGCACACATGGTAGAAACCATATTTTAAGAAAATAATCAAAACAGCTAACTATGTGATGACTTTACCAAGTGTCCATGACGGCGGACGCGGCTAATCGATTAGTTTTACACTCTGCAGAGGTATACAGCTTTCCCCACAAGACATGACTGACTCTTTGAGCAATCGATATTTGCACACTGCCTTTGGTGTGCCGCAGAGAGTCATGTTATAACTTTTACATTATTTAAACCTAACTTTGCACCAGCACGGTGACGATAAACCCATCCTGTGGTGTAAAGACTCAGAGCATAGAAATGATGGAATTACCCACAGTATGGCATACACCGTTATATTGGTAGACGTTTAATCCATGATCACCTCGGTGTGGACGTCCCGTCGAGCAATTCATTAAGAAACAACTCGTACTACTCCGGCCTTCCAAGTGCAAAGCTAGTTTTAAACAACTTAATAAGTTAGAGCTGTCCCATACCAGCACTTGTGGTTGTATGAATATTCTTAGCCTGAAAACAACTCATAGTTCGGTCCTTAATCCGACACGGGCAATAATCTCCACCCTACACTACGTGCAAAGACATGCACTCCCGGCTATTGCCAATAATTGCCCGCATCTAAACCATAGTTTTATTTTCATTTTTCCAACCAAAATACCAACCACAAAATGGTCATACCCGAAGAATGTCATATCCAACATTTTTAATCATATCCAAGTCTTATATTCATTTGAGCATGGCTAAGCATGACACTAACTGTGATTACCCAATTTGATATTAAATAATGTCTAAGCTATTCTAGGGTTTTCAAGGTTCACAATTTCCTACTTATCAAGGAAATTCTATAAGTCTACTGGTACAACTACCATTACCCGAAATATAGCAGACTTTAACAAAATAAAGTATGCAGTAAAATATTTAATGAAAACATTTATAAAATTGGGATCAATATGGTCAAAGGGGTTTGCTTGCCTTGTTGAGTATCCTCGACTTCAAACTCCTGGTCGTCGAATACACCGGGTTCGTCGGATTCTACACGTCGTATGGCGACATATAACAAATACCAAATTTCGATAAGGCCAAAAAGAAATCAGATGGAAATATTCAAATAAAATGATTTCACAAATTCAGGAATGGTTACATGAGTTATTTGTTCCTATTTACAATTTAAAGATTTAGTTCATTTAAACCATTATTGCATTATTTGCTACCCATTTTGTAACTTAAATTTTTCTTATAATACACCCTAAGTATTTTTATAGATTCTGGTTTCTGAGATTACATGGATTCTAATAAAATTTATTTTACCAAATTTGGAGATCATATGCAAAATTTTCATGTATGACATATTTCTAACTTTTCTTTTAAATTTCAATTTGAATTTCAAATAAAATTTAATTCTGAAATATTTTTGCATATTCTGAATCTACTGGATTTTATATGAATTTATAAATTTATTTCATCAAATTTGGTTAAGTGATTCAAAAGTTATGGCTAAATGAATATCTAGGTTTTTGAATAAATACTGAAAATTAGAAAATTTCCGAAAATGGAAAGTACGCTTTCACATGTAAAACGCGCTTTCCCTTTTTGGGCTGCACCGGCCGATCTGCGGACACAGCCGCCTAGGTGGCAGCGACGTGCGCACGCCACGCGCCACGCGCGAGAGGTCGACAGCGGGACTGGTCCACGTGGCGCCGACTAGCGTCTTGATGAGACCGACAGTCGGGCCCGCTAGTCGGCCGACACACCACAGCAGCGCTTTGGCGCGGCGATCGACAGTTGGGCCCGCTGGCGTGACCTGAGCAGGCTGCGGCTTCGGCTTCGCGGCGCGCGAACGGAGCCGGGCCGTGAATGGGTTCCACCAGAGGCACCAGCAGGCCAAGGCGCACCTTTGGGTGGCGACGCGGTGACCGGAGGTGGTCGGGAAGGCGGTCGGCACCGACGAGGGGTGGCGGAACTCACGGCCGACCGGCGACGCGGCGAACTAGCTACTCCCAAGCTTGAAGATCACCCACACGAGCATCAGTGCATCACAAGGATCCCATTTCTGGGTTTAGCTCAAAGAATGAATGGCAGAGGAGGGTTCTCACCGTACGCGGTGGCGGCGGAAGAAGAACACGGCGGAGGAGCTCGCCGGGGAAGAAAGAGCTTCGGCTAGGGCTCGGGATGAGCTCCTGGAGGTGCTAGGGTGCTTCGGGTTGAAGAAATTGGAGTGAAATGGTTTGAGGTGGCGAATGGGTGGATTTCCCCCTTTTCGGGTTTTTGTCGTCGCCGGAGAAGACGACCAAAGCAACGGCGGAATGGATTCACGGGGACATGGCTAGCTCGGCTGCGACGAGATGAGAGGGGTTTATATAGGGAAATGAAGTCGGTTTGGCGCGGCACGACAAAATCCGAGATGGTGCCTCGCGCGAGAGAGCAGGAGAGGGGAGAAGAACGCTCTTTGGGAGGCGACACGCGGGGCGGATGGCAGCGGCTGTCGGCTGAGTTGGCTCATTGACAGCCCGGGCCCACACGTCAGCGAGAGCGAAAAAGAAGTCTGGCGAAGCCTCAAGACAGAACGGAGTTTCAACGACGTTTTCGATGGTCAAAACAACACAAAATTTTATAAAATTTTTACCATAGGTCGGCAAGGATATTAACAGCCTCCTGAAAATATTTCACTATTTTATGATGCATGCAGATATTTAGAAAATTCTGACAGTGCAACAGTTGCTGCATTGCCCATTCGGTTTTTCTTTTAATTTGCTATTTAACTGAAGTAATTATTTTACAAAACTTTTTATGACAGTTTTAAATGATATTATACACCTTCTTTAAAATTACAGACTTTAATTATAACTATTTATTTTTTAAAAATTCTGACATTACTGTTTTCCAGATTATTTATTCACTATTTTTGAATTTTTAAAATTATAAAATGAATTAGTAAATTCTTGATATTTTTACTGGATGTTTATAATGTTTTTATGTCGGAAATATAAAAATTTTGGGTCAGGATGACTTATAGATATTTTTACCCAATTGTTTTACCATTTTACCCTGAGATATTTACTCATGATTATCTTTGATTAATTATTATTTTTACTAAGTCAGCTTACCAACCGACTTAAGCAAGCTGAGGAGAGCCCTCAGATATTTATGGGGACTTTGGTAAATTTTTGTTGAATTAACATTTTTACTTTTTACTATTTTCTATTTACCACATTCTTTGTTTCACTTTCTTGCATTAAAGAAAAGCCAAAAGAATATACAGAAAACCCAGAAATTTCAGAAATTTCGAAAATAATACACAAAAGATTTTTATTTCATTTTTCTTTATTTTATAATTTTTTAGGCTGTTACAGATCTACCCCTCTTACAGAAATCTTGTCTCCGAGATTTGGAGATGACTAGAAGAAATCGGGGAACTCTTGTCGAAGATGATCTTCCCTTTCCCAGGTAGCTTCGTCTTCAGTATGATTGCTCCATTGCACCTTCAACATCTTGATGGTCTTGTTTCTTGTTTAGCGTTCGGCTTCTTCCAAAATACGAACTGGATGCTCCCGATAAGATAAATATGGCTGAAGATCTATCCCTTCCAAATCAGCGAGGTCGGAGGGAACACGAAGGTATTTCTTAAGCTGAGATACATGGAAGACGTTATGAACGTCAGATAGTTGAGGTGGCAATTCTAATTGATATGCCATCTCACCCATCTTTCCAATAATCCGATAAGGTCCAATGAATCGAGGAGCCAATTTCCCACGGATTTGAAATCGACGAACTCCACGAAGAGGCGAGACTTTAAGGTAGACATGGTCACCAACTTCAAAACTGAGTTCACGACGACGATTGTCGGCGTAACTCTTTTGACGAGATTGAGCTTCTTTCAGTCGGCTTCTGATCATGTCCACTTGCTCTTGAGCTTCTTGAATAAGATCTGGGCCAAGAATTTTCTTTCTCCAACTTCGCACTGAAAAAGAGGGTTCGACATTTCCTTCCATACGCTCAAAAGGCGACACTTGCAGACTAGATTGAAATCTGTTATTATAAGAGAATTCGCGAAGGCCAAACTTTTCTCCCACTTAGAGCCGTATGACAAAGACACGTGCTCTTAACATGTCTTCCAAAATTTGATTGGTCCTTTCCGCTTGTCCATCACCGAGGATGATAAGTCAGATCAAATTCAACTTAGTACCCGTAAGACGGTGCAAACTTTCCCGTAAACGAAGTAAACTGGGAACCTCGGTCAGAAACAATCGTCTTCGGGACGCCATGAAGACGGACAATATTCTCCAGATACAACTCGGCAAGCTTATCTCCAGAATGAGTAGTCTTGACCGGAATAAAGTGAGCCACTTTAGTTAGTCGGTCAACGATTACCCATATGGAATCATGCCCTTTCCTGGTTCTTGGCAAACCAGTAATAAAATCCATGCTGACGTCTTCCCATTTCCACTCTAGTATCTTCAAAGGCTGCGAAGTCCCGCAGACGTTGATGCTCGGCTTTGACACGACACACATCACGCATCGCGACATATGCAAATGACATCCTTTTTCAAACCGGCCACCAATATTCCCGCTCGGAGATCTTGATACATCTTTGTACTTCCAGGGTGAATTGAGAGGGGAGACTCATGGGCTTCTTTGAGAATCAACTCTTTTAATTCTGGATCATCAGGAACATATATTCGATTTTCGAACATAAGCACTTCATCTGAACTTTCATGAAATTTGGATTCCTTTCCTTGCTTCAATTCTTCACGCACTTTGATAATTACTCCATCTTTGAGCTGAGCAGATTTAATCTGGGACTTAAGGGTTGGTTGCACCTCTAGTGCGGCCAAATAACCTTTTTCGACAACTCCCAAATTAAGCTTTTGGAAATCTTTTACCAGATCGGATTGATCGGTTAGAGATGACACAGAAAGACAATTAAGCTTTCGACTTAGAGCATCAGCCACGACATTGGCTTTACCAGGATGGTATTGAATGCTAAGGTCGTAATCTTTTATCAACTCTAGCCATCTTCGTTGTCTTAAATTTAGATCAGGCTGGGTGAAGAAATATTTCAGACTCTTATGATCGGTGAATACACTGCATTTGTTTCCAATCAGGTAATGACGCCAAATTTTCAAAGCGTGCACTACTGCAGCTAATTCCAGATCATGAGTCGGATAATTGAGCTCATGAGGTTACAACTGACGAGAGGCGTAAGCTACGACTTTTCCTTCTTGCATAAGCACACACCCAAGCCCATTCTTGGAAGCATCACAATAAACATCAAAGCTTTATGGACATCGGGTAACACTAGCACAGGAGCTGATGTTAGCCTTTTCTTTAATTCCTGAAAGCTTTCTTCGCATTCAGGTGTCCACTCAAACTTCTTTTCTTTCTTGAGAAGCTGGGTCAAAGGACGAGCGATTTTGGAGAAGTTCTCGATAAAGCGGCGATAATATCCCGCTAGACCGAGAAAACTTCGAATTTTCGGAACAGACTGAGGGGCTTCCCAGTCTAGAACAGCTTTGACTTTACTGGGATCAACGGAAATACCACCTTCCGAAAGAATATGACCAAGGAAAGCAACTTCTTTTAGCCAAAATTCGCACTTCTCGAATTTGGCATAAAGCTTATGCTCTCGAAGCTTTTCAAGAACCTTACGCAAATGATGCGCATGATCTTCTTCGGATTTGGAATAGATGAGAATATCATCAATGAATACCACTACGAACTTATCTAAATACTCCATGAAAACTTTATTCATGAGGCACATAAAATTAGCAGGAGCATTTGTAAGTCCGAAAGACATCACGGTATATTCATATAGACCGTAACGAGTGGTAAAAGCGGTTTTAGAAATATCTTCTGGCCTGATCTTCAATTGATAGTACCCATGTCTTAAATCAATTTTCGAAAAGATTTGAGCACCAGTCAATTGGTCGAACAGATCATCGATACGAGGCAAAGGATATTTGTTCTTAATTGTGACATCATTCAATGCACGATAGTCCACGCACATGCATATTCCACCATCCTTTTTAGGCACAAAAAGAACTGGACTACCCCAAGGAGAAGAGCTAGGTCGAATAAAGCCTTTTCTTAATTGCTCTTGAATTTGATTCTTTAGTTCGACTAACTCATCAGGGGGCATTCGATAAGGGCGCTTGGATATAGGCGCTGTTCCAGGAACAAGGTTTATGACAAATTCTATATCCCTATCTGGAGGCAGGCCTGGCAGTTCATCTGGAAAAACATCAGAGAACTCGGAGACAATTGGAATCTGGCTAAGATCTTTTATTATGGCTGAACAAAGGGAAGCTTGAGAATTTGAAGAACTTTGAATGGAAGAGAAATGAACTGGAATCCCTTCAGAGCTAACCAAAGAAATGGATCGATTGGCACAGTCTATGCATCCTTTGAACTTAGACAACCAATCCATACCAAGGATCACATCTAACCCTGAGGTTTCTATAAGGATAAGGTCAACATGAAACATGACTCCATTAATTTCAATGCTAACCTCAGGACAAAACTTAATTGAATTCATGACTGAACCAGGGGAATAGATTATCATTTTGGTAGAGAGAAGATCAATTTCTAAGTTATTCTGATCAGCAAATTTCTTAGAAATAAACGAGTGCGATGCTCCAGAATCAAACAATACCAAAGTAGGTACCGAGTGCACAGGAAACATACCCAGTACCACATCTGGCGCTTCGTTTGCTTCTTCAGCGGTCACATGATGAAGACAACCGCTACTCGCACTGCGATTAAGAGCTACGGCAGGCTTGACGACCTGAGAATTCCCAGCTCCTGAAGGTCGACCTGGGGGTCTCTGAACTCCTTGCGACGACTGCTGCCCTGACGCTTGACCTCTTTTAGGGCAGGCATTTGCATAATGCCTGCGCTCTTTACAATGATAGCAGGTCACACCGGCGGCTTGATTCTGAACTCTAGAAGTCCTTCTTTCATTACCGCTCGAGGATCGAGCAGAAGGTCTCTTGGGCGGGTACGGACCTTGACGCTTTGTTCTTTATTCTTGAGGCGAGAGGAGGTCGAACATTGGTCGGCCGACCAATGCGCGGCCTCGGCAAATTCGGACTGGCAGCTTTCCGCGCCATCCACTTCCCCTTTCGACTTTCCATAACATCACGCGAACTATGCTCAGCGATTATAGCCTTGTCCACGAGTGTTTGGAAGTCATGGAAGTCGTGAATGGCGAGAAGATGCTTAACTTCATTGTTCAGATTGTCCCGGAAGTGCTCAATTCTTCGTGCTTCTGAACTGACTTCTGATGACGCATAGCGAGCAAGGTAATTGAAACGGTGAAGATACTCCATCACGGACATATTTCCTTGACGCAGGTCAAGAAATTCTTGTCTTTTTAAATTCACCAAGCTCGAGGGAATATGCGTCTTCCTGAAGACTTCAACGAAAACATCCCAAATAACTTCTTGATCTTGGGGCCTTGCCGCTTGGAAATTTTCCCACCAGACTGCAGCGGCTCCCTGGAGTTGGTACGACGCATAAAGGACCTTCTCATGATCATTGCATTGAGCAATGGTCAGCTTGCTTCCAATAGCTTGTAACCAATCATCCGCATCCAGGGGATCTGACGAAGATGAAAAGGTTGGAGGCCGGGTCTTCAAAAATTCTCCCAACTTGGACTGATGGGAGGCTTCACCAACACCATGCCTGGAACTTGCAGCTCCTAGGTTGGCCGTATTTTGGACCAACTGTTGGAGTAACAGGGTATTTGTCTGGCGACCCTGTTCTATCATCGCAAGCACTTGGGCCATGGTTGGCGGCCCTGGCAACTGCCCCTCCGGAACTTCTTCTTCTTGAACTTGAGGAGGCGGCGAATCTCGACGACTGGGACGACGCGACGAAGACCCTCGAACTACCGTCGGATGGATTGGATTGGGCTGGGCTGGAGTGGCCGAAGTCACTCGCCGAGGGTGAGTTTCCGGGGTTTCCTCACTCCCCAGAATCTCATCCAAGGATCGGGTAGCAGGCATCTGGAACAAAATTATTAATGAATTAACAGATAAGATCAGATTTAATTTTAATCTTAGTTGTTACCAATTGTTTTAAAAGCAAGATTCAATATTGTTTATGAATTGATTGTTATTATTAAGGATCACAACGTCGTAAAAATATTAACTGAAAGTTAAATATTTACGAGTAGGAACCAAAAGCACACGAAACAATATAAAGCAAAAACTTTATTTCAACTTTATAATATTCACAGCAAAACATAACATTTATTTTTGACGTTACTACATAAAAGGGCAGAACCAAAACCTCATCTAACACTACTCATCATCTGACAAACTCACAGACTATTACTATCTCTACGACTAGAACTCTCGGCATTAGGAGGATAAGGGGTCTCCTGACGGCGATGCTCCTGCGGTATCTGAGGACGCCGCGGAGGAAAACTATGGGTGTCTACCTGGATGCTCGGCAATCTAGGGCGACTCCCTATCACTGACATCCTTGCCTGGCGACACCGGGTGGTACTGGGTGTCGTCGCACACAGTGCTCGAGGAATTGCCCAACCGAGCGAGAACAATACCTCGCAACGCAGGGCGATGGCATTCTCTAGGAATGCTACACGGCGACGCCTCTCAGATTCGCTTATTTCGACGGCAACATCGTCGAGGCATTTATGAATTCCACTAAGTTACGTAAAGTGGGGTTTTGTAACCCAGTGGCATCCATATAGCTATTCTCCCCACTTGGTGGCCGGAAGGGAATCCTCCTATATACCACCGCCGCCTGTAAGGTGTGGCGTAATCGACAATAGCCATATAGGCGGCTTCATTCATGGCCATCATAAGGAAGATCCAGGACCCTCAAAAGATAGAAACTCTTCACTATCTTCATCTCGGGTAGGGATATCCACCCTAGCTATGTATTCCACAGAGACAGAACTAACTGCCGCGTGGAATACTATATATCGTGGATTTTGAGGAAAATGGGCGAATTCTAGCAAACGAGCAAGAATTCCCGCCATGCCAGAATTCTCCCTATTAGTGGAAGTGTAACATGGGGTATATCCGCCCATCTGCACATTTAACAAGGAATTAGTATTCCTGATTAAATGTAAGACAGTAAAGTAATTTTTGGAGAAAAAGATTCTAGTAGAAATTTAAAAACAGGAAAGAGTTATTAACAGGTATACGCATAATCCAAAGAGGAGTTTCATGCATATAAAGAATAGACAGGTAAGATGTCCTAATTCAAAATTTTAGTTCACTTGGATCCTAATATCAAGTTTTATGTTTTTATTACTCCCATACTACCTAAGGTTTCCTATACAAGATGGCTCGATACCAACTTAAGGCCCCATTTTTGATAAATAAATACCAAAATGGATACCATGTGCATACAAGATTAGTCCCATGATCGGTAGCTAGTACGCACAAATACAAATTGATATCACAGTCATACACAAACTTTATTACACAATGAAGTAAGATTACATATTATTTTTACAATACCAAAAGTAAAACTGCAGTGGAGACAACTTCTTGTAGTATGCCTTTTTAACCCATTGTTCCACAGGACCATGTGCATACAGTACTAGTCCCATGATCAGTAGCTAGTACGCACAAATACAAATTGATATCACAGTCATACACAAAACTTATTACACAGCGGAAGTAAGATTACATATTATTTTTACAATACCAAAAGTAAATATGCAGTGGAGACAACTTCTTGTAGTATGCCTTTTTAACCCATTGTTCCACAGGCAACTGACAAGGGAAAATCCTTAGATAAATTCATCGTTAAATTCCTCGTATCCTACATCAACGTAAGAATCGTCGGGGAAATCTGTTTCTTCACGTAAAAACATCAACATTGGCAAGTTGAGTACTTACGTACTCGCAAGACTTATGCAAATCCTAAAATACATGCAGACCATTCCAATGAAAGGATAATAAGGTTAATTTGCATAAAGCTGGTTTGAAATGTAATTACAGAATAATAGATTGCAAAACGGAATTTAAACAAAAGCAATTTAATGTTGAAGTAAAGAAAAGTAAGCATAGAGAATTCACAAATACTTGGGTATCATGACCATATTCAAAACAATTTCCACCAACACAAGGTGGAAATTATTAACACATGGTAGAAACCATATTTTAAGAACATAATCAAAACAGCTAACTATGTGATGACTTTACCAAGTGTCCATGATCATGACGCGCTAATCGATTAGTTTTACACTCTGCAGAGGTATACAGCTTTCCCCACAAGACATGACTGACTCTTTGAGCAATCGATATTTGCACACTGCCTTTGGTGTGCCGCAGAGAGTCATGTTATAAATTTTACATTATTTAAACCTAACTTTGCACCAGCACGGTGACGATAAACCCATCCTGTGGTGTAAGGACTTAGAGCATAGAAATGATGGAACTACCCATAGTATGGCATACACCGTTATATTGGTAGACGTTTAATCCATGATCACCTCGGTGTGGACGTCCCGTCGAGCAATTCATTAAGAAACAGCTCGTACTACTCCGGCCTTCCAAGTGCAAAGCTAGTTTTAAACAACTTAATAAGTTAGAGCTGTCCCATACCAGCACTTGTGGTTGTATGAATATTCTTGGCCTGAAAACAACTCATAGTTCGGTCCTTAATCCGAACGGGCAATAATCTCCACCCTACACTACGTGCAAAGACATGCACTCCCGGCTATTGCCAATAATTGCCCGCATCTAAACCATAGTTTTTTTTTCATTTTTCCAACCAAAATACCAACCACAAAATGGTCATACCCGAAGAATGTCATATCCAACATTTTTAATCATATCCAAGTCTTATATTCATTTGAGCATGGCTAAGCATGACACTAACTGTGATTACCCAATTTGACATTAAATAATGTCTAATCTATTCTAGGGTTTTCAAGGTTCACAATTTCCTACTTATCAAGGAAATTCTATAAGTCTACTGGTACAACTACCATTACCCGAAATATAGCAGACTTTAACAAAATAAAGTATGCAGTAAAATATTTAATGAAAACATTTATAAAACTGGGATCAATATGGTCAAAAGGGTTTGCTTGCCTTGTTGAGTATCCTCGACTTCAAACTCCTGGTCGTCGAATACACCGGGTTCGTCGGATTCTACACGTCGTATGGCGACATATAACAAATTCCAAATTTCGATAAGGCCAAAAAGAAATCAGATGGAAATATTCAAATAAAATGATTTCACAAATTCAGGAATGGTTACATGAGTTATTTGTTCCTATTTACAATTTAAAGATTTAGTTCATTTAAACCATTATTGCATTATTTGCTACCCATTTTGTAACTTAAATTTTTCTTATAATACACCCTAAGTATTTTTACAGGTTCTGGTTTCTGAGATTACATGTATTCTAATAAAATTTATTTTACCAAATTTGGAGATCATATGCAAAATTTTCATGTATGACATATTTCTAACTTTTCTTTTAAATTTCAATTTGAATTTCAAATATAATTCAATTCTGAAATATTTTTGCATATTCTGAATCTACTAGATTTTATATGAATTTATGAATTTATTTCATCAAATTTGGTTAAGTGATTCAGAAGTTATGGCTAAATGAATATCTAGGTTTTTGAATAAATACTGAAAATTAGAAAATTTCCGAAAATGGAAAGTACGCTTTCACATGTAAAACGCGCTTTCCCTTTTCGGGCTGCACCGGGCCGAGGCGCTGACAGGCCGGGCCCAGGTGGCAGCGGCGTGCGCACGCGCTGCGCGAAGCGCGAGAGGCTGACAGGCGGGACCTGGGTCCACGTGGCAGCGACTAGCGTGCGCATGAGACCGACAGGCCGGGCCCGCTAGTCAGCGACACACCACAGCGCTTTGGCGCGGGTGACTGACAAGTTGGGCCCGCTTGGCGGTGACCCAGAGCAGGGCTGCGGCTTTCGAAGCTCGTCGGCGGCGAACCGGAGCCGGACCGGCGGAATGGGTTTAACCAGAGGCACCAGCAGGCCAAGGCGCACCTTTGGGTGGCGGCGCGGTGACCAGAGGTGGTCGGGAAGGCGGTCAGCACCGGCGAGGGGCGGCGGAACTGACGACCGACCGGCGACGCGGCGAACTAGCTACTCCCAAGCTTGAAGATCACCCACACGAGCATCAGTGCATCACAAGGATCCCATTTCTGGGTTTAGCTCAAAGAATGAACGGCAGAGGAGGGTTCTCACCGTGCGCGGTGGCGGCGGAAGAAGAACACGGCGGAGGAGCTCGCCGGGGAAGAAAGAGCTTCGGCTAGGGCTCGGAATGAGCTCCTGGAGGTGCTAGAGTGCTTCGGGTTGAAGGAATTGGAGTGAAATGGTTTGAGGTGGCGAATGGGTGGATTTCCCCCTTTTCGTGTTTTTGCCGTCGCCGGAGAAGACGACCGAAGCAACGGCGGAATGGATTCGCGGGGACACGGCTAGCTCGGCTGCGACGAGATGAGAGGGGTTTATATAGGGAAATGAAGTCGGTTTGGGTGCGGGTACGACAAAATCCGAGGCGGTCGTCTCTCGCGCGAGAGAGAGAGCAGGGAGAGGGGAGAAGAACGCCGCTGGGAGGCTGACATGCGAGGGCTAGATGGCAGCGGCTGTCGGCTGAGTTGGCTCACTGACAGCCCGGGCCCACACGTCAGCGAGAGCGAAAAAGAAGTCTGGCGAAGCCTCAGGACAGAACGGAGTTTCAACGACGTTTGCGATGGTCAAAACGGCACTAAATTTTATAAAATTTTTAACATAGGTCGGCAAGGATATTAATAGCCTCCTGAAATTTTTTCGATATTTTATGATGCATGCATATTTTTATAAAATTCTGACAGTGCAACAGTTGCTGCATTTCCCATTCGTTTTTTCTTTTAAATTGCTATTTAAATGAAGTGATTATTTTACAAAAAAATTATGACAGTTTGAAATGATATTATACACCTTATATAAAAATTACAGACTTTAATTTTAAATATTTAATTTTTATAAATTCTGACATTACTGTTTTCCAGATTATTTATTCACTGTTTTTGAATTTTTAAAATTATAACATTAATTATTAAATTCTTGATATTTTTACTGGAGGTTGATAATATTTTGATGTCCGCAAAATAAAAATTTTGGGTCAGGATGACTTATAGATTTGTTTACCCAATTGTTTTACCATTTTACCCTGAGATATTTACTCATGATTGTCTTTGATTAATTATTATTTTTACTAATTCAGCTTACCAACCGACTTAAGCAAGCTGAGGAGAGCCCTCAGATATTTATGGGGACTTTGGTAAATTTTTGTTGAATTAACATTTTTACTTTTTACTATTTTCTATTTACCACATTCTTTGTTTCACTTTCTTGCATTAAAGAAAAGCCAAAAGAATATACAGAAAACCCAGAAAATTCAGAAATTTCGAAAATAATACACAAAATATTTTTATTTCATTTTTCTTTATTTTATAATTTTTGAGGCTGTTACAAGAGTGGTATGTGGTGGAAGTTATTTTTTAGAGTGGTATGTATATCATGAATTATCTCATTAAAAAATTACGGTTCTTCTTGTTCTGCGAGTGACAAAAATGTTATTGTTCTATCTGGTCCAAGTTTACTTTCACAATGTAATGCAAGGGATTGCTGGTATTTAACAAAAACGATTTTACATATTGAGCAATGTCATAACACATAATGTTGTCGATCCTGCTCTATTCCTCTATAGTGGTGAAAAAAATCCACCGCTGCCACGGTTCGTTATACAGCTAATATGTGCACAGCTAGGGGCGGATTCAAGCCCTAGCAGGATAGGGTTCAACATGTAGTGTGAAAATATTAGCAGAATATAGCACAGAGATAGTTTTAAGCCTAATATAAAGTAGTAGTGTAGCATATATTAGTTCAGGATGTTAGCCACTAGAGTTTCAGTACAAGAGAGGAGAGATCATGGATCTGCCACTGTGCACAGCTCCCTTACATTCACTACACTGGAAAAGGTCATCTGTCGCGGTTCATAACTGCCATCAGTGGCGGTTATTGAACCGTTACAGATATAGTGCCACTGATAATCGAGGATTATCAGTGGCGGTTTTCTAACCGCCACAGATAATAGTTATCTGTGGCGGTTCTATTCACCAACCGTGACAGATAACAATATTATCTGTGGTGGTTCTATGTATCAACCGCCACAGATAACAATATTATCTGTGGCTGTTCTATGCACCAACCGCCACAGATAGTACCTTGAAGTTCCTCCATGCCGCATCCATGGTCATCAACGCATCCCGACGCACGCGGTGTTCATCTTCTTCGAGGAATTCGAAGGTTTGTTTGAGCTCCATCTATAGGTCCGTTTTGATGGTATCGGGCACTTTGTGCCAATCCAAAAAGGTGATTGGTACTCTCTCCCTTGCGATATACCCGTAGGTTGTTCTGTAATTTGCTACGAACTTTGGCGGTGCAATTGGGGCCCCAGCATCTGAGACCTCCGAGATGGTATACCGGCCTTCGGGCTTCTTATTTCTTCCTCGGCCACGAGGTCTTGCCACGGGTACGTCGAAGATCGGCGACAACAATGTGGAGTCTTCAACAACAGCGGTGATGTCTTCAGCGGTGGTTGGGTGGAGGTTGAGGAACCTGCTAGGGCTCGGGCTCAGGCTCGGGATGGAATGCTCCTCCATATCAGGCTTGAACGTGCAAACTAAAAGAGGTAAAGTATGGAACCATTAGAATTAGGCGGTCATTTGGGTTAAGTACGGAAGTTTAACTTTGAAAACTAGAAATGAGAGTAATCGAGACAATGTGTTACCTAGTGCTTTAATTAAAACTTTGTTAATTAGGAAATGTGCAGTATTAGATAAAGCTATTATCATCTCATCTACGTTTGTTTGACAACATAAAAGTTGTCGTTAGCCTTGTCTCTAGATGACATGGAGTATGGACAGCAGTCATATTCTACCCTTGTAACATGCCCTAAGAATTTTTTAGTGTTCCAAATAACACCCGATTTATTGTGTCAGAACTGAACTTGATGACCATTCCAAACATTCAGACCTAAAATTGCCTAGCCATCTGATAGAATGGCCCCTAAATTTCAGCATCAAATCCAATTTAACCCTTCAGCTATTTGAGGGGGGAAATTAGCAGCCAAATTTTAAGTTATGTCTGGATATTATGTTATGTTAATTTGTCCAAACAGAAAGCTATGCTGGAGCATGACATCCAATAAAACTATTTCCCATTCTCTCCATGGAAACAAATTAAAAGACAGCTAACTGATCTCCTGGGGCTAATTTCCTTCCTCAAAAGTTGAGGACCTAGACTCGTTCTTTTAGAAGGCTGAACAGCAAATTTGATACATATTAACATTGTAAAACTCCATAAATACTACATTCAAAATATTCTGCACTGGCATATGTGCAGTAAGTCAGGAAATCCCTCTAAAAGGGAAATATAAACCATATGTTTGCTTAAGCAATGCACTACCTAGCCAATAGAAACTACAGCATCAAGTGTCTTCTCGAAGAGCAAAAAAACAAAACAAAAAAGACATCAACTTCTAATTGACTAGAGTGGAGTAATAAACAATCAGCATATTATAAGTCAATTGAACAATAAAAATTACAGTCTTACACAACACTCCATTTCATGTACCAGAGATGATTCTCACCAAGTTTGTCCACTGAAAGTTGCAGCCAATCTTATATTATACCTTCAAATAAGTCAGCCTCTTAGTGAGCTAACACACTAGTGAATTTGCGAACAGAGGAAACTAGTGGGGAAGAGAATGCGATAAACTAAGTTATAGGGGTGTTTTTCCAAATTCAGAATGACAACACTTGAGATCTCTACAATTAATGAATATTTATCGCATCCTAATTAATGAATATTTATCGCATCCGAGTCATGAAGATTTGCTGCCAGCTATGATTTATTAAAAATGGCTTCCATTTTTGTCAGCAGATACATGCCTTCCACATTCTATAAAATGGAGTAGATCTAGAAAAAAAAAGAACAACACTTGAGATCTCTACAATGGAACAACTAATACATCTTGGAGTGACTATTTTCTTGTCATATCTTGTTCTAACTACAGGAGTAAAAGCGCAAAGATACACAGAACATGGAGAAAGTGATAGCCGACATTTTGCCAACGGACATGTCAACAAGACCATTCAGGTATTTATAAAAAAATCATTTCCATTGGAAATCTTAACAACAAAGCTGGTGGTTAACAAGCAATGAAAATCTTGCAATAGACTGAAGATGGTGATGTGTTTGATTGCATTGACATAAATCAACAGCCAGCTCTTGGTCATCCATTGCTGAAAGATCACATTATACAAGTAAGTTACTATTTAACGTCTTGCTTCTCCTCTATATGTTCAAAAAATTGATTGTGTTGGCAACCTTTCTATTATTATTTGTCCTTAGTTTTACCTTTCTTACAAAAATATCTGAAAATTAAATGATATAGCGCAGTTCCTGGCCCAACTCTTGATTTTTGACTAAAAATAGTTTGGTTGGACATAAAATTTGGTCATTATCATAGCAAGATGAATTAAAAAGATAACTTCAGGAAAATATATAAAAAAGAAGATAAATACGTTGACGCTCGGCGGCGGGGCGGCGGGCGGCGCGCAGCGACGCCGGGCGGCGTCGGGCGGAGTCGGGCGTCGTCGGGGCGGCGACCGTGGCGGTGTTAAGCGCGCGCGTCGGCGCAGCGGAGTTTAGGGCGCGTCGGAAGCGGCGGGAGTTTAGGGTTTAGGGCACTCGGTGAGGAGAGAATGTACCAACTTTTATATATAGGGCAAATTATCAGTGGCGGTTCTTCACAAGAACCGGCACTGATACCATTATCTATGGCGGTTCTTCAAAAGAACTGCCACTGACACACATATCTGTGGCGGTTCGCATAAAGAACCGCCACTAATACATATATTATCTGTGGCTGTTCTTTATACGAACTGCCACAGATAAGTGTATCAGTGGCGGTTCTTGTGAAGAACCGCCACTGATATATTAATGAGCCTATATAATCCTAATATATTAATGACCTTATATAATCCTAATAAATATTACATACCCTATATAGTCCTACTAATTATTACATACCCTATATAGTCCTACTAATTATTATATAACCTATATAGTCCTACTAAATATTATATACCCTATATAATCCTAATATAGTAATGACCATATATAATTCTAATATAGTAATATACCCTGTATAATCCTAATATATACCCACATTTCCATTACTCCACACAAATGCATGACGCCACATTTTCATTACTCCATACAAATGCATATTGTTTACATCACATTGCCATTACTCGTATATAGCTAATTATTTTCTTTCACAATTTGCCCTTCTTCATGATCATCGCGATGATAGGTAGCTTCCTGAGTAGTTTCTTCCTCGAGCCTGATGTTACCATCTACGAAAGGAGGCAACTCATCAAACTGGTTGTACTCATCCTCATCCACGACATTCTCAACTCCGACGATCCTTCTTTTTCCCTAAAGAACTACATTACGCTTCTTATATGTCGGGTCGATTACATAGAAGACTTGTGCTACTCGCTTCGCAAGTACGAATGGTTCGTCTCTGTATCCGACATGTTCGATGTCTAAAGTAGTGAAGCCGTACTTGTCCACCTTGACACCCTTTGGGAGTTGTACCCAACGACACCGAAACATCGGGATCTTAAAAATACAATAGTCGAGCTCCCAAATCTCTTCTATGAACCCATAGAAGCTACTCTTCTTACTGCCTGTGTTGTCATAGGCATCTATGCGAACACCACTATTTTGGTAAGTGCTTTTGCTATCCTAAGATCTCGTGTAAAAGGTATATCCATTTATGTCGTATCCTTGCCATGTCAAGATTGTACCTGATGGCCCTTTTGCCAACCACCTCAACATAACACTCGTTTTTTCCCAGTCATATGCTCTTTGAACCAATGATTGAACAAACGGTTATGCTCTTTTGTTACCCAAACCTCTGATCGTCAACGATTTTCCTCTCGTAGCTTATCCTTGTGCATGTCCATATACGAGGACACCTCAACTGACTGATGCAAGACTGAAATGAGCTTTTTCGAACAATCCATGATCGTAAGAATTTGTTGATTTCCTTCCAATCGTCCCTTTCCCAGCTAGCCTACCCTCATGGCGAGATACAAGCACTCCTACCGGTTTCACCCCCTCCATGTAATCCACGCAAAACTCGATAACCTCCTCAGTTGCATAACCTTCTACAATGCAGCCCTCCGGCCGAGATCGATTACGTACATACTTCTTCAGGAAACCCATGTACCTTTCGAACGGGTACATCTGATGTAGGAATACGGGGCCACATACATTTATCTCATTCACAAGGTGAACAATGAGATGAACCATTATATCGAAAAATGACGGAGGGAAATACATCTCTAGCTGGCATAGTGTCTTGACCACATCATTCTGCAGTTCAGTAAGTCTGATGGGATCGATGACCTTCTGTGAAATCGTGTTGAAGAAGAAACACAACCTCATGATTGCCTCTCGGACCTTTTCAAGCAAAATACCTCTAATTGCAATAGGAAGCATTTGTGTCATCATCACATGACAATCATGAGACTTCATGCCAGTTAACTTCAAATCTTTCATTGAGACCATTTTCTTGATGCTTGCGGAGTAACCGGACGGAACTTTCACACCATGCAAGCATTTGTAGAGGTATGTTCTCTCTTTCTTGGATAGAGTGTAGCAAGCTGGGGGAAGGTAAAGTTGGCCTTTCCCGGTGTCTTGAGGATGTAGCTCAGCTCTGATTTTCATATCATCCAGGTCCCTTCGTGCCTTCAGTCCGTCCTTAGTTTTGCTAGGAATATTCAGCAAAAGACCAATCAAGCTATCACATATATTTTTCTCTACGTGCATGACGTCTATGCAGTGTCGAACTTCTAAGTCCTTCCAATAGGGCAAGTTCCAAAATATCGATCTCTTCTTCCACGTGGTCTTCTCAGTACGAGATCTCGGTTTATTATTACTATCTCCCTTTCCTCATCAAATCCATAACCGATGTCAGCTGCCATAATGCCTTCTCCATCATCCAATACGTTATCACCTTCATGTATGTTTTCCTCTTCACCGTGACTTGTCCAACGTGTATAGCCAAGTACAAAACCCCTTCGAATCAAGTGCAAGTGGATGTTGTAACATCCCAAAATTTGCTTTAATATTATTTTATGGGTTATTTGTGCATTCTATGATTTTATGGAATTTATTGGATTTTTTTGGATTTATTTGAATCAACTTTGAATTAGGTATATTGATCTTTGGTTGAAAACTAATTAAATTTATGCAAAGTTAAAATAAAGTTTTGCCAAAAATATTTTATCGGAGTTCAAAATGCCTCAAAGTATTTTTGAGAATTTTCTTGGATTTTTCCTGATAATTTAATTGCCTATAACTAATTAAATAAATTTTTGTAATTATTTTAAATCAGAAAACCATTTTAAATTGAGAACAGTAATGGGCCGAGCCCATGTACTGTGCGTGTGCGGCGGCCCGCGTTTTAGATGCGTAATCGCTAGCCGTTGATCTCTCATCGGGCGATCAGGAGCGATCGTGCTTGAGATCGAAACCCTAGCGCTAGCAACCGGGAGATCAGGATCGGACGGTTAGGAGTAAGCCGTATCGGTTGAGGTAAGTGGAGATCGTGTTCGTTGGTTAGTTGTGGGCGGATCTGATCCAGCCATGTCGTCGTGAATCGCAACCGTTCGTCCGCCATCGGATGGTTGTCGGCCGTCGTGTTCGCGTGAGACTCAAACGCCACCGCCGTATCCGAGATGGACATCGCCGCCGCATCGGCTGGGCTTCCTAGCGCCGTACGTGACCGTCGAGGGCTATTTAAGGGTGTCGCAGCCTCCCCGAGGTTCGTCTTTGTGTGCCGCAGCGTTTGGTTGGGACCGTTTTGCGAGAGCCATCTCAGAGCGTGCCCAGGAGCTCGCCGGAGTAGAGGACGCAGCCGCCGCGGGTTTTCTTCAAGATCACCATCGTTTCGTCTTCCTTCACCACGTGTGAGGACCTTTTGAGATCACCGTAGCGGGCCGCGTCAGATCCAGTTTCCGTAGCGGACCTTTTGAGATCTTCCGTCAGACTCGCCGCGACATTGTTTCCGTGGGGATAGCTGTTAGCCGTCGGATTTCATTGCGTGGCCCAGATCACGTCGGGCGCGGGACCAATCGCAAGACGATGCGTGGCGGTGTTGGGTTCGAAGCGTCGTGCGCCGAGTCTACGGTGGATGGGTGCCGTGCTGTGGACCGGACGTATAGACCGAGCCACGTGGAGGACTTTGGTCGTGCCACGTGTTGCAATGATGTCATCGCTTGCGTCAGGTGGTCCACGGGAACAGTACCCCAGTCCACGGTGAACTCGAGATTTCATGGACCCGGTCTATGCATCAGGAACACATGTCAGATTTTGATTAGTGCACGTGTCGCCGTGGGGTAATTAGGAGTTTTGAGTATAAAAATGATTATGGAAAATTTGATTTTCTAATTTCTGTATTTTCAGTATTTATTCAAACTTCAATAGGCTATATCTTTTGCATTTTAACTCGGATTTGAGTGATTTAAATTTCTAAAAATTTGTAAAAATGAGATATATTTAATGGTCAATTTTATTTGATTTTTGGAGTTCATTTGCTCTCTGTTTTAGAATTTATTTGCTTTTCTCCTTCGGTACGCATAGACATTGAATTGTGCGACGCTTCGGAGGAAGGTCCGACAACTCAAGATCAAGTTCCAGATCAAGACCAGAACCTATTCTGAGGCAAGTTGTGCTTTGATCATGTTGAACCCATGTGTATACAAAAGCTATATTGTTTTACTTTATTGCATAGTATTTCAAGTATACAATTGTTAAACGTAAATTGGGATTTAGTTATTATACCAGATTGATCTATACCCTACCTTGTCATTTGTATGCCATGATCTATTGTCACCCTAGGATGGTTAACTAATAGTTGGTTAATATTGATAATCAACATGGGCTGATTAGACCGTCGTAGATTGCTTAGCTGTGCCACGATATCATATGTACATGAATCATCAATGATTAATCTTGACTAATGGAATATGGAACAATGATGTGAACTTGTGCGTCATGTGAAGTCGTACAATGAGATTGAGTTGTAGTGGCGAGCAATGTCACGCAGTGATATTGATTTGTTGATGGCACGTGGTGTTTGGTAATCAACTTGGGTGATAATCACTTAGATTGGGGCAAGTGACAAGGGGCGAGTATGCTAAGGTATGCCCGATGGGCAGAGGGTATGTGGATGTCTTGCCCTGATCACTCTAAGGACTTAACCTTGCAAGCCTTTGACCTGAGTCAATCATGCAACCACATGTCTGGTATAGGACAGCCTAGCTGATTAATTTGCAATGTCTTAACTTTGGTACTATCTTGGTCGGTGTGAGTTCCCAAGTTATGGTGTAATTCATATGGCGCAAGAGGGGGGTCTTGGATGTGGTAATCAGTCCCACCAGTGTTGAAACCTTAGCGGGTGGTACCGGGTTAAGCCAAAGCATTGTAAAGGCTTTGTCATGATTTCTCTCCGACACACCAAAGGAAGTGTGTTAATTGCATGGCACCAAGAGACGATCATGTCGTGTTGGTAAAGTGCATAACCTCTGCAGAGTGTAAAACTATTCGAATAGCCGTGCTCGCGGTATTGAGCAAAGCTCGGGAATTACAGTTAAGGGTTAGTTTAATTAAATGGAAAATTTGGTTGGGATGGCGGGATTGCCATATGGAAGATTGGAACTTGATTTAGGACTGGAAAACTTGGTTTACTTGAGAAATGTTGAATCTATCTATTACTGATATTTGTTTTACAGTCTTTACAATCTATTTATTGTATTTATTCATAAATGCTGCTTTGTTGCAAAATAGCCATGAAAGCCTATCCTTTGGAATAAGCCTTGCATATATTTATGTTAGAATTGCATTATGTGCACAACTTGTTGAGTGCTTTATGTACTCACCCTTGCCAACAACAACATCACCAGTTGAGGAGTCTGCATCAATGCTGGAGGAGGGGTTCCAAAAGGAGATGATGTTTAGGGTGCAAGCCTTGCTAGTTGCCTGTGGTATACTTAGGGGTTGTCTACATTTTCATTCCGCTGCAGTTTAATATGTTGTGCAGCCTCGCGAGGCATAGTCATGTCAGTTGACCATAAGGTCATTCAACTAGTAATATTTAAATATGATGTCTTTTATAATATCTCCGCTATGTATGGTTGTGATATTTACTGATGTTGAGCCTATGTGCACTAGCGTGATCCTGGACTAGTGCAGCATACACAGAGGGTCCGGATTTGCATATTCGGGTCCCGACAGAATGAAGTGCAAGTGGATGTGCTCTTTGTCTGAAAATATTTTCTCATTCTTGCAATCAATATATGGACAATGTATGTACTCCGTCTTCTTGTGCAACTTGTTCTCCTCAGCGGCTCTTAGAAAAGTAGATACCCCGTCGATGTAATCTCGGCTGTAACGGTTTGCAATGTACATCTATCTCCGGTCCATCTAAAATTAATTAACATATAAAAATTGATTAAAAAACTAATCTAATTACTTATCATCTAAAGGAGCTAGATAATAAATTCATCATCTAAAAATGATGAGCACCTACCAAATTAACTAAAATTTCATGTATATTAATATACACTAATCTTAATTAAATAAATTTAATATATGCAAGATGTATATTATATGTGCACACTAATGGAACCAAATTAAAAGTAATTAAAAAACTAATCTAAATACTTATCATTTAAAGGAGCTAGATAATAAATTCATCATCTAAAAATGATGAGCACCCACCTATAAAATTAACTAAAATTTCATGTATATTAATATCCAATAATCTTAAATAAATAAATTTAATATATGCAAGATGTATATGTCCATACACTAATGGAACCAAATTAATAGTAATTAAAAAACTAATCTAAATACTTATCCTCTAAAGAAGCTAGATAATAAATTCATCATCTAAAAATGATGAGCACCCACCTACCAAATTAACTAAAATTTCATTTATATTAATATCCAATAATCATAATTAAATAAATTTAATATATGCAAGATGTATATGTCACACTAATGGAACCAAATTAATAGTAATTAAAAAACTAATCTAATTACTTATCATCTAAAGAAGCTACATAATAAATTCATCATCTACCAAATTAACTTAAAATGCAATTTATATTAAATATATGCTTGATCATAATTCATCATCTATAAAAGGAACACAACATCATCTAATGAAACTAGCTAGGAAAAAAATTCATCAACTACAAAATGGTATGTAAATAAAAAAACAAAATCTAAACTTTTCATCTCATCTACATATAAACCTTAATTAAACTAGGTTTAAAAATTTAATTGCAACAAGATTAACACAAATCAAGAGAGGAGAAAAAATAACTCACCATGGAACAACTAGAGGAAGTACAAGCACAAGAATTGGAGAAAACGAAATCTGAAAATTAGAAGTTTTGGTTTGCTCTCAGGAGGAAGAAGACCAATGCTGCTACTGACCACCTATTTATAGGCAATATTATCCGTGACGGTTTTTAACTAGAACCGCCACAGATAACATTATCTGTGGTGGTTCTATCCTCGAACCGCCACTGATAATACATTATCTGTGGCGATTCTAGCATTGAACCGCCACGGATACACTACGCCAAAACCTGCAATAGGTGACGGTCTATTTGTGGCGGTTTTTTTCGAACCGCCACAAATATAATTATCAGTGGCGGTTCTATACTGAAAATGGCGGGAAGAATATCAGTGGTGGTTCTATCCTCGAACCACCACTGATAATGAATTATCAGTGGCGGTTCAAGGATAGAACCGTCACTGATAACAAATACATCATTAGTGGCGGTTGGAGGATGAACCGCCATCGATAACTATTTATCGCTGGCGTTCTATCCTCCAACCGCCATCGATACTATTAGAATATCCATGGCGGTTCTATCCTCGAACCGCCACTGATAATTCATTATCAGTGGCGGTTCTTGGATAGAACCGCCACCGGTTCTAGTTAACAACCGCCACTTATAATATTGCCTATAAATAGGTGGTCAGTAGCAGCACTGGTCTTCTTTCTCCCGAGAGCAAACCAAAATCTCTAAATTTTAGATTTCGTTTTCTCCAATTCTTGTGCTTGTACTTCCTCTAGTTGTTCCTTGGTGAGTTATTTTTTCTCCTCTCTTGATTTGTGTTAATATTGTTGCAATTTAATTTTTAAACCTAGTTTAATTAAGGTTTATATGTAGATGAGATGAAAAGTTTAGATTTTGTTTATTTTTATTTACCTACCATTTTGTAGTTGATGAATTTATTTCCTATCTAGGTTCATTAGATGATGTTGTGTTTCTTTTATAGATGATGAATTATGATCAAGCATATATTTAATATAAATTGCATTTTAAGTTAATTTGGTAGATGATGAATTTATGATCTAGCTTCTTTAGATGATAAGTAATTAGAATAGTTTTTAATTACTATTAATTTGGTTCCATTAGTGTGACATATATTAAATTTATTTAACTAAGATTATTGGATATTAATATAAATGAAATTTTAGTTAATTTGGTAGGTGGGTGCTCATCATTTTTAGATGATGAATTTATTATTTAGCTGCTTTAGAGGATAAGTATTCAGATTAGTTTTTTAATTACTATTAATTTGGTTCCATTAGTGTACAGACATATACATCTTGCATATATTAAATTTATTTATTTAAGATTATTGGATATTAATATACATGTAATTTTAGTTAATTTGGTAGGTGGGTGCTCATCATTTTTAGATGATGAATTTATTATCTAGCTCCTTTAGATGATAAGTAATTAGATTAGTTTTTTAATCAATTTTTATATGTTAATTAGTTTTAGATGGACTGGAGATGGATGTACAATACGAACCATTACAGCCGAGATTACATCGATGGGGTATCTGCTTTTTTAAGGGCCGCTGAGGAGAACAAGTTGCATAAGAAGACGGAGTACATACATTGTCCATGCATTGATTGCAAGAATGAGAAAATATTTTCAGACAAAGAGCACATCCACTTGCACTTGATTCGAAGGGGTTTTGTACTTGGCTATACACGTTGGACAAGTCACGGTGAAGAGGAAAACATACATGAAGGTGATAACGTATTGGATGATGGAGAAGGCATTATAGCAGCTGACATCGGTTATGGATCTGATGAGGATAGGTTGGACATTGATGACGATAATAATCTTGCTCAGATGTTGCGCGATGGAGAAGGGAACTACACTAGTCAGAGAGAGTTTAATCAATTCAAGGGTTTGTTGGATGACTCGGACACACCTTTGTTCCCGAGTTGCAAGGAGGAATACACAAAGTTGCACACCGTGGTTTCACTTCTAAAATTGAAGGCAAGCAATGGTTAGTCCGATAAGAGTTTCACGGCGCTATTACATCTCTTAGCGGATATCCTTCCAAATGGAAATGTATTGTCGATAACCACTTATTTAGCTAAGAAGGTTGTATGTCCATTGGGATTGGAAGTAGAAAGAATACATGCATGTCCCAACGATTGTATACTCTATCGCAAAGAGTATACAGACATGCATGTATGTCCGGTGTGCAAATCATTGCGATACAAGCGTAAAGGCCATGACAGCGAGGGCACCGTGGTGAAGAAAGGAGCTCCCGCTAAAGTGGTGTGGTATTTACCAGTAATACCTCGGTTGAAGCGTTTATTTGGAAACAAAAAGCAAGCCCAATTTATGCGATGGCACTCAGAAGAGCGTAACAGGGATGGAAAGTCGAGACACCTCACGATTCTCGCCAAAGGAGAACCATCGATAGGCTCTTTAGGAAGGACTTCAGGAATGAACCGAGGAATATAAGGTTTGGGTTGAGTAAGGATGGAATGAATCCTTTCGGTAACATAAGTAGTTTTCATAGCACTTGGCTCATGACTCTCTGTATCTATAACCTTCCTCCTTGGTTGTGTATGAAACGAAAGTACATTATGATGTCGCTGCTTATCCAAGGGCCGAGACAACCTGGCAATGATATTGATGTATACCTACAACCATTGGTGGAAGATCTTGTGATACTGTGGAACGAAGGTGTACAGGTATGGGATGAGTACAAGCGAGAGTACTTCATCCTATACGCATTGTTGTTTTGCACCATCAATGATTTCCCTGCCCTTGGTAACCTATCCGGTCATACTGTAAAAGGGGACAAAGCATGCCCCCATTGCATGGATGAAACCGCTAGTGTGTGGCTCAATAACTCGAGGAAAACTGTGTACATGCATCACCGTAGGTTCCTTCGCAGGAATCACCCCTACCGCAATATGAAGAAACAATTTGACGGGACAAAAGAGGATGGTATAGCACCAAGGCCTCGTCGTGGGGAAGAGGTATATGATATGATTAAGGATATTAATGTTGTACTTGGAAAGGGAGAGAGAAATAATAAATCGAGGTCTCATACTGAGAAGACCACGTGGAAGAAGAGATCGATATTTTCGAACTTGCCCTATTGGAAGGACTTAGAAGTTCGACACTGCATAGACGTCGTGCACGTAGAGAAAAATGTATGTGACAGCTTGATTGGTCTTTTGCTGAATATTCCTAGCAAAATAAGGACGGACTGAAGGCACGAAGGGACCTGAAAGATATGAAAATCAGAGCTGAGCTACATCCTCAAGACAACGGGAAAGGCCGACTTTACCTTCCCCCAGCTTGCTACACTCTATCCAAGAAATAGAGAACAGACCTATGCAAATACTTGCATGGTGTGAAAGTTTCGTCCGGTTACTCCGCAAGCATCAAGAAACTGGTCTCGATGAAAGACTTGAAGTTAACTGGCATGAAGTCTCATGATTGTCACGTGATGATGACACAAATGCTTCCTATTGCAATCACAGGTATTTTGCCTGGAAAGGTCCGAGAGGCAATAATGAGGTTGTGTTTCTTCTTCAACATGATTTCACAGAAGGTCATCGATCCCATCGGACTTTCTGAACTGCAGAATGATATGGTGAAGACACTATGCCAGCTAGAGATGTATTTTCCTCCATCATTTTTTGATATAATGGTTCATCTCATTGTTCACCTTGTGAATGAGATAAATGTATGTAGCCCGTATTCCTGCATCAGATATACCCGTTCGAAAGGTTCATGGGTATTCTGAAGAAGTATGTACGCAATCGATCTCTGTCGGAGGGCTGCATTGTGGAAGGTTATGCAACTGAGGAGGTTATCGAAGTTTTATGTGGATTACATGGAGGGGTGGAACCGTAGGAGTGCTCAGATCTCGCCATGAGGGTAGGCTAGCCGGGAAAGGGACGATTGGAAGGAAATCAACAAATTCTTACGATAATGGATTGTTCAAAAGCTCATTTCACGCCTTGCAACAATCGCTTGAGGTGTCCTCGATATGGACATGCACAAGGATAAGCTACGAGAGGAAAATCGTGGACGATCAGAGGCTTGGGTAACAAAAGAGCATAACCGTTTGTTCAATCATTGGTTCAAAGAGCATATGACTAGGAAAGATACGAGTGTTATGTTGAGGTGGTTGGCAAAAGGGCCATCAGGTACAACCTTGACATGGCAAGGATACGACATAAATAGATATACCTTTTACACGAGATCTCAGGATAGCAAAAGTACTTACCAAAATAGTGGTGTCCGCATAGATGCCTATGACAACACAGACAGTAAGAAGAGTAGCTTCTATGGGTTCGTAGAAGAGATTTGGGAGCTCGACTATTGTATTTTTAAGATCCCGATGTTTTGTTGTCGTTGGGTACAACTCCCAAGGGGTGTCAAGGTGGACAAGTACGGCTTCACTACTTTGGACATCGAACATGTCGGATACAGAGACAAACCATTCGTACTTGCGAAGCAAGTAGCACAAGTCTTCTATGTATTCGACCCGGCAAATAAGAAGCACCATGTAGTTCTTTAGGGAAAAAGAAGGATCGTCGGAGTTGAGAATGTCGTGGATGAGGATGAGTACAACCAGTTTGACGAGTTGCCTCCTTTTGTAGATGGCAACATCAGGCTCGAGGAAGAAACTACTCAGGAAGCTACCTATCATCGCGACGATCATGAAGAAGGGCAAATTGTGAAAGAAAATAATTAGCTATGTACGAGTAATGGCAATGTGATGTAAACAATATGCATTTGTATAGAGTAATGGAAATGTGGTCATTACTATATTAGGATTATATAGGGTATATAATATTTAGCGTGATTATATAGGGTATGTAATATTTATTAGATTATATGTGGGTTATCAGTCAGGTTACGTATATTTAACCGCCACCGATAACCTTATCGCTGGTGGTTCAGATAAATAACCGCCACAGATAATATATTTATCGCTGGCGGTTCGTGAAGAACCGCCACAGATAAGTGTATCGCTGGCGGTTCGTATAAAGAACCGCCACGATAACCCACATATAAAAGCCGATACAATGGTCACTCTTCTTACCCTTGCCCTAAACCCTAAACTCTTCTAACCCTAAACTCTTCTCACCGAGCCCGACGCCGCCACTTGCCGCCGCCTCGACACCGCCACGCCACGCTCGACGCGCCAGACGCGCTGCCCTCGATGTCGCTTAACGCCGCCCCGACTCCCCCGACTCCCGACGAGGCCGCCTCCCCCACGCCACCCCGACGCGCCGCCCAAGTGTTTTGAGGTAACTCTTAGTGATGTTAGATTATATATATATATATAGATGATCACCATTCATAAGAATAATTCATGACATAGATTTTGGTTGCTAATTTTACTTCCTCTTGTAAAGGTACTGTGATGAATGTGAAGAAATTGACCAATGGCATATATGTTTGGAATGGATAATTCAACGAATTTTTGCAAGAATTTTACAAGGAAACAAAGTACTAAATCCTTAAAAAGTCATACTGCTTCTGTGTTAAGAAAACACATGATCATTTCACTTGCTTCAAGTAGCTAGACAATTATGTTGATCAGATAGTTGACAAATATTATGCTTATAATTGACAAGTACATATGCTACATTTTAAAATAATCACGAGTTGTTGTACCATTTGCTTGATGTTGATGGGAACATGGAAGGAAATTGGTAGCTATGGCAAGAAAACATTACATATCTTGCTTATTTGCACACTAGGATTTAGTTATCGGAGCTAGCCGATCTTCATACATGAATTATATTAATTGAAATGAGCACTAGAATGAATCTATAGTAGTAATGTCCATGACGCTCGTGGTAGCTTCTCCTCGATTTTGGTGAATGATTAGTTCTACATTGCTTGCTCTAGATACATTGCTCACTTGCAAAAGAACTTATATCAAATTTTGGACTCTAGATACATTACTCTAGACACATCGCTCCTTTTAAACAATGCAAAGGTATTATTATTCGTTATTTCGTAGATTGTTGTTTTGAAGCAAAAGATAATGTATGTCATACCATACTAATAATATTCTATGATATCACAAAATAAATATTATTATCCCTAAGAATGTCAGAGAGCACCAATTAAAATATTTTTAGATCTTTATCTATTTTCTTAGAAGTATCTATGTGTTATAGTCATGAATTAGTGGTCATAACCATTTATATACTCCCTAAGATCCAAAAAAAGTATATTTTTTTTAGACCAAGGAGGTTATATTTTATTGGTCACCAGCAGGAGTACAATCTGATTGTAGACATAAAGAAAGAAATCCGGTGTTTCACGTCCAATTGATCAAACTCATAATCATGTATAGTCACAATGCTTAGTACAGTACTATTAGAACTACGTTTCACAACTAGAGAGATCTATGTAAAATCAACACCTAAAATTTATTTCATGTGTCCTTTAGCAAAAGTCTTGCCTTGTACCTAACCTGTTCAGTTGGTGATATACTTTCTTTCTTCTTAAAGATCTATTTGTAACAGATAACCTTCTTCTCAATTGGTAACTTGACCAGCTCCTAAGTGTCATTCTTCTCAAGAAATTCTAATGGAGCCCGAAACTGAGCCTATAATAGAGGAGAGCCCGAGCAGGTACCTTACCCTCCACCCAACCACCGAAGGTGCCGAAGCCTCCACCGCTGTTGCAGATGATGTTCCTGTTGCAAGACGTCGAGGATGAGGAAAAACTAAGAAACCTGAAGGCCGGTACACCATCTCAGAGGTCTTACATACTGAGGCCCCTGTTGCACCGAGAAAATCAGCAGCAAAATACAGGTCAACATGCGGGTACATCGTAAGGGATAAAGTGCCAATCACCTATTCGGATTGGCATAAAGTGCCCCGAGCCACCAAAGAGGATCTGTGGAGGGAGCTCAAAGAAACCTTCGAATTCCCCGAAGGAACCGAAGACCTCGTGCGTCGCGACGCATTGATGACCATGGATGCGGCGTGGAGAAACTTCAAGGCGAGGCTGAACATAAATTATGTGAAGCAAAACCGGTCAGCCATCGGAGAGTACCCAAGATTAGAGCTATATTGGGATGAGTTTGTGGCGATGAAGCAATCCGAAGCAGCAAGGAAGTCCAGTGAGGACCACATTAGCATCGCAAGAAGGAATACTCACCCCCACATACTTGGCACCAGTGGGTACGCGGGTAAATTTGCTCAATGGAAGAGGCAGGAATTAGAAGCGGTCCAATTGGCTGGCACAAGTCCCTTGATCGGATTACCAAACCGAGTGAAGCACTACGTGCTAGCGAGGGCAGATATCTTGTCTACTGGGGGTTTATCATTCAAGAGCAGCGAAGACGAAGCAATGATGCAAAGAGTTCATGAGTTTTACGCCCAGTCCACCCAAGGATCTTTTCACCCAGACAGGGAGAAAGACGAGCTAACAGCGACCCTAGGAAACAAAGAGCACCCTGGTCGAACACGAGGTGTCGGGGTCAAGGTTCCATGGAGGAGTGGATTCCCTGAGCACGGAGACTCTTATAGGAGTCGAAAGAGAGCTAAAGAAGAGCGGGCTGAGAAGGAAATGGAAATGATGAAGGAAAGGGTTCTGCGAGAAATACAAGGCACCATTGAAGAACAAGTTGAACGACAAGTACAACAAGCCTTGAGCCAGTCGCAGGCCCACAACGTTTTCTCCAAATTTACAGTCGTCACACAAGTTGCGCGTCCCACGCCATTGGCGTGCGGACAACAACCATTATCCCGTGGACAACATACATGACCCCACACCCTCGTCACCAACGTGCTGTGATGAACATATCTGCATGTGCCGCTACAGGGGTAGTTTATCCATGCTAAGAAGGGGGTGTCCTGCATAATACCCCGATAGCACCAGGTTATGCAAAGGTTCAGGTGGACACGTTATTTGCACGCTTGTCGAGATCGGGCTAGAAAACCCGCCAATGATGAGATAACAACTCTAGGAAGTGTCGCCCACTCATTCATCCATGGTGCAAGCGTGACATCGTCTTGGACCATGCAATGCCGCCTCTCTCGCAAAGATAATCCTCAGATCCGTCACCAAAGACTGAGAGTGAAACGGTGCAGAAGCAAGATGAGGTAGAAAAGAAATTCATTGAGGACCCCATAAAGGTGGCCACTGTTAGTACTCCAAAGTAGAAACCTATAACACCTGGTACTTCAAAGGACAAACCTAGAACCCCTGATCCCAAAAATTGGCACATTAGACAAGCCATATGAGCCAGATCAGGTGAAGCCAGGACCGAGTATGATGTCGTGCGACAAAAAAGTAAGGGCAAGGCGAAGTTTGATGACCAAGATAATCAACAAAGATTGAAATTTGAGGTAGGGAAGCCCTTAGTCACCGCTTCGAAGTTAAAAAGTCTAACACCCATGATGCAGCGATTACATGCATGGTACATGGATCGATCCAACCAAGATGTACTCCCGAAGGTGATCACTGCAATTTTCCGTGAGGAACATTTTCGCCATGAGGGCCATGGCTACTTCTTAATAGAATTCGATAACTTGCACAATTTGTTCTATCACGACGCCCTCGACATATCTTTTTTGAGATGCTGGTCATTGTAAGTGTCTAATATATAAATCTTGGCCTACATTCACGTAATACCGATAAATGTCATGACTAACTATTTGGTTATATAGATACGAGATGATTGAATTACGAAGAACCAAGGGGCCAGTGGGATTCCTCGACCCGAGAACGGTTTGCCAATCTGAAATCAAAAGAGCACCAAAGGAGGTCGAGTAGTACGTATATAAAGTTTTGATTAAACTACAAGACAAGGAGTTTATACTTTTACCATACCATTTTAAGTAAGTTCCTCACTAGCTAGTTAAATTACTCATTTATTTCATTATTTATTTTGATGTAAGGACTAATGACTATGGCATCATGCATGTGTATGTAGCTTTCACTGGATTCTCGTAATAATTCATCCAGAAAAGAGCAAGATGCTGGTCATGGATCCATTGGATAAACCTAAAAAAGACTTTGAAGTGATGACACATTTAATAAATGAGGCGTTCAAAAGATATTGTCAGAAGAGCTCGAGATACTGCCCATACCACAAATCCCTTACAATCCGTACTAAGTTTCCGGTACGCACGCAAGGAATATTCTAATATCGTATTTCATAGTAAATAGCTCCTTCGAAGACATCTTAGTTCATTCGATTTTTGCAGTGTCACAAGCAGCCGCAAGGAACAAATTTATGTGGGTACTTCGTGTGCCAGTACATGCGCGAAATCTTATCATACACAATAAAAGACAATGACGTAGAGGTCAGTCACGCTGACATGACACATTGATTCACACCACTCAATTTCTATATACTCTCTTAATTATGTTTTTTATACTTATAGCGCCTCAAGTTGTCTACGTTAGGACTGTTTCCTTCTGAAATCCAAGCAATTCAAGGCTAGCTCGCCTACTTCATCATGAAGGAAGTAATCAACAAAAAAGGCAAGTTTTATGACGAAGACAACAACGATCCAGTCATCCATACTCTTCTCTCACATCACGTGTCTCCAACCTCCGAAGACCTGTAGGATTCTAGTTTACCTCCACTAGTTTAGGCTTTTGTTACTTCAATTATGTTTCATTACAAAGTGTAAATAACTCTTTGTTGCTTTCAAATGGGAACCCCTTCTTTTGTCAATGCCACTTCTTTTGTCAGTGGTTGTGCTAGTCTGAATAATGCTCTGACCTTTAACTATAGTTTTATTCAAAATTGAGAGGTAATTTAGTCAAATTGGTAGAGTTCGGTATTGTATCCAGATTTCATATGAAAGCAAATAGTATATTGCTATTGTTGTTAGCAGGTATTTACTACTCTTGTTATACCTTTTGGCTATATGCTTTTTACAAGTCAGCTCATGTGTTTTAATGCTTATCATCTTTGATACATTTGAACTAGTTTTCCAAGTAAGTGCAAATGGTGTCGGCCTGCTTGATCCTCGTTGAAACAAACAAAGGTAAGTGGCTGTCCAATGACTTTAGTGTACTCATGTTTTAGTGCTATGGTATGCTCGCCAAGGAAACCGCTGCGCTTCTTCCCCGCCTCGTTGTTCTTGAATGAAGTTGTTTTGGAGAGGCATGGCTAGCGCCGCCGAGGCTAGCCACAAATGCCGCTTTTTATTTTGTGTGTGGGATTATCGCGTGTTTTTGCCCAAAACCGCTCTCGACTTAATATCAATGGCGGTTCTATCCAAAACCGCCATCGATATTAGTCCTATCGCGACGATTTTATATAAAACCGCCACGATAGTTGTATCGAGAGCGCTTCTAGCCAAAAACGCCACTAATAGTCGATTATCGCGGCGATTTTTGGCCAGAACCGCCATCGATATTTGAGTATCGATGCGGTTCTATCAAAAATCGACAACGATAATACGACTATTAGTGGCTGTTTTGGCTCGAACCGCCATCGATACCGAATATCGCGGGTCGCTTTAGCCAAAAACCGCCACAGATAGTGTTATTTGTGGCTGTTCTAGAACCGCCACTGATAATCCTCGATTATTAGTGGCACTAAATCTGTGACGGTTCAAAAACCGCCACTGATGGTAGTTATGAACCGCCACAGATGGCCTTTTTCAAAGTAGTGATAATCCAATAGTGTCAGTGACGGTTGGAGGATAGCACCGCCATTAATAACCTAGTTATTAGTGGCGGTTCTATCCTCCAACCGCCACTAATGATATATTTATTATCAGTGGCGGTTCTATCCTTGAACCGCCACTGATAATGCATTATCAGTGACGGTTCGACGATAGAACCGCCACTGATATTCTTCCCGCTATTTTCAATATAGAACCGCCACTGATAATTATATTTGTGCCGGTTCGAAAAAAAACCGTCACAAATAGACCGTCACCTATTACAGGTTTTGGCGTAGTGATTTCTCTGTTTCAAGCACCGTTAGGAACCTTGGATAATTTTCACAATTAATACGGCGAATTGAATTGTTTCCTGCACCTTAGGCGCATGATTCTGCCATCGAATGAACTAGCTAGCGAGCGAGCTTGACACGCGCACATGCAAATATTAAGCTCTTTAACCTATGCAAGAATATATTGAGTTGCATGCACCAACCAGTTGCAATTATTTTTTTAATTACGCTAACCGGGTCTCGAACTCGAGATCTCTTGGCTCTGATACCATATTGAGTTGTATGCACCAATCAGTTCACCCAAAAACTTAAATTGACGAGAAAAGATGGACAATTCACTTATACTTCAATAGAATACTGTATCATTTTTAACTATAGCAATATTGTAGTAATTCACTATAATACCACTTAGGGTTTATTTAGACTGTTCGATGCCTTGGTCGAACGATCCGACTTAAGTCTATAGGACTGCGTATGAATTATGATGTCTATCCAATAGTGGTTAGGATAGCTGTGCTTGAGATACCTACGTGTGCTTTGGCACAGTGCACGCACGTCCGACACCAAAACCACGCATGGTGAGGACTAAGCCGTAGCTTGGTGGCAAGCCCATGCTGTCCTGCATGCTGTTCGCCCGCTTTCCAACACCGGTTCAACATGAATGCTTATTAAATAAAAACTAATACATGCGCGCGTGTAGGTTAAGTGAAACAGCACGTATCTATGCTAATTAAATAAGTTGTAGAGCATCTGATTAATTACTTAGCGTGCGTAGAAAATGCGCACGCGTGTATATAGGTGTGGTGCATAAGTGTAGTGTGTGTGGGTTGTGTGGTCCATCTTGTATCTAAAAACCACGGATAGATTTCATGTGTTGTGGGTTGGTACTTCTTTCAGAGGGACCTAGAGAACACGTGTACCGTTATTGTTCGATGACACTATTATAAATAAAGGCCGTTAAGGCCCTGCAATTAGCTATTAAAACGGTATAAAGTTGCAAGATTGTCATATGACATACATGAGATGAATACTAGTTTTGCTTTTCTTTGTCGCTTGAGTTGTTCATCTATTCAATTATGATTCTTTAATTATATTTACATCATATCATCTTTTTTCTTTATGTCACCGATGTGGACAATTGTTAATAGTATTGTAGTTCCAAAATATATGCATGAAAGAAGATAAATTATATGTTTATTTTGTTACTACAAATATATATATATATTTCTCGAATTTTTAAATTGTAAACTTATTTATAAGACTGTTTACTGTATAAACACTAGAAGGTGGGACAACACTGTTCGTCATCCAAGTTTGAGTCTCTAGTATTAACCGTTTACATTGGTTGGATGACACTGTACTATAAGGTTCAACATGCCTTGCTCGTTTGGTAGGAGACGTGCGTGTACACTTTCGTCATCAAAGTTTTGAGTCTCTAGCTCTTCGGTTCGAATTTGGGTGCATATTAAATAGATATCTAGTTTGTCTTAGGTATCCTCACAATTTGTCTGCTCCGGTAAAATCCAGGACCGAAGTAGTATAAGATATTTGATCGTCCTTTTATCTGTCGGCTTCATTATTGTTTACGGTGTTTCCTTATTTTTCTTTTCTTTTTCTGTAAAATCTGTTTTTCAAATTCATTGTTTCTTTGGACGTGAAATAGCATGAGACCTCTAGAGTCCTTCAAAATGGCACATTGGAAGGAGGTGTGAATTAAATAAGTTAATTCTGACTTCATGTAGAGCATCTCACAGAAGGCACAGAATTTGTCAGTTTCTCCATCCCCGGATCCTGACAGTTGAAGACATGTCTCATCTGACTTAAACCAATTGTGCCAAATTTTGCCATTCTGGAATTCTACAGATAGGCCCTGTGCGTCCCTGTGGACTCAAAACTACTCAACCAGAACGGCACAAGACAAGACGGAAAGAAAGAAAAATACTACCAGTCGGCGCCACAGCCCAAAATCCAAATATACAGCTAGCCGTCACTGTCAAAAGAACCCGTTCCAAGACGGCAAACACCTACCTCAAAAAAAAAACAGGCCAAATACAGCAACACCCAATAAGATTGGGCATCTTCGATAGTACCGCTTCGTCTATCTCTTAGTTTATACAGTATTAACGAAATACTACGTGGAGGAGAGAGAGCACGGATGGTCTTTCCTCACGTGAAACAAGAAATCGCCGCGTGCTGTTGGAGAGCAGCCACCCGTTCCCTGTGAGGCTCGTGGGAGCCATGCGGTGGTGCAAACCTGCTCGTCAAGGAGGTTACCGGCTTAGTGATGGCAACGACAACCGGAGACTTAACAGCGATGAACACGAGAGTGATCGGCTCGGCGATGGCGACGAACATGAGGGCCACCGGAGAATCGCTCAATCTAGTATCACTACTACACAAATATACATTACAATCGGTTCTTTTTCGTCATCACAGTCGGTTCTGGTGGTGACACAAAGTCATGAGACAGAGATGAGGCGAACATTATTACAGTCGGTTCTTGCCCGATAGAGATGAGGCGGTCATCTCTATCGCTTCTTACAAAGAAGCGATAGAGATAATACCATCATCTCTATCGTTTCTTATAAAGAATCGATAGAGATGACCTCCTCATCTCTATCGCTTCTGAACAAGAACCGATAGAGATAATATACTCATCTCTATCACTTCTTTGAAAGAACCGATAGAGATGAATACCATCATCTCTATCACTTCTTATAAAGAACCGACAGAGATGAGTTCATCATCCCTATCGCTTCTTTCAAAGAACCGATAGAGATGACCGTCACATCTCTATCATTTTGTTGTGAGAACCGACAGAGATGAAGGGTGTGGTGTGCTATCACATTCCAATCAAAGACATATTCCACACAATATGCACATATCACATTCACACGTAAATTACGCACAACATATCACATTCAAAAGAACATGAGCACTTTGTTACAACAAACACATATCACATTCGTTAACAAAATAGAACGTAAACATGCTTAACCATAAGTACACATACAATCACATTCAGATATGTAATATTGTTCACATCTGGTCTAGTAGGAGCTTTCAGAATCTCTAAACCGTCCGTCCTCCGACAAGCATTCTATCCAGTACACCGCATAAGTGGTCTCGTATCTTGTTGAGTGCAGTGCTGTCTACACTCTTCTGGGGGATAATGGTATGCTGCAAGATAGAAACGAGTGCTCTAATTTAAGTTTTCAAATTTCTATGTGAAAGACTAATTGTATATGCATGTACTACCTTAGGGAAACGGTCTGAGCCGACAATCAAGATCACCATATGTTGCATGACATACAAACCACAGCGGTCGTCGCTGCCCTGTTGATGACACTGTGAAGAAAGAAAAATAAATTAAGAGACAAAGAAAATATGTCAGAAAATCTAAATCTTATATATGATAGCCACTTGTACCTTGAAGCGGATATACTCCAGCTTGGAGCCCTTTTTGTCGTCGTGTGTCCCTCCTGCTTCGACGTATTCCTTGAAACCCTTATATACATTGGAGAGATGCAGTTGAGTAAAAAAAATAATGAATGTAGTTAAATGCAGAAAATGTTAGATAAGAGTGGTGCACTTACTGCTCCAAAGGAGGCTTGATCGCGTAGGCCATCGGTCTCTTATCAACCGAATTAAAAGTGTACACTTTGTTGTCGCTCGGAAGGAGCACGAGTAGAACCCAATGGTTGCTTATTAAATGGTATGCAGCGAAGAAGATAAGTTCACATATGGTTTCAGTGCGTAGAAGTAATTGAACGGTGAAGTAGTACTTACTCCTCGTGGTACGGGAATAGAATGAAGTCCTTCTTCGACTCAGCTTGCAATGCCCTCTTGATGTAGCCGGCAACCCATTCCGGTTGAAGCCTAGCCATCGTCGCGGACACAAGCTCAGCGTCGACGAACCCAACTAGTTGTCGATTCGTCACGACCCGCTGCCTCATCGCCCTGCAACTCGCATTGAATGTTAAAAAGCATAATGCAAAATCCTACAGGAGTCATAAGGTCGTGCAACTTGGTGCGATACTCACAATGGCCCGTGATCGTCAAGAGAAATATCGATGGCTATCGGTTGGTACAGATTTTAACAGATCCTCAAAACTAATCGAATGTCCCATCCTCCTCGCGGTGGAAATGTCCCTTTCTCGTATCTAACATTGAAGTCGACACGCCGCTTCTTTCGCTTTGTCCATGTACCATCCATAGAGTCGCCGAGTCCATATGCCTAAAGCGTTCAATTTGCTGGGAGGCAGAAGGGGCTTTCCATGTACGTAGGCCTTAAATTCATAAGGCTTCACTGTGGTCTGTACCGGCTCTCCTTTCTAGACCGAAGGAGTCTCCGAGGCCGGGGCAGTGGGCTTTTCATGTACTTGAGGGAGTGCCGTGGCCTTTGTGAGCCTTGCCTTTTTAGCAGAGGTCTCCAGTGGTTCTGTGGTTGTCGTGCTAGTCCTTTTATGCACTAGCTTTGTACTTTGTGCAGGACTCGTCACGGTCGTGGGAGCAGGCGCAGGTGCGGTAGGAACCTACAAAGCACACGCATAATTAAGTAACTTGTTGCAATACTACTGGAATGGTACAGAAGGTGTGATGTTTTTTACCTTGACCAGTACGATGCCTGTCGTGGGCCACTTGATGAACGACATCAGCGCTTGCCCGAAAGTGGTGATGTCTTCGTTGGGGGAACTCGAGCACATGTGATAAGAAGGCTTCGTGGACGTAGTCCACCTGGACCCTCATGTAGCCATTCTCCAAAGGCTAACCATGCACCGTGTCGATCACCTTGCATGGAAATGCAACCCCGTGTGCAACCTCAACAGGAAATCCGTCTTCCGTTAGGGTGAGCTGGCACTTGGTAGGCGCCTGCAAAAAGTGCGCAACTTGAGAAAACATATGAACAGTTACCTTCGCACCTTTAAGTTAGGCAAAATTAATTATTACCTTCAGCTGGGGACTGGACTTATCATTTTTGGAATCGCAGCTACTTGGTCCAGGCACAGGTTTCGCTATAGGAGGTGGGGGCATCTGGCTCTGACTCTGAGAGATCATCGCCATCATCTCGGCCCTTAGGCGCTCCTCACGTGCCATCATGTCCACCCTCATCTCCTCCTCACGTGTCGCCATCTCCCCTCATCTCCTCCTTGATCTCCTCCCTTAGCCGCTCCTCGAGCGTGTCCTTGAGGCGCCCACGCGTGCCTCCCACGATCTTGATCTGCTACTCCCAGGTCATCTTGGAAGTAGGACTTCTTTGTATGCCCCGCCTGCGCCAAGTACCGGCCCTTATGGTCGGGCTTCCCGATCAGAGGACAAGATGTCATTTGACCCTTGGCTAAGAAAGGTCCCTCGCTTCTTTCCTCTGTGATACCTCCTCCTGTAAGAAGCGAGTACGATTAGATATGAAATATCTGCAAGAATGGTTGACTGCAATGTACTAAGTTTGATATCTTACGATGGTGGACACGACTTGCGCGGTAATGGGGTTTGATACTACCAGTTGCCCGTCAGCGGTTTTCTTTGTCCTCGCTAATACCCAATCACGTGCCCGCTCCTCACATATATGCGAGTAAGGCATCGCTGTCCCGGAGTTCGCTATCGGTTTTTTTAAAAAAAACCGACACAAAATCACTGTCGGTTTTCTAATAAACCGACACAAAAGAATAAAACTACACTATCGGTTTTTTTTAAAACCGACACAAAAGAATAAAATATCCCTATCGGTTTTTAATAAAACCGACACAAAAAAAAATATTACTATCGGTTTTCTCATAAAACCGACACAAAAAGCATGACATCACTACGATTTTCTCATAAAATGTACACAAAAAATTAAACATCACTAGTTTCCTCATAACACAGAAATCGAACATCACTATCGGTTTTGTTTAAACCGACACAAAAAATTCAACTTCACTATCGGTTTTTTTATAAAACCGACACAAACAAAAAAATCCCTATCGGTTTTCTAATATAACCGACACAAAAAAATAAAACATCACCACTTTTCTCATTACAAATCACTATCGGTTTTTTCATAAAACCGACACAAAACGTTCAATATTACTATCGGTTTTCTCATGAGACCGACACAAAAGAATTATAAATCTCTATCGGTTTTTCAATAAAACCGACACAAAAAGTGAAACATCACTACGGTTTTCTCATGAAATGAACATAAAAAATGAAATATTACTATCGGTTTTCTCATGAAACTGACACAAAAAAGTGAAATATTACTATCGGTTTTTTGATCAAACCGACACAAAAAATAAACATCACTAGCGGTTTTTTTATCAAACCGACACAAAAAGTTATATTACTATCGTTTTTTGGAGAAAACCGACACAAAAAAATTAATATTACTATAGGTTGTCTCATGAAACCGAGACAAAAGAATAAAACATCAGAAATGAAAAATCAAACATCACTATTGGTTTCTTAATGAAACTGACACAAAAAATTAAAACATCACTATCGGTACTTTAATGAAACCGACACAAAAAATAATATTACTATCGGTTGTTTGATAAAACCGACACAAAAAATGATACATCACTGTCGGTGTTTTACTAAAACCAACACAAATGTTGTTCACTGCACTATTTGCTTTCCTGAGAAACCATGAATTTTGAACTTGCAGAAATATCTGATCAAAGAGTGAAAAGGCCATAAATTTTGCAATCATAGTTGGAATTTTTTGAAATTTTGTAGGAACGTACTTTGTGATACTACAAAACTATTCCAAAAAGGATTCTGGCAAAAAGAGTTAGCATTGAAAAAAAGAACCCAAAGTCACTTTGTAGGCATGATTTTTTGTTGAAAGAATCTCAAAGTCAAATCTTTCTCAAATGAAGTCCAAGTATTTTGAAAATTGCGAGATGATTTGGTGTGGAGTGCCTTCTTTTTCTTGCTTCAAGTAGATGTGATACATACCACAATCCATTGAAAAAAATTGCGAAAGTTTCATAGGTACACGTAACCTTTGCAAACACGAAACTACAGTTATGTACAATACAAACATTTCAAACACATAGCAACTGATACAATGACGTACTCTTTTTATTTACAATACAACACTTCTTGATGATCTACGCGCACATAATTTCTTCCATGTGTGTCATCGTCGCCACTAAGACAGGCCCCATCCGCAAACGGAGGTATTTCATCAAATTGGTCGTATTCTTCTTCATCTATGACATTTTCGACACCAACGATCCGCCGCTTGCTATGAAGGACGACGTGCAAACTCGGATTGGCCGGATCACGCACATAGAAGACCTGATTTGCTTGCTTTGCAAGTACGAATGGGTCATCTTTATAGGCGAGTCTGTTGAGATCCACAAGAGTAAAACCTCTCTTGTCGACCTTCACTCCATGTGTAAGTCCCACCCACTTACATCGGAACAATGGAATTTGGTATATTCCGTAATCGAGCTCCCAAATTTCTTCGATCACCCCGAAGTAAGAGTTCATTGCCATTGAGGATCCTACTTTCGAGTGATATTCATCGGAAAAAGCATCTATACTTACACCACTGTTTTGAACAGTACTCTTCGCATCCTGACTTTCAGTGCAAAAGGTGTACCCATTAATATCGTACCCCTGCCATGTATGTACATTAAATCTAGGTCCGTCAGCCAACCATTTGATAGTCTCACTAATGAGACCTCCGCCTTTGTTTGAACCATGTGAGAAATCTATCGTTGTGTTCTCGCATGATGGAAAGCTCATCCATATGTGGATTCTCTTCCGTAATATCGACTTGTGTTGCTCGATGTACCTCGCAACTTCGCGCTCTCTCGCAAGATCGCGGATGCGCTTTGCAATACATATCAAACCGTGGCCTCGTTAGTTTCGACCCCACGGTTCCTTTGCCGCAAGTCCGCCTCGTGGCGAGATACAGAACACCGATTGCTTGTCTTTTCCCGAGATAGTCCACACAAAACTCAATAACCTCTTCATCCCATAACCTTCCACAATACTACCTCAAGCTTCACCGATTCCTCACATAGGACTTTAATATACCCATGTACCTCTCGAACGGATACATGTAACGTAAGAAAGCGGGTCCACATATCTTAATCTCTCTAACAAGGTGAACAACGAGGTGGACCATGACGTCAAGAATGATGGTGGGAAATGCATCTCAAGTCGACATAAAGTCCGCACCACCTCCTCTCGTAAGTTGTCTAGCATGTCGGGTCAATAATTTTGCAGAGATCGCATTGAAGAAGTAACACACTTCGTGATTGCAAATCGACATCCTCTGCGTAATATTTCGATTGCAACCGGGAGCATTTGGGTCATCAAGACATGGCGGTCGTGGGACTTCATGCCCAACAACTTCAAATCATCCAAGGACACAAGCTTCTTAATGTTCATGGAGTAGCCGATGGAACTTTAATACCTTAGAGACATTTGCAAAGGTCCTCTTTCTCCTTTTTGGACAGGTGTAGCATGCAATGGGATATACTGCACCTTTTCCATCCTCCTCTATCACCGCAAGCCCGGACTGATTCCCATGTAGGCCATGTCGCGACGAGCATTCACACCATCCTTTGTCTTTCCGTATGTTCAAGCAGATACCAACCAGTTGTCGCAGACATTCTTCTCAACGTGCATGACATCAATACAATGCCAAACATCTAACTCCTTCCAAGACGGTAAGTCCCAAAATATTGACCTCTTCTTCCAAATGGTCCTAGAACGAATGATTTACGGCTCTTTCCGTCTCGAACATCGATATCCTCTACACGTGAATATACTTGCCTTCCACTCATAGGTCATGGTGCCGAACGAACTTCCCTCTTCCCATCAAATTTGTCATCCATCTTACGGTATCGATGACTTCGAGGTAGAAACCTACGGTGACCCATATACACGCTTTCTTGGAATTCGCACCATAGGCTCTCGGTCTCCTCTTCACAAATAGGACACGCTTTTGCTCCTTTCGCATCAGAGCCTCGCCAAATTACCAAGAGCCGGAAATCATTTATGGTGCAAAATACCATAGCCCGTAGGGTGAAATGCTCTCTTCTGTACGCATCCCACACAATGACCCCGTCATTCCACAATTTTACCAAATCCTCGATCAGTGGAGCGAGGTACACATCAATATCATTTTCCGGTTGTTTGGGTCCCGAGATTAGCAATGACATCATGATATACTTCCGCTTCATGCACAACCAAGGAGGGAGGTTGTAGATACACAATGAATCGCCACGTCTTGACGATCGCTCATGTTACCAAACGGATTCATTCCATCGGTACTCAATCCAAATCTTATATTCCTCATTTCGGCACCAAACTCCTCATGTTTCCAATCGATATTTCTCCATTGAGCCGAATCAGCAGGGTGTCTCAGCTTGCCATCTTCCTTTTGAGACTCATAATGCCAACGCAACAATTTTGCCTCTCTAGGATTTGCAAACAACCTCTCCAGACGGGGAACGATGGGCAAATACCACAATACCTTGGCCGATGCACATTTAGTGACCTCTTCACCCTCGTTGTCCCGGCTCTTACGCTTCTTGTCGTTACGCTTCTCCTTTTGTTTGTACCGAGGCACACCGCAAACTGGACAAATGTGCAGCTCCTGATGTGCGTTACGGTACAAGATGCAATCATTTGAACATGCATGTATCCTTTCTATTTCCATTCCCATGGGACATAGTAGCTTCTTCGCTTCATAAATGCTTGTTGGCAACTCGCTTCTCCGGAGCGATCCGATAGAAGAACTAGAAGTGCATTGAAACTTGTATCCGCCCAACGGTGTTTTGCCTTCGCTCGAACAATGCAAGGACCGAACCCAGCTTGGTGTATTCTGCTTTGCAACCTGTGAACAGTGGTTTCGCATCGTCTTCCATCAAGCTTTTAAACATTCCAAACTCTCTTTCTATGTAATTACCCTCCACATCCCGCAACATTTGCTCCAAATTCTCCTCCTCAAACATATCAAACTGCAACTCATCATCCGGTTCCACCGTGTCTTCATTGCATACTGGCAGGGTACTACCTGTCTCCCCGTGATGGATCCAACACGTGTAATTCCTCACGAAGCCACGTCGAATCAGGTGGTCCTCAATTTAAGCTGAGTTGTTAAATCTTCTTAGATTGGTGCAATCAATGCAAGGACAATATATGAAGTTTACACCCCTCCTCACCATGTCCTCTTCGGCAATTTTTTTGAACTCCTTAACACCCCTCTGAAATTCATCACTCACACGACTTTTTGCATACATCCATTCCTTACGGTTCATCTGCAATTAAACTTCACACAATAAATTAAGCACAAATTGGAGCGACAGCAAGCTAGCTATTTGAAATATTGAGACATCATTTCAGTTAATATTACCTTTGCAAAATAGATGATAATTTCCTGCAACATATATGAAATATGTACTCCCTATCGATACCTAGATTCTTCCCTGGTTTAGAGCTTCCAATTTCCTAGATAAGAGACATACATTTTTAACATGAACAATGATATCAAACAATCTAATTATATAGTGTAGTAGCCTACAGATCTTTTGACTACAACGAAACAAAACAAGGGTACCAACGATGACTCCTAATCTCTAAATAGGTTTGGTCCTAATCCCATTCGAGGATATGTGGTTCCGACAAGTTCCTAAGCCGTTGTACAACTCCAGAGAAAATTTCGGCAGCATCTCCCCGCTATTCTCCATATACACGTCTCGACAACAGGTCAAGAGGGGTGTGTATCTGGAGAATACCAGGGAGACGCTACCGAAATCTCTACTCTGCAGTTGTACAACACAGCTCAGGAACTTGCCCGAAGCACATATCCTCGAACTGTCCAAAGAACGTGGACAATTCGAGACTGCTCGCTTATAAATATGCCATTTCGTTCGGTATATTTATAAACAAGCATCCTCGAACGGGAGACGTAGGTTCCGCACCCTAAACTCTAGCATTCATCGGTGATGAGAATAATAATTCCATATTAACATCAAAGCACTACAAATTAAGATAATTAAATACATGTGTACATGCTTGTGAAATAAAGGGTGTGAACTGATAGGACATACACAATACCAAAGTGCAATCTAAATTTTATTCATGACATATCAAAATTACATAGTGCAAAATTAAAGGGTTTGAAGGAATGCTCACATTTTGAAGAAAACCACAAATTATGCAAAATGAGGAAGTCTCCTCAAGTTAGGGCTTCAAATTTACCTCTTAACACCCACCCTTGAGGATTTCAAATTTTCTCACCCAAGTATTGCTTCCAACCACGAATATGAGCTATTTTTTCTGGTGGCGGCGGAGAAACCTCCTCTGGAACAATAACAGAAGAGTTCATTTCGAGTGGTATAAATAACCTAACAAGGTACATCACTATCGGTTCTCATATAAAAGCGATAGTGATGTGATCACGACATCACGATCGGTTCTCATAAGACAAACGATAGTGATTATCATAGTCATCACTATCGATTCGCGTATGAAGCGATAGTGATGAAGACGCATACATCACTATCGGTTCTTATTTAAGTGATGAGCGATAGTGATGATAATCGACATCACTATCGCTCTTTTGTAAGAATCGATATCATCACTATCGCTTCTTTTGTAAGCGATAGCGATAGTGATGGTATCGCTTCTTACGCGAACCGATAGTGATAATAATGCATATCACTATCACTTCTCGCATGAACCGATCAGAATGTTCCTAGTCAGCACATCACTATCACTTCTAACCCGAGAACCGATAGTGATTATGATTAATGCCTCTCCTAAGTCATCTATCACAATCGTTTCTTCCTAAAAACTTAAGAACCGACACAGATGAAGCGATAGTGATGCACCATTCTGTAGTAGTGTATGCCGGTGTTTGGATCCAATCGGATCCAGAAGCTGGCAAGCAGAATCTGGTCGGGTCAACGCTAGCAATCTCAGAGAAGAACATGGTGGTGATGAGGAGATGCCCGCGATCAATGGTGCGAAGGGGCACAACAGATGGCGTTGGGGAAAAGGGCAATAGGAGGGGAGGGACAGATAGACGGTGGTAGGGAAGATGGCAGTGGCCATAACTGCTTTAAAAAAAAACTGACATGTGGCCTCACTTTAAACAAAATTATAAAAAGTTGTTATTATGGAATGTGCTAGAGGCAGTCTATTAGAGATATTGTCTAGGGATGAAATAGCAATATTTAGAAATAGTGGTTGTCTTAACTATTCTACTTGCCCTAATCTTGATTCCTGCAGCAATAACAAGATTTTTACCTCGGAAGACGTGCGTCGACGATGACGACCGAGCAGCCAAAAAAGAAAGCCAAGCAGGAAGACTTGGGTGGTTAGAAACCTGTCATGATCAGACCACGACCATGGGCTTAGTCGTCTACTGCACAGACGAGAGCAGCTGGAGAAGGACGATGCCGATAGTCCTGAACGGGAGAGCAACGTTAAACCTTGGGATCTGTCACTAAGCGGCGATTCGCCATCATCGGCATCCGCGGAATTGCGCGGCTAGCCTCAGACAGGCCAACAATGTTTTTAGCTGACATGGGGCTAGCATCAGGCTGATGCAAGTGTATATGCATCTCACTCAAAAGTAAGCAAGCAAGTGTATCATGATTATATAATAACCCATAAGCATCTTCATCAGTGTAGCATTAGCATCTCTTGTCAGTAGTTCCACCATGTACACAAGGGTACAAGACGAGCACCTGAGGAGACGGAACGAGATGGCACAGGACGGCGCAGCAGCATCTGCAATGGAATCATAATCTGCATCTGCAGCTGTATCAATAGATGGAGTTGGATAAGGGAGATATTATAATTTACTACTTGGCAAGCCGACCATGAAATATTTGTTTGAGCTGAGGCGATCATAATTAAAATAACAGACGTGTTTCTATGCTTTTCTTTTGACAGTTGTACAAATATTAAATCATAAATGAACTCGGTTCGCTTGTTTCAAGATTTGTGCAACTTGAATAGCACTGCTCTTAAGGTAAATCAATGGTGTTGGAACATTGCATGTTTCAAGCTCTGCAATTTGGCCTGCAAGCATAGCAAGGGAACAAGAGCATGACACTGCTACATCACTAGAAGGAAGACAAGGAGACATCGTGAAACCCTGGGCTACGTAGTAGCAACAAAACAGGATACTAGTATTTTTGCAGATAAATGGGGTGTATGTGTGTGTGTCTTGATTCCCTTCCATCCTATGCATCCCTTAGTCAAGTATACTTAGTGTGGAGACAAGAGCGGCAGCTATGGCATCGCGATCACCACGATATCAGAGCAAAACTACAAACAAGAGTTGAATTGCATTAGGAATGCAGTTGGAGAGAATGAGCAGCAAGGCCTTCCTGTTAAATACTAAATTTGCTTCGGAGTGGAAGACATCATCAACAAATTTGTAGCTTGGCTTGCAGAATATGAAATTGGTCAGCGGTGACATGAGGCGGTAGCGACGCATATAGTAAATTCATAAATTTAATCCAATATAAAATGAACACAATGCATATGGGAATGATCGAGAAGTTGGGACTAAACAACTGTTATGAGGAATACGAAAAACAACACTGTTAGCAGTTTTTTTTTTGAAACAGAGGTAGGAGCTCTGCCAATGCATTAATAAGAAAAGAGTCGATATAGAACGATTAAACTGGGAGTGTCCAAAATTAAAGGTTATGCAGGTACACAAACTGGTAGGCCCTGATCAGAAGCAAGGACCCAAACACCAAGAGAAAGAAGAAAAGGCTGGGAAGCGCGTGTGCAAGCTTTAGACCGTCGATACAGCACGACTCGTAGGACACATCGCATTCCGGAAAGCATTCTTACTGTTCTGGACATCCTGAACAATGGTATTGATCACCAGATGCACTGTACGGTATGAGTTCGTGAAAATCCTGGCATTTCTTTCTTTCCAAAGGTTTCACATGGTGACCAGGATGGCGCCGTCCACCTCTTTCCTACACTCTTTTGGCATGGAGAAGCAGATTGTACTCCATCAAACAGTGAGACCTAGGTTAACAGATGTAGCATCAGGGGGCATATGGTTTATGGCCATGTAGTGCAGTACCTGCGCCCACACCTGCCTCGCGAAGGGGCATAGCAAAAGCAGGTGTCCTACAAATTCATTGTCTGATCCACATAAAACACAGACTGCGTTGTGTGGCCACTCCCTAGCTGCAAGCCTGTCGGCCGTAAGGATCCTTTCCTGAGCAAAGAGCCAGGCGAAGAAATTGCACCTGCTGTCCGCACTAGCTTTCCAGATCATGGTGCAGTTGGAATCTGGGATGTAACCTGCGAATTGGATCCTGTACGCCGACTTCGCTGAATACTCGCCACCGGGGGTCCATTTCCAAGAAATGTCATCATGTACGTCATCTTGTAGCTGCACCTGGCGGATGGCATTCCACAAGCCGGCGAACTCAACTAGCTGCGCCCAAGTTGTGACACGCCGAAGAGGGCGAAGCCACCTCCTACTGAGCAACTCCTCTTTAACTGACCCTTGAGTCTTACCGGCCATATGGTAATAGCTTGGAGCTAGGTCACGAGGGGAGACCCCCTGTAGCCAGTTAGATTCCCAGAATCTCGCTGTTTCACCATTCCCTAGCGTTATTGTCATGCTTGCACCAAACAATCTGCGAGCCGATTCGTCAAAAACGGGAGTTGCATACCTATCCAAGGCTTGGTATGGTCCTTCCAGGAGAACCATAACCAGCGAATGCGAAGCTCACGACCAAATCTGTCAAGGTCCTTTACGTTGAGGCCTCCTAGATTCTTCGGCCTACAGACTTTCTTCCAATTAACTAGGCAATGTCCTCCATTGCAATCCCGCCGCTTTGTCGGATAAAGTTTCTCGTAACTTTGTCCAACTTCTTTGTTAACCACCTGTCCAAAGGGTAGATGTTTAAATGGTACACCGTGAGGGATGTGAGGACCGAGTTTGTTAGGATCACTCTAGCAGCCCTGGAGAGCATCTTTCTTTTCCATCCCGCCAAATGACTGTGGAATTTATCAATAAGCGGTTGAACATCCGAACGTTTCAAGGATGTAGGACGCAGCGGCAAACCTAAATACCTGCATTGGAAGGAGCTCAAACGAGCTGGGAACGCCTGTAGAACTGACGTCATATCAATGGCATCGCATCTAATAGGGAATACCTCTCTCTTGTGCATATTTGTGTGCAACCCTGTGGCCCCAACGAAGACGTGGAGGAGGTCCTGAATAATCTTCAACTCTCCTCTGTGAGGATTCGCAAAGATGGCAACATCATTAGCATAGAAGGATATGTGCATGGTGTCCCCCTGGAAGGGATCTGATTAATGCGGCTTTCGTGTACCGCCTTGGAAATAAGACTGTGCAGAGGTATCACAGCCAGGATGAAAAGCATAGAAGAGAAAGGATCCCCTTGTCAAAGACACGATCTATGGTGAATGGGCTGTCCTGGGATGCCGTTGAGCAGCACTCGAGAAGAGGCTAATGCCAGGATGGTAAATATCCACTCTCTCCAACGTGGCCCAAAACCGAGGTGCGTTAGAAGGTCGAGCAGGAATTCCCAGCTGATAGAGTCGAAGGCCTTCGCTATGTCCAATTTGATGAAGAGACTCGGAATCCTTTTCCTATGCAACTCGGTGACCAAGTTCTTGACGTAGAGGAAACTGTCATGAATACATCTTTTCTAGATGAAGGCGCTTTGGCTGGATGGCAACAGCTAGTTGAGGAACGGCGCTAGCCTGTTCGCAAGGATCTTGGAGAAAAGCTTCCCCCACACTGTTAGTAGGTTGTTGTCACCACTTTTCAACATCACCACAGATCCCAACCTTTAGCAGAGTGACACACACACAACTGTTCTAAATCTGGAAATACACCAGCAAACGGCTCATGGAGGGTACTACATCATAAAAAAAACTCAAGATTCACAAGCTGCTCAAGCTCGAATCGAGATCGGCTCACACTAGACTCAATTTAAACTCGGCATGAGCTCCAATGAACCGAGCTTGAGCTTGACCATGAAAGCTCATGAGTTTCAACGAGCCGAGCTCGAATAGCTCGTCAGGGTCTGACAAATTTCCTAGCCTGCCTGCATCCCTGAGCCCTTAGCTTTTATATTTGTTCCTATTAAGATATGTATGATGTAATGTTGTGAGTTGTGATAATTTTTCTATTCTCACTTGTTGAATATTGTTGCATTTTAACTCTTACCGAGCTTATTCAAGTCGAGCTCAAACTTAAGCCTTTCTTATATTGAAAATTGGTGTATGTTGAATTGTTGACTGTGCTCAAGCTTACTCGAGCCGAGCTCGTGCCTACTCGAGCTTTGATCAAGCCAAGCTCAAGCCTAGATCTAGGCTCGAACCCTAACTCAAGCTCTGCTCGAGCTTCTACCTCGCTTGAGCTTAGGAGGCTAGGCTCACTTGAGCTTTGCTCATTACATCCGTAGAGGGTACATTCTCTAAAATGAAACGAGAGAGTGACCTCCAAATATGACCCAACTTTCCACCGATCGATAACAAAACTGACAAGACATTCGAATGAACGCCGTACATCATACATCTCCCGCAGCTGATACCAAGACTAGTTATGCAATGTGATTTCAATGCAACCACTAATTAACCAGTCATTGAAGCACTAGTCGCCAAAGATGCCAGATGTTCAGACTTCTGAATTGTTGTTGTCATCCTCTTCCAAGTGTATGCCAGTCAAAATTCCTACAGTGTCAGTGAATGACCAAACCAACAGACCGCAATAGCGTTGATCTAGCATTTTCAGTTCCATTTTCTACACAAAACTAGAGAGGGTAGCACAAATAGTTCCAAGAAGCAACCGAATTTGCATTGATCATAGAAACGATGCAATCGTCATGCATGACGAAGAAGAAGATTGCATGATGGTTACACATGATACAGGAGGAACCACTGCAGAACAAAGATGTGGCATTTCAATGGCTCAATTAGCGCGCAATTCAGCTAGAAATTTGTCATATAGTCCACTTAGGCACTTACCATATCATTGGGGGGATTAGCATTGAGTAACCCGGCCGTGAGGGCTCCCACAAGGCTAATGCTGACATAGGGATGCATAATTAACCACAGCTTCATAGCTGCCTGCTGACAGCAGTGCTACTAGAAAGGTGAATTCTTGTGAGACGAAAAATACTAACCAAGAAAGAGAAGGATCTCTGCTTAATTTCGCATCCAACATTCCAACTGCCAACGTGCTAATCGCAAAAATATCCTATCGTTGTGTCACACAGCATTCTCGTCCATCGTAGTGACAACCATTGGCCTTCTCTAATCCTCCAAGGCTAGCACTGCACTAAACACACTTTTTGCTGATGCAATTCTAGTGACTCACCTACTAGTCCTACTCATCAGTCATTACTCAATGACCTCACCTCCCCACTCATTATCTCAACCCAATGCAGTTGATGCATGTTCCACTATGAGCTACTCTGATGCATCCAAGGTTTTTCAGAGATTGTCGATCAGGGCAGATCTTCTTCAGAAAAGAATGAAAGAAATGAAATATTATCCGTACGAAAAAGGTCTACCAAGTGGTGTTTGGTGCCTTGGACATACTGACTACTGAGACGCGGTAGCCAACAATACAACTCTACCCATATCACAAGCCAGAAAAGGAGTCATTGCTGGTATAGCTGCAAGAACATTCAGCTAGCTAAGACCCAGTACAAGCACCGGTACTGAACTATTTATACAGAGAGAACTGCTTCTATCTCCTTTGGTCACGATTGATGGTGTTGAAACGAGATCACTATTTTGTGGTCATTAATATGTCACAAAAGCACCGCAAGATTTCCTCGCAATAGACATGGTGATCAAATGGAGGTTCAGAACTATGGACAAGACATGATGATGATGCATTTTCTGCCTTCGTCAAGTTCAATATGTATGTAGCATTCAGATTCAGGGGAATCAAAATTCAATTTACAGTTTTACACTGCTGGGACATTAGCATCCACTGCGTGAAATTACTGATTTGACTTTAGGGAAAACGTCATTAGCTAATCCCGTTATTGCTACAGTAGCTGAAATGTTTAGTTTCGTCGAGGAAAAACATAAAGCGCCTATTAAGACCTAAAATAGGTACCCATAAATCGTGCAGCGTTAGATAGAATAGAACTAACTAGGAATAGGGGCTCAAGTCTTTAGCAGAAACAGCGAGTGAAAATTGAAGTAAAGTTTGTTTCTCCTTCCTAACCAGATTCACAAAAAATTGCCCATATATCTTACGATGTGACTGGTTTTGACTTTCGATGAATCAAAATATATATGAAGAAGGAAAAACATATTACGTACATCTACATCATACATGAAGAAATCAGCCATATGCAAAAGCAAAATGTGCACTGTCAACACATCAAAGGAAAGGAACATTCTAACATCCATGAAAATTGAAATATCATTGTTGTCGAAGACTGGAAAGATGGCAGTAATCGCTTTCAGCAAGAGGGCTATAGAAGCGACAAATTAGACTTACGGTGCATGTGACCCGAGATGTAGTAATGTCAGATTGTTTGGAAAAAGTACAGAAAGATGGAAAGGATGCCAGGCCAAAAAAAAAAAAACAAGTTGACAAATCACATGTCTAATTACCAACAAGTCTAAAGCAGTAGGCTTCTGAAAGGACTTGTCACAACAAAACATTGGAAACTTGTCAGGCAGCTACAAATTCGTAGAGAAGATGTGGCATGAACGTTGAAACGAAAAACTTGTTTTAGATTTTTCAATTCAATTAGTAGATTCCCCTCTATTCGAATTTGTATTCGTATTCGCAACCAAAAAAAAAGATATATGTGAATATGGTTTAGGTTTTTTCCATCCGAGATGTCGTCGTATTCTGTGTACTATTCACAGTCGCATTCAAATTCAATAAATAAATATACATTGCAGAATGCCTAGTTGGCCATTTTTAAAATTTAATGTGGCATTAGATTTGTATTCGTTATTACATTCGACTCCTATTTGAATTCATATTCGCTTAAAAAATATGGATATGAATATGCTTTGACCACTATTTGATTTGTTTTCACCCCTGGAACAAGGGGATACTCGGAGACGACGAGCACAAGGTGTCGCCTCCGGCTTAGGATCTGTGTAGTGGGATCCAGACCTCCGGTTATCATGTGGGGGGAAAGACATGCAGTTCGGTTTCCCGCACGACACAAAAATCGGGCCCAATTTGGAAGGGCCAGAATCAGACAGGCTCCCGGCCCAATCAAACTGGGGCTTAAATCGGCCTCCAAATAAAAATCATCCTCCAGTAGTAACTAAATCAGCGCAATCAATGTCCACTGGTTTATTCATGCCCAAAATTCACTCCAATCCTACTTATTATTCCAAACGCACCACATGGTTGCATAGTTCAAAATCCGGTAAAATTTCGGAAATTTCGTCCGAGATTTTGGATTTCGGCCTAGGACAACATTCAAAATCGATAAAAAATTTGAAAAAAAATTCAAATTACTACGGTAATTTTTGGAAATTTCGGCAAATTTCATCAAAATTTTGGGTATTTTGACCGGATTTGTATCAATAACCCTTAATAATGTCATCTTTCATAAAAATTTGTCGAAAAACCGAATTTTTGAGATATTTTATAAAAATAGCAGAAACACTATCAAGTTTTTATAAAATTGTATAAGCTTAATCATACTCTCAAAAATTTATTGTACCATATTTGATAGTCTAGGATCATACATAAGAATTTTTAAAAGAATTAAACTTTATTTGTTATATTTAAAAATTTAAAAACAGAATGAACGTAACTTAGACAGTAACCGTGTCAGAATTTTAGAAATTCTCTCGAGTATTCTCATGATCCAAAATTATTAGAAGAGCTTAAGAACTACCTCAGAACCCTTCTATAAAAATTTCAAAAATTGTAAACTTGTTTTGGTAGCTCAATCAAATCTATGGAAGCAATAAATGTAGCATCATAAGGCTTTTATTAGGACAGCAGCACTGTCACAATTTTTAAAAATTCCTCAAGCTTGTTCATAATATAAAAATTTTATAAGAACATTAGTGATGCATCAAGACCATCCACAAAAAATTTCAAAATTTTCTAACACGGTTTGAACCATTTTTCATTCAGTTGAAATTTACCGATTAGCCTTTAGAAACACTATCCGAATTTTTGAAAATTCCTCAAGCTTGATCATCATCTGAAAATTTTATAGGAACATTATTGATGCATCAAAACCATCAAAAAAAATTCTAACATGGTTTTGCACCATTTTTCATTCAATTGAAATTTGTCGATCAGCCTTTTGTCCTTTTATGAGGACAATAGCACAATGAGAATTTTTAAAAATTCTTCAAACTTAATTATCATATGAAATTTTTATAGGAACATTATTGATGTGTTAAGACCATTCACAAAAAAATTTAACATCATTTTAACTATTTTTCACTTGGTTGAGTTTTACTGAGATTTCGGCAATTTCGGAAATTTCATTTCAAAAATTCCGGATTTCAAATTTTCTTTTTGAATTTTGACCGGATTTCATCATTTCATATTTCGTCCACCCCTGATATGTGAACCGAAAACGAAATTTCAACCCTTGCCTCACGGTTGCAAAGAGAATCTCGTTCAACCACCATATAATAGTAGTACAACACACTGTAAATGCTTATGCTAAATATATGGGCACGCTCATATCCTACTTTATTCCGTGAGCTCCTCGTCATTTTTCCCCCGATCACAACCAGTTACCAGTTTTATGCCTATGCCTCGAAAATCGTAATGCGTCGGTCGTAATGCAACCCCACCTTGATGCCATTGCTACTATATGTAATACAAGACTTGATGTCACTAAGGGAAGGAATGGTTCTCTGATATCCCATGATGTGTGAACAGGCGAGCCCTGATCTAGGAAGCAGTAAGAATTTCACTGTTCGGCGTAATGGTTATCTTCAGTGGTGCTGCCACTGTTTCCTCTGGTTGTTCCTGCAATGGTACACAAACAATCTCCAGTGAGCTTTCTCACAATTCACTGTTTGGCATAGGAAGAACCAGACTAGGTATGGTACAGTAAGAATAATTTAACATTTCTAGCAAACATCGGCACGACAGGAAGATTAGTCATCATACGATAATTCGATATTTGAAAATAAAAAGCAATGTCTTGGTGTCGCTATCCCAATACATTTTAGTAATCCATTTTAAATTCATGAATTCCTTCCTTAAGAGACCAATTGTTGCCAATTGGCCATGAGAAAATATACAAGTCCTAAGATAGGGAGATTAGATTCTGTAAAAGGTAAAAACAGTCTGAAAAAGCACTACAGCATGCATATTTCGTGAGTAATGCCACTGTAGACTGTTTGCTCTGATTGCGTTATCACTTATCAGGTAAAGAGATAACCAATAAAGTAAATGTTGCTTTCAAAACAAATCTCCAAACTATGAATCACACACCAAATACAAGACAAGTACGCACCACAAAGGTAGAATTATCACCTACAGAAGATAGGAAAAAGTAAGTGCTACACATCCCAAAGGTAGAGTACTAGAGTTATCACTTATCAGGGTTTGAAAAATCTTACCCTTTGAGTGGAAGCACAGTATGCTTCTAGCTCTCTCTTTACAAAGGTCGGGAGAACAAATGCTGCCGGATGCATCTGTTCAACAGCCAAATTCATTTATCGGTGCGCTTAGCTATCAGTTAGAACAAGGAATCATAAAGCAAGAAATCTAACATTTGAGTTGCAGTAAAATACTTTTAAAGAAGGAATAAAGAAAAATAGGAACAATAGGTACACCAACAACAGTCCAACACTCCGAGTTACACATAACATCAATTTTGTCATAGCAGAGAAAGGTAATTCAGGAATATTAGAGTTTCTGGATCATTTTATTAGGAGTACATTCTGCATACCAGGACAAAAGCAAAACATATTGAAAAAAAAATATTGGCACAAGAAGATTCCTAGGTAATTCTCTGAAGAGAACAAACCTCTGAATTATAAAATCTGATTTCCCTTCCTGCTTTGATAGCTCCTTCCAGTTTTTCAATTGGATTTACGGGGGTCAAGAAGTTGACTGGTGGACCTTCCTTGGCACATAGCAAAAACCCAATCAAACCACTGCAAATTCAAGTAAATGTTGTGTTACAAGTAAATTCCAAACAGAGCAACAATTAACCCTTCAGAAGACTTCATCTAGAGCTGCAAGCCTGCAAATTTACTTGTCACAATCTGCAGCATTGAATGTTACACCATGTTAAACCAATGGACAATATACATTTAGAAGAATTGCACCAGCTGCAAATTTCCTAATCAATGTAATGAGATTTTTCTATTTGAAAAGGTTTTATTGTATGCCAAATTCACAAGTTCAACAGCTTATACACAAAAGGTGGAATAAGCTAACCCATTAAAATTAATCCTCCTGAGTTTTGTTTTTTCTACTACTAAGTACTAACCCAGGTAACCCACCAAATCTGGTCAAACAGTATTTTAGGGCCAGTTTGCGGTTGTTCTGATGTGCTGCGCTTAGTTTTAAAAGCTGATGTAAATAAGCAACTGTGAAAAATCTAGTACCCTGTTTGGCAAATTAGATTATAGTTTAACGAACTCTGTTATCCAATATTTTAATTCTTCTATATCTCCTCTCACATGAATTTTTTTCTTAACTAACTACTCCGACATCTTCTGTTATATAGAGTGCAATAATATCTCCATTTGCAATGTGGTTTAGAAAAAGCAACTAACCGGAATATGTGGAAGTGATCACATCGCAATCCACCAAAATGCCATGCGGAGCCTTAGACTAACCAGGTTAGTTGCTAAACACAAAAGGTTATGGTATTTTAACCCCGAACCAAATGCAGCCTTAAAGTTAGTCAATATAGGTTAAAACTGATCGTCAACATATATTATCACCTAGTTTGCATCGACCAGCTAGCATGACTTGACCAGGCAAAATGTATAAACGATGTTGGGAATATTTGCGTACTAATATTTTGTCAGTGTAACATTAGTCCCTTGCATGAGTTGAGCTAAATCTGAAACATTCTATGATTGATTGCCCTAATGAACCAGAGCTGTAACCAGTTAGCTGCCAACGATAAAGAGATCCATGAGGATCACAGCATCATCTTCTTGGGACAAACCCAGAGTAGTAGTTGCCTAGTTGGAGATTAGAACCAAGTCCTATGTGCTACACACACTACTGAGCTCGTCTCATTGACATGCCAAAAAGGAAAAGAAGAAAGAGTTTGCAGCAAGCTTAGTCCAAGTGCCTTATCTGTGTATCCACTCAACTGGGCACAGCACAAGGAAGAATGGAAGACTTTGCACTGGTGAGTGGTGACCATCTATTCTTCATCCCCAGACCCCAAAAAAGGCACAAACAAAAAAAGAAAGAAAGATAACCGATCACAACCATATATGTTATGTTCGGTTAATGATTCCACCAATAAACAGCTCTATTTGTTCCATGCCATTTAAGAAATCTGAACTATATGGAATATAAATACAAGCAGCTATCCATATGCATGGCATGAGCTGTTTTACAACCAAACAAAAATGCTGTGTTTCATACTAATGGGTGCGTGTTAGATTTAAACATATCATGCGCTTGGCCCTTGCTACCACATAATTATAATTAACTGTTAAATCTATCCAAAATAAACAAACCAACTTGTGTTAGGACATATATACACAGATGACTTATGATTTTTTTTAGGATTCAAAACAATGAACTTGAACGAAAACCACTTTGAAGAGACCACAATTAAGAAAAATCACAAGTATAATTATGATTGTACACATTTATGTTTATTTATTTACAATATAATGACAAAAAAAAGTAACTTGAGTAGACCATGCAAATACATGGGTTGACAACTAGTCATTTTTAACTCAGAACATACCAAAACTGTAATAGCTTGCAAGGTGCAACATCAATCTAAGTAAGAACCACTAAATATGTGTGTCCATACAAAAAAAAAAGATAAATATAGAGGAGTAGATGAAAAAGAGTGAAAAACCTAGGATATGTTGGGACACTAGTCCAGGCATAGTGGACAGATCCCTTGAAAGTTTCACGGCAGATTGAAAGCATGTCCTTGATCAGATGTGTATGCAACCACATACTCTCAGCTTGATTACAAAGAACACCACCAGGCCTCAAAGCTCGAGCAATTGTCTCAAAAAATGGCTTCTCCACAAGTTCCTGAGCAGGCCCTGCGATAGATAATGCCAAAAGGGATAGTGTAAGAACAGTATCATTTGAATGGAAATCGAATATGCAGTTAATTTTGCAAGTGAAATATGAACAGAGCAGTTATTTATTAATACAGAATACATAAGGACGTAACAACCTACAAAACACAAAGAGTTCAGGAACGATTTCATGGAGAGCAAAACAGAACCAAACTCTATGGAACTGACATTCCACAATAAAGGCAAATAGCCAAACTTTCCAAGGCACCGTGTTTAAGAAAGATAAAGCCCACCTATTGGATCTGATGAATCAACAATAATAGCATCGTATGTCCCTTCAGGAGAATTTCTTAAGAACTCCACAGCTGGAAGAAAAACAAAACAATTCTACTATGAAATTTACAGAATCAAGAAATAAAAACTGATGCTGCAAACAGAAACTTTCAGCAGTTATCAACAAGTGATGCTGTAGCTATGGCCTCATGGACTTATCAACATACCATCACCAACATGAAGTCGAACACGTGGATCTTTAAATCCAACAGATAAATCTGGGAAAAAATCCTGACAAACCTGCATAGTTAAGATGCATATCAGCAAAGTTTATCACATGATTACACTTTTATGCCAAGGTCAAAGCAGAATTGTTACATCAATAACTAGCTGGTCAATTTCACAAATATCAATAGACTCCACTGAACCATGCCTGGATATCTCTCGTAGTACACCCCCATCACCACCTCCAATAACCAAAACCTGCAATGTATTTCCTAAGAACATAAGTGACTCGCATGCTACAATTTACAAGAAAGTGCAGATCAGAAATGTTCCGTCTGCCGCGATATAGCAGCATAATATCGTCCAATGCAATTTCAGTCATTAGACCCCACAACAAGTTAATAACAGTTTCTATAGTTTCACGACATAAGGAAGAACAGAGATCAGAAGACATACTTTTTTAGGGGATGGAATTGAACAAAGCGGGAGGTGAGTAATCATTTCCTGGTACGCACATTCATCCTTATCAGTCAACTGGACAATGCCATCAAGCACAAGGACTTTCCCATAGGTTGAAGACTGCATACAAAAATTACCAGGTTACACAATACAAGTCAAACATAGCTTTCATTTTGGCTGTTAATAGGATGAAGAGAACCTCAAAAACTAGGACTTCTTGGTACGGTGACTTCCCCTGGTACAAGATCTTCTCCACTTTCAAGGAATGAGCCTCTCCTGTATACAGGAAATAAAGTCACGAGAGCTGAGGAAGAAGTGGGATTTTTGTGAGATCTACTCAAACATAAAATAAACATGTTACAGAGATCGGGAAATGAAACAAAAAACATGTAAATCTTTCTTGTCGAGGAACAAAAAATACAACCACCATTGACTAAGAAAAAACCACAAGTAGCACTGGGTTGCATCTGTACTCTTATCAGCTGATGCAAGATTTTTCTACCAAGACGAAAAGTTGCAGAGAAACCACAACACCATTAGCGTACGAAGTCAACAGTGTGTGTCATAGGTACAACAAACTAAACAAGGGAACACAATTCCAAACTCCGATTAACATGTTAGACCAACTTTCTCCAGCATACATCCCAAGAACTGTATCAAAAGCGGTGTGCTGAGTAAATATATAGATACCATCTTAAAAACAATTCAAAACCATTATTGAAAAAAAGTGTAGGGGTTGAAGACTCATATTTATCAATAGTTAGATTTTTTTTTTTAATTTCGATGTTGAGCCAAGCTAAACCACTTCCCTAAAAAGATCCATGCTAGATCATATATTGAGAAATTCTGTAGTATTAGTTCAGCACTATAACCATCCACTAACATCAGTGGTGGAGAAAAAAAAATTTAGGAGCCTAAGCAGGTTTAACTATGGCCAAGAGCTTGCCCAGAAAGACACGCTTCCATGGTGCCTGACAGCGACCAGACTGCACTGGAGTTGCACTGCTCGTCGCCAGTGAGCCTGGGCGGTAGCCCACCCCGCCCGGAGGTGGCTCCTCCCCTGACTAACATCAATGCAAGCATGCAGCTGTCCAACCAGTAACCAAATATCTACCAGAATAGCATTTTTTAACATAAATAAATGGAGTAGATGAAAATCCCTATGGTGCTTAATATTACAGGTAAATCCATCAAGAAAACAATATACAGGCACCAGCGAGGGAAATACCTGGCCACATCAGGTTATTGTAATACTGCACTTTGCTTGTTTTACCTGCATATGCAGCAATTATGTTTTAGATAGAACAACTGGAGAATGATAATGAGTTATAGTATCTATGCTATCAAGTAAGATTAGCAAGGATGCGATGCAACTCAGCACCACTCTAGACATACCACAGCGTGAACGGGGTTCAGTGAACCAGCCCGACACCACCGTAGCATGGCACTTGGCCTCAGATTCAGGCGCTGCGGCCCTCGCCTTGACACAGCAAGGGGGCAGCAGCTTTGTTGAACCATCATCCCCACTTCCCTTTATCTGTGCTGTCCCAATCGAAGCCTTTCTTGCGTCTCCACCCACCATGGATCCTGTTCCTCTTTGAAGTTCCCAGTCTCTGAACCAAGGGAACAATATAAGACTAAGCAACAACGAATACTCAACACAGATTTATACACAATTTCTGCCGCAAACATGGTACATACTACATCAAATAAAGAGTATTATATTAACCACACGCATATGCAAGAAAATGCAGACAGCAATGCATGCCACAATATCTCATGGCCACGCAACATGTTGCACACATAAACAACAGCTCTGCTTATAACAAACGTGTGCCACGAGCCCACAAAAATATGATTGGAAAACTACATTATTCTCACTCAGCCATACCAACCTATTGACTACAAGGACATTACTATGTGTGATCATTCATGCGTAGATCAATCGCACTAAAATCCCAAGGATATTTGCACATGGTACTTATTAGTCGGAGAAATTAAGTATACATCATTACGGTAGACTTGACAGAGTATCATCAAACTTAATTGGACCTAGTGACCAAAACCGGTCAAACATATGCATCACACAATAAAGCGTTGTTTGCTGCATGTCCTTTTTTATTTTTACTTTTTTTTGCAAAAGCAATTGGGTACATGACCTAGCTAGATATTGCAGTATGCATTTACATCGCATTTAAAACTTTGTCAAATTTATTAGAGCCCCCTTTATTTGCTTAATTCCATGATTAGTTATGTGAACAATGCCTAAAGCAAGGCAACCTCGCATTCGTTTGATTCTTGATATTTTCAAGAAAGGCAAGAAAACAAAGATATACATAAACAAAACAATGAGTAAACTTTAACGAGTCATGTATATTTGATATATACCAGCTGGTACAAGTGTTGCGGCCATAAATTATACAGACCTTGACCGCTACTTGATGATCTATAGGAGTATATGTGGAACCACGGACAAACTTTAGGATCACAGCTAAGCAAAAACAAATGCCAATTTTCTGCAGAAACTTAATACTACACATACACACACAAAAAAGAAATCAAAGAACGAGTACTATATTCAACCATGTGGACATACAAGAAAGATGCAGAAAATAATGGAGGCCACAAAATATCTTGACCATGCAGCAGCAGCAGAGAGAAATACTTAAACAGGGTTTGCACACAGGAAGAAACAAGTCCGCCCATACCAACCGTGCGGCACGAGCAGGCAAAAAAAAAAGAGAGATTGGTTGGGAAACTACGGCCTGGTCACCCATGCAGCGATCCCATGTAATCGAACAACCAATATTGACGCTGATAAATGAAATGAAGGGGAAAAAAATGGAAACGCTGATAAATGGAAGGCTTCCGCGTGCGGGGCGGTAGGGTTCCGGAAGCTTCGAGAACTCGAATCTGTTCTTGCTACAAGTGCCATCATCCAACTGACAGTCTGCGATCGACTGTCTAGTCGCATATACGCATTGCTACCGCCAGTCGAGTGCATATATACCCAATGTTAGAACTCGGAAACCTACACGTACTTCAACTAAATATATATGAAGACGTCGCCACGATGGCTGAGGTTGGTGAAGACGACGCTAGCCTTAGCCTTGGAGGCGAAGTAGCAACACGGGGCCACGGTTAGTGCTTGCGGAGAGAGCGGAGGGTGCAACATGACACCCTACAAAAACTCTCTAATTTACCGTTTTTTCTTATTGCCTAGCTATGTCAATATCATGGCGTCTATTAGTCCTATGTATTTGCCACTCAAACTAACAGAATAGGAAACATGAAAAAAGAAACAGAATAAAGATAAGAGGGGACAAAATAAACAAGACAAACACTTTATAGGGGGTAATAAATAAAAGGAACACGACATTGTACATCGTTTGCGTATAGAATACATTGTTTCCTACGAAATTACTATGGTATATATTCCTGCGAAATTCCCGCAAATGCATGAATTAATGCAAAATATGAGTCTTCTTGTTCACCGTGCAACAAAGGACAAAGTCGACAATTTAGAAAACTTAAATGTCAACAGTTTAAGAATGGAGATAGTAGGACTTTTTTTCTTCTTCTTGTGCTAGTTTAGAGTTCTGATAAAATACAATTTGTTATCATCAAATCTGACCAACTATAACACTCCAATTTAGTTTTCTTTGTGAAATCCCAATTGCATCCTTTCAGAAGGATGGTTCTTTATTTGAACGGCCGCAGCCTGCAAGAGCCCGTCCATTGATGAAAGCCAGCAATGGTATGGGCGTACACAGTATAGGGACACATTTGTACAGATGTACCTCTAAATTTTTGGGGAAAAAAAACTCAGTATATAGCAAGTATATTAGGCGTATATACTATTAAGTGGGCTCAAAAATACGTATTTCAATCTGTCCCACCCATTCCCTCTCACAACCTTTCCTACGTGGCCAATTCGCTATGGTCCGTCTTTCTCCATTCCTCGAGCCCAACACCAACTATCTCTTCATTTCTGACACCCCCATACTCTCTCACTCTCTCTGTGACAATGGCGTAGGTGGCAGCCCAACAATGACTAACGAGTGCTATGGGGTAGGCGCAACCTAGCAGGGAGCAGGGTAGCAGACGAGCGCCGAGCAGCCACCAGCACCGGCGAATAGGCGGAGGCAGCAGGATAGGTAGTGGCGCAAGGAGCGGTGCGTGCAAGGAGCAGTGTGCGCACCGCTCCTTGCGCCACTACCTACCCTGCTGCCTCCGCCTATTCGCCGATGTCGGTGGCTGCTCGTCTACTACCTTGCTCCCTGTCGGCTTGTGCCTACTCCATAGCCCTCGTCCGTCATTGTTGGGCTACCACCCGCGCCGTTGTCACAGGGAGAGTGAGAGTATGGAGGGGTATTAGGAATTAAGGGATAGTTGGTGTTGGGCTCAAGGAATGGAGGAAGACGGACTTTGGCGAATTGGCCGTGTAGAGGATATTGGGAGAGGGAATAGGTGAGACAGGTTGAAATACGTATTTTTGAACCCACTTAACAGTATATACACCTAATATACTTTCTATATATTGAGTTTTTTTTCCAAAAAAATTGGATGTACGTCTATACACCCATGTCTCTATACTGCGTACACCTATGGTGCGCGGCAGGGCAGCCATGGCCCCTGTGGCCACAGCAAGCACCAACTCAGGGATAGAGAGTGCGACACCAGCGATAGCTGGTGGGTCAAGGCGACGGTGTCCAGTAGGGCAAGGAGCAACGTGCGACGTGTTGCATGGCAACCCTAATCGCAGTGAGCATCGAGTCAAGATGGAAGGTACGACATCAGCGGCGACCGACAGGGCGGGAAGCGGTGCTAAAATAGTAGCTGAGCATTCGGCATGGATAACCACATAAGTGAATTTAATTCTTGATTCCCAAATCTGAAATCCTCAATTCACAACTCTATTAACGTTGTGTTAATTTGTAATGATGAATCATGGTTTTTTAAATGTAGCATGTAGAGCATTCAAAAATAGAGAGGAAATATATAGATTTGAAATCCCCAATCCACAAATCTCTAAATTATTTTAGATGTTGTCTCTATTAACAACAACTTGTACTTTGTATTTTTTGCTACTGTGAATCTTTATATTTTACATTGAACAATATTTTTATAATCCTGAACACTCATTCGAAAAATCATGGATCCGCCCCACTGAGCAAAGGTAATAAAGATAGCAACCTTCATGAAAAGAGAAATCAAGAGAGCATATATGCGACAAGTGTAGCCCCATGGACCTTTATTTTCATGAGCCTCTTTATTTCAAAAGAACATCTTTCGAGCTAGATTCTCTTCTGCTTTCTTTCTATTATTTGTTCTTGTACTTGACGTAGAGATTGCTTCATACTCTTTTTTAAAAAATATAATCAGAGGAAAGACTAAGGGTTGTTTGGATGGATGCTATCATTTATCATGATTTTCTTGCTAAGGTGTGGATTGCCATACTTTGTGTGGCTCTCAATTTGGCAGCCACAACTTAGGCAAATTTTGGCAAAGGAACATGTCTATGACAGGTAGAGTAGGATATATACTAGGAAAATGTGGCATGTACAATCGTGACGGCGAATCAAACAACTACCACGAAAAATCAAATATGCTTAACTGAAGTGTGACAAAATGCAACACCAACCAAACACCCCTTCTTGCAACTCCATGGGCACAAAGTTGCCAACTGATATGAAATAAGATGAAATCATTACATGCTACGAAAATGGGTAAAGGCTCTCGTTCGGAACTGGGGAAAACCTAAGGAATTTCAAAGAAATCGTTCTGCTTCGTATTAAATTTCTATGTTTGAAACAAGCTCTAACTGCTGTTCGAAAAGGAAGTGTTGAAACCTAAAAGTGTGATCTATAGGATAATATATTAAATAAAAAGGAGATTATTCCCAAAGGGAAGTACCCTTAAAAGGAGCATATATTAGTGAGTAGTGACGCTTCTTCGTCGAAAAGAAAGGTTCCCATGAAAGGGGAAGTGTTTGGGAAAATGGGTAATCTACCAAAAGCTCAAAGTTGGGGAATAACGCGCAAAGCTTGGCATCTTAGAAGACACGCCACCACGCCACTAAGATGAGTTGAACTATTTTTATATCTACCATAGTTTGTGTCATGACAGTCATGTACGATCACCTGTGGCGTCAACTAAAGGTGTATGCACTGCTAAAAAAACGCTGTTAAGGTCTTGTAAATGGCCGTAAAAAAAGGTAAAGGCACTCTACCTACCTGTTAGGTTTATAGATATTTCAAAATTTGTCCGTTTTATCGAACCGTTTATTCGTTTTAACGGCCGTTAACGTTTAATAGATCTATTTTATCGTGGGCCGACTCAACTAATAGAAAAAAGCTTACCCTATTCCATGTATTTACCATCACTATAAAAGCACAATCTCATCTCTCTAGGGTTTAGGCCCTGTTTAGGGGGTTGTACTTCAACTTAGCGTCGGAAGCCTCCTAAACAGGCTGGCTGTATAGTGGCTTCAAAGCCAAACCTCTCCAAAAGCCAAGCCAAAAGCTATAGCAGCTAGGCAAGAGGTTCTTCGACATGGCTTCAAGCACTTGGTCACCCGCCCTCGTCCCTGCCGCTAGGTTTATTGTTCGACGCCTTGCCACCGACCTGCCACTCGTTCGCCGCCTCCTCCTTACCGCCTAGTCACCCGCCCTCTTCCCGGTCCAGGGCCTGGTGGCCGCCTCTTCCCCGCCCAAGCGCTCAGTGGCCGCCTCCTCCCCTCTGCCCAGTCACCGCTTGTTCGACGCCTCCTCCCCACTGCCTGGTCGCACGCCCTCCTCCCGATCCAGCACCTAGTGGGTGCCTCCTCCCCGCCCTGTCACCCAGTGGCCACCTCATCCCCTTTGCACATCAGCTACAGCTGCAGCATCTAACAAAAAGCTAATTTACCAAACGACCTTTTAAGAAAAACTACAATTGTCAACTACAGCTGCTTTATAGTCCAGCGAGCCAAAAGTACATTTTCAGCCCAGCCGCAGCGACCCCTTCCCCCAAATAGGGCCTTAATTGATATGGCCATAGGAGCAGAAGAGGCTTTAAAACCAAGGAGAAGTACCAGACGCATTCCAAATATGGGAATGAGATTTTCTTCGGCAGTAGAAGCCCTAGATGAGATTGAGTTCGACTACAATGGAAGTGAAGAGGAAAAGGAAGACATGATGCTTGATGACGATGCTTCATATGGTGTTGGTAGTGATTAGAACTAATACAAGTTAGCAAGTTGACATCTATAAGTTTTATTGTTTTAGTGCTTTGTACTAAGATAGCTAGCTACATGCTTGGTCTAAATTAGAACTTATAGCTCTTAGTTTTTGCAGATGGGTTAAGTGACAACTGACAAAAAACTGAGTCGCTAACCTTTCTAGATGCACCGTTGCCTCCTTAGCACTATAGGTAAAATTTTAGTCATCCTTTTGGGTAAAGTTTAGTCATCCTTTTGGATAAAGTTGCAAGATTGCTATATGATATAGAATATTGACATACATGAGATAAATGATAGCTAGCTTTCATTGCCACTTAAGTTGTTTATTCATTGAAGTATGATTCTTTAATTATATTCACATTATGTCATTTTTTTTTATGTCACCATTGTCGACAATTGTTGATAGCTTGTTAATTCTATTCTCTCTGCACAAAAGAAGATGAATTATATGCTTGTTTTGTTAGTACAAACATATGTATATATTTATTTGAATTTAAATAGTAAAACCGTTTATAAGGCCGTTTATGGTATAAATACTAAAAAGTAGGGTGACCGTTCGTTAACCGTTTACGTTATTTAGAACACTGGGTACATGGTTTGGAACTTGGGGCAAAATTTGACTTCTATTCGCTTAATATTATTTAAGAAAAGAGACGGGAAGCGAGGTTGTCAAGATAGGATCCTAAATGTTAACTGGCGACTGCAGGGGACCTCTGTTCATCAGGCTCACAAGCATCTCAGACTAGCCTGTTTGTTTGTTATATTAACATGCAGAACGGAGCACAAACAAATGTTACAACATAGCTGTCAGAAAGTGGTAAATCTGAAGCAATGCATATCACGTTATGCAAAACGAGGGTTTAATGTCTATCATACATTGCCTTAAAAAATGTCTTATCATACATTTTACGTCCTTATGATCAGTTACATTTACAGGGTCTTCCATTTTCGGGATTCGCCAGAGGAAGGAATACAACGTGGAATGCCTATAATACACGCATTCCGTATACAGCACAGATATAGCATGTACAGATAAGATCATCAGAAGACTTCAAACCAAATGGTCTATTTATGTACAGTATCCAATTAATCGAGACATAATCAATTTGAAGTACAGGAGGTGCAAAACATATTTTACCGGTTGGATCATGGATGTCTGCTTGTAGCAGGGTATATAAAAACAATTACCGCTCTTCAGCAAAAAAGTTGGGCTCTGCCGGCTTCTGTAACAACCTTGCAGGCACTCTTTCCTGCAAACGGGCCTTTCGGGTAGCATTTCTCCGTAAGATCCGCATCATGTTGCCAGCAAAACGTGAAGCATATAGTGCCGCACCAAGACTGAGTGAAGTAGAGTCATCACTCACAATCGCTACTTGCAACCTCTTCTCCTTCTCAAACAAAGAATCTTCCAGCTTCTTTCTGCAGTATCTGTGCCAAGCTGCCTGTATAAAACAGGCCGCCCAGGTTCTCCATTGTTGTGAGTAGAATCTGAAGGTATGCCGGAGCTGTTTGCTGTGGAGCCTCCTGAACTGGGTGGCCACAAACTTCAAGTCATCAGCCCTCAGAGCAAAAGCTTCAACTTCAGACAATGTCTTCACTGTCCTGGTTGAGCTAGGAAGGTTCGAAGCTGAAGTGGGGTCAAGAGCCCAAGTGAGGAGCTCTTCACCACAGAAGTCTCCACCTTTGAGAACATTGGAGTTGAAGAAGCCCGTTTGTCCACCATTTGTTGTCATACTCTCGAGATTTCCTCTCATGATGAAAAGCATTTCATTCACTGGGTCTCCTTCACAAATGATGCAGCTGCCTTCTGTGTATAGCATGGGCTTTAGACGATCACACATAGCATCCAAGAGCTGCTCGTCCATGTTTTCGAACATAGGAACCTGCAAACAGTGGAAAAAGAATAAAGATGAGAGAACTGATTAACTAAATTAAGGGATAGCATGTATTGGTTGACACAACAAAACTAATAGAAAGGTGGGCTATGAATTAAGTATAGCAAAGTCTAGATCTCCTTAGAAGCCATTTAATGACCTCCTTTGGAAATATATGGAGTATGTGATATGTCAAATGAGGACCTTTAAAAGTTATTAAGTACACTCAAGTTCACAGGGTCAAGTACACCAAAGCTGACGGTGGAAATTTTCTAAAATTCATATGGCATTTCAGACGCAGAGGGAATGGGCAATGGGATAATAGCATGTGACTTTCCAGAACTTATTTTTTCTATTGCCTGGTTTGCTCTAAGAGCTTAGAGACAACGAAGTGTGGCTGGTGTTGAAGAGACACAAAAAAGAAAATATATTCAAGAAGTAATTTGGCAAGGAGGCTGAACTATGAGGAATTGTTTTTCAACTAAATGACCATTATCCCATAACAGTACTGGATTGGCCCTTGCCCTTCTCCCTTTCAGCAATCTGACCTAAGTTGAATCAAGGTCCCTCCCAGTTTTGACACTGCTATTAGAACAGACGATACTGCTCATCGGGTCTGGTGGGCACAACCAAAACGAACTCAACACAGACACTGTTCAAAGCACCAAACACAGGCCTGTCCAAAATAGTACAATAATTGCATTTACCATTCTGGTTACTGATGCAAACATATCTTCACTTAAAGCCATCAAACTTCAGGAACCGCCAGACTTGCACTACAGTCCAAAACTGCCAGGGTCCAGAATAGAACCATAACTAACATGTTCTGACAGTAATGCAGATCTATTCAAAATAAGCAAGAAACATGGAGCTTTCATTCGCATGACTTAAAAACTCCACTATTTGTAATGCACATGCAGTGGCAAGAACAAAAGGCGTATTTATATCATCAGTAAGTGGCAAGAATATCCAGTCTTTGATTTGGCATAACATGCAGTAAAATTCAGCATTAATTCAATGTGTAGACTCCAGAAGATAAATGTCACCTCAAGATGAGGGTACTTGAGTGTGTCAAGTAAATTCATTTTCATATACCTCCAGATGGGGCAAGGAGCAAAAAGAGGTTTCCCTTACAAATAGAGTAGCAACATGTAAAGGTTGAGAAAGTACCCTCATGAGAAGTGACAGACAAAGATGCCGCTTTATCTCTCTCCTAAGATCCTTGGGAAGATTCATAAGAAGGCCCTCTTCATCAACCCCTCTTGTTTCCTGCCACCTGTATTGTTCATGACGCAGTATCCGCTCCTTCAGGTTCTCAGGAAGTAGTCGATGTGCCATCCATTGCTCTGTGTCACGCCTTTTCACTCTCATTTCTTCTATACGCACAGAGGCTGATTGTAAATAGGTCTACAAAAATCCAACCAAAACAGAAAATTAGGAAAATTATGATAACCGTAAACAACTTAACTGCCTAGTAATTATGTAATTAAACTAGTTCTTCCTGCTTACACCTTAAATAATGGAGATGTTGTCTTTAGTCTTTACATATATATAAGTACAATACAGTACAAACAATCAGAAGCCGTTTTAAGGATAAATCAGAGATGATTATGCATAAAGTGAATATGGATTGACTATAACTTGATTGTGGATTCTAATGAAAAGATCAATTGGAAACCTTAAAAACTATTCCAAGTAAAGTTCTGAAGGTTGATGTTATTGTTGTCCCATGTTATTTTGAAAACAACCAAGTTACTACAGTAACAGTTCTTGTTAGCACCATATGATTGTGGAGTCCACTATAAGGCCACTAGACTCTTGCAGTCTTGCTACATGGCTTGGACTTATCTGGTACTCGAATATCAAAGACTGAGGCTACTAGGAGTGGCATCATCTCTAGACAGCTAATGGTACAGAACAAGCCTATGGAGGCTAATGTGACCATTGGAGCACTTAAAAAGAGGTTTATCTTAAAGCAGGGTTTGTTACTTTTTCAATCCATTTCATTTTTTGGGTTTTTTTTAATAAAAACAGTTCTTCTCTAGGGCAAATATTACCTTTAGAATAACTCAGCAAAAGCTTGATGTTTATCTGGTATTTATGATAATATAAGGTTTATAAATGAAAGAATAAAAGAACTCCAAGGACAGTTTCATTTCACATTGTCCAATCAATTGGGCTAAAATCAAGTGAATAGATTAGATACCAATATTAAGTACTGCGCTTTTAGCATGCCCAAAAAACACATTTGCAGGTGCACAATTTTGCATTTCCAAAAATCCTTCACATGGGTTGCACTTATTAATAAATTACCACTTAATCCAACAATAAGAAGATGCGGTCAGTGGTAAATATTGTACCTGCACATTACCAATAAGGAGAGCAAATAAAACTAAACCTGATGTCGAGACAAAAACAGCAAACAAATTCTCCCATGTATAAGTGCTTGTTTTCAGGTTTTGACCAAGAGAACTGCAATAGATAGACAAATATATAAATGAAACATCTTAGGTCATCATTCTTTGGTGGAAAATAATCTGAAAGTTTTTTTTTTTGGACAAACCTTAGATTTTGCAGACCCCACCAAAAGCAATAGAATAATTTTTCAAAGAAGCTAGTTGATTGTGAAACATTTTGGAGAGCTGGTAGAAAGATTCCAAAGATTGGGTCTAGATTGACAGTGCCCTTTGTCGGGCAAGCATTTTGTAAGAAAGTATTGTTTCTAGCTGTATTACTCCCACAATATAAAGATGTAGAATCACAGCCTTTCTGGTTACCACATGCTTCTCTCCAACAGGTTTCTTCTCGTTGAATGGAAAGAAGGTACCAAAGAGCCCCAAGGACCTGCAAGCAATTAAAGCATCAGTTAGTAATGTCTTTACAAGGGCCAACAAAATCTGGAGATTCTCTTATGACAAATTGAATAGACTATGACAGACAAGATTCTCTTATGACAAATTGAATAGACTATGACAGAGAGGATGGTCTAAAATCATAAAGTTCATTAGTATGATATAGCTTAGTGAACCCCAGTACTTGCTTGGACAAGATGCTGTACATTATTCATTACAGTCAGCGTTCCCCAAGGCGATTGATGCATGCCACTTCATTTTAGAATAGACTTGCTCGTATTTTAGAATTTTTTACTTTAGGCATCTTTTATCATAGCATGTCTCAGTAGGTTTCAAATTCTTCTCCGAATCATTTTCTAACATTTTGGGACATGTTTATTCTTCAAAAAATAAAATTACATGGGAGCAATTTAGTGGCAAGCAAGGAGCTGATTTGCACACAGTAGTAACTGCTACCTCCATTTCCTTTTACTTGCAATTTCAAGCATTGACATGGTCTCCAATAAACATGTTCTGACATGCATATGTGCCCATGCAGCAAGATTTGTTAAAGCAAGATGTGTCTCACTGTAACAAAATATTTCATTGTTTTTGCTATCAATATGATCTATGGTTATCTCAGAAAGTATGGTCTAACAGGCTTATACTGTATAGTGCATACTACTGTTACACTGAAAACACACAGTTTCATGAAATATGTTCCTCTGTGTTTCAATGATGTGACATTGTTTGGGCGCTGTGAGGAGTCAAAGTTAACAGAAAAACATTGCCGACGGTCATGAATCTAGGAGAATATTTTTTTTTTAAATCCTCATCTGTACTTATTTTTCTATCCGTATTGATATAAGACGACATACTAAAGTTCATTCAAGAAGAATCTCCCATGAGCATGAGTCACAAGTAGAGAATTATTATCAAACAATATTACTAGGCGGTACCAAGAATGAAAATAAGGCAAAAAAAAACTATATACAAATGAACACAAATCAGCATGGATTCAGAATTGTAAGTGGCTACATAATTAATTTTGGTGAGGAAAAGGGCAATATTTTAACTTGCATTCTTCTTAGTTCTTACTAATTAATGAGTAGATGACTTACATGACTGGCGAGCATATAAATTAAAAGGTTAAAAGCAGCACCAGCCCATGCCGTCTCTGCAATTATACCAGCCGATCTCGTGATTTGAAGGTAGAGTGGTATTATTCGGATTAGTCGAGGCACATATTGACATATAACTATAACCATCAATATATTTTTTGCCATCATAACCTCTGAACCGTGGAGACGGGGAAGCACTACCAGTACAAACACCTGGCGATGAAAATATCATGGTTAATTACAATTTTATGACAAAAGTGGTCCTCAGAAATGAAGAATCATTTTTCCACATTTTTCAATTCAAATTTAAGAATAGCAACCTTAAATCAAGAATAAAGTGAGAAAATAAAAACCGAACAGTAAATGATCAGATCTAAACTGAAATAAAAAGCTCTGACCAATTCTAGCAACTATCAACCCAGAATACAATAAAGGTTAAGGGGCTGAACTGGAAAGCTTCACAGTAGATACTCTTTCTGCTTAGAATCAAATCATAATGGTCAAAATATTCAAGTTTTCCATGTAATAGGTGGAAAATATCTGCCCTTTTTGACATGTTTTGCAAGTTAGCTGAAAGTTTTTATCATACCAAGTAATTGAGTGGTATATGCATGAACGTACTACTCAGCATGGTAATTATGGAATTCTCCCACGAACCTATCGTCGCTTATAATTCCTAGGAGAAAGTTCCCTTGGTTGATGCCATCTTATCAACAGAAGAGTTCTACCACAAGGCAGTGCGTGCCATCCAACATTGACCACTTCGTGTAAACCGCAACTCCCCATGCTTTTTAGTTCCCTCTCAGTCTAGAAACTAAATTTAATACCCCGGTCCATTAATGTGAAGGCCCATGTGGCCCACGTGGATTGATAGTCGGATTAGTCCCGCATTGATTGCATAAAGTGAGTTGTAGTAGTATATAATACCTATTGGGCCCAAACATAGCACCTCCTGGTTAACCCTTATACACGAAGTGAAGACGAACGTGTAAGTAGGGTGCTATGTTTGTACGTTTCGGCCTCCGTTTGCTCTTTAATACAAAATATTGCATTTGCTTGTTAATCCTCAACTTTCATGCTTCATAGCATCTGTAATCTATACATGAGATGCATTAATTCAACCACTTCTACCATTGATTACCTACTCTACCTTTGCAAAGACAACCCCAAATAGAAAACAAAGAAGATAATACTGGGAACAATGTGGCATGAAGCATCAGGTACACACGAATATGTGTTGCTGGCCAAGATATATATATTTTTTAAGTTTTGTATCTACACCTAAACATGGGAAATTGGCACATTTTGTGGATATAGAGAGAAACTCAGTAACAAATTATCTACATGTTGTGGTAAGGGTCCGAGGACCGAGGGTAGGGTGCTTGCCCTCATCTAGCCACCAGCAGGGCTCTTCCTAATGTGGTAGAGAGGCTCTGAGGCCTAACTTTAGAAAGGAGGGAGACTAGAGAGTTGTTTGGTTATTCATTGCTTAATGTTAATGAGTACATTAGGCATCTTTATATAGAGAGCTCTACTAACAATTATGGATAAGTTCAATCTAAATAATAACCTTCCTAACTAATAGATAAGATACCAATTAACTAATCCGTATCCTAGGAAACTATTTAATTATTTAGAGAAATAAATATTCTTATCGGGGAAGGTAAACCCTTCTTAATCCCATTGCTATAGTACATGGGTACTGTTCATGCATAGTGCCAATGACCATAACATTACACCCCTCGCAGCGAGATAACTCGTCCTCGAGTTATTAGGTGGCGGCCATGGGCGAAGACCTTCGCAGCCCCATGTCGACGAGGGCATGATGGTGACGTCGGTTGCGTGGAAGAGGATCAGTGAAGCCCCGGTGAACAACAACGAGGACTGCAACCTCCAGCGTCGTTTAACATCGTAGGAGTCGTCGGTGGCAAGGGCAACCGATGTAGGGCAGAAGCAGCATCCTTCTTGCCCCGGGATGCAACTGTAGTGGGAGAGATGCGATGGCGTCGCAGACCCCCATGTGACAACTGCTGCACACCGCAGCTTCGAAGGCACAGTGTCTGTTGGCCGTGCGGAGAAGACCACCGCTGCATGGCAGCAACCTTCTTCCTAGGCGCAAGCACCAATGGTGCAACCAAGGATGGCGTGTCTAACTGAGGAAGCATCACCAGTGCTAGAGAAGGTGGTGGTGGCGTGGCTACGATGGTGACGGCAAGTGCCTCCTGCTGCTCCTCCACTTTGGGCAATGTCGCAACCGGTGAGTATGGCGACTTGACCAGCGGTGATGACACAGGAATCGCAGCGACATGCTGTGCCTTCTTCTACTTCGCCTTCTTGTCCCAACCCGTCTTCAAGTCCAATAATAAGGCCTTGATGTTGGCACAGAGCTCACTAGGGGATAACTTGTCAATGTTGACATTCATGGGCTTGAATACATCGGCCTTAATCTTATCAGCAGAGGAAGCCATGGTGAGTGGCTCTGATACCGAATGTTGTAGTAAGGGTCCGAGGACCGAGGGTAGGGCGATCGCCCTCATCTAGCCACCGGTAGGGCTCTTCCCTAACATGGTAGAGAGGCTCTGAGGCCTGACTTTAGAAAGGAGGGAGACTAGAGAGTTATTTGGTTATTCATTGCTTAATGTCAATGAGTACATTCGGCCTCTTTATATAGAGGGCTCTACTAACAATTATGGATAAGTTCAATCTAAATAATAACCTTTCTAACTGATAGATAAGATACCAATTAACTAATCCCTATCCTAGGAAACTATTTAATTATTTAGAGAAATAAATATTCTTATTGGGGAATGTAAACCCTTCCTAATCCTATTGCTACAATACATGGGTACTGTTCATGCATAGTACCAATGACCATAACACTACATCAGGGTTTATGTTGGCAAATGAAGCCATCATAGGAGATGGGGTTTATCTCTACCAAAGAGAAATGAAGACAACCACGTTATTGTAGGAAACGGGAGAACGCCAGACAGCAACTCCCATTAAGGGCAATATGCAAATAATGAAATAGATACAACATTAATGTAAATTATTAAAACAGGCTGAGCAATGGAAATGTGAATACTTAACAGCATGGAATATTCATAACTGGGTTTTGCTTCAGTATTCCACTTTAATAAAGCTTTACAACCCCAAAGCAAAAATGGTCATTAGTCATTACCACCTCTGTTCACAAGTAAATGTTGTTTCGTACTTTTCTAACTTGGAGTACTAACATAGTGGTAGCCAAAAGTATCTAGGTTTTCATACGAAATTATATCAATAGATTCACCATAAATTACTTCCATAAGGTCACATTTTTTATAGTTTTTCTATTAACATATTATGATTGAAACTAGTGAAAGTTGCATCTTGGAGACTGTGTCTATGTCCAAAATGACATGTATTTGTGAACGGAATGAGTAATAGCTACAAACAAAATAATACTAACAGTAACTATATTATTTTTTTGTCCCTGCTAAAATCCTGATTCCTGAATATAAAACATTACTGCATGCATGATTAAATCAACCATATTGCTAATGAGAATTGTCCACTACATCTTTCCATTGGTTCATCTTTGTCATTCAAGTAAGTTATCTATAATCTGATGCCCACCTCCTTGGCCTCTAGACAGCATGGAGGTCCATCGAAGCAGTGTGGTTGTGCGCATTTTCTCCTACCCGCTGACAACCATTTTTGCTTTAATATTTGTGTAGATTTGTTTACATAATCAACACAAGCTTAAGCAACAATAATAGCTTATTTGTTTAGCACGCTTCATATTCCACCTAGAACTCAGCTGATACCAGTTTTGAGTTCAAACTTTTGGACAGGCTGATCTTGAGATGACTCACAGTGTGCAAGTCATTAACACTGCTGTGCATTGCTACACTAAACACCTCATGCTGAATCGGTAAAGCTTCAATTTCCCAGTGTTGCACTTCATTGCATTGGTGGTTTTATATGTGTATGCATTCCGGAACATTAATTCCTAGAAGTTTATTAAAGTATCACGCAATAGCTAACAGCTACATTTTACTATTGCATACTATACAATAAATTTCCATGGATCCTAACAGCCAGAATTACAAGAAATACATGTTGTTAATTGGTTGCATTCTATCGTTCTAACAAAAAGATAGTTCATTCTGACTGGTTAAAGAAGTAAATGGCATATGAAATACCTGAGGGAGGGGCAGAACTGCTAAGAAATCAATCAGAAAATATGTAGATAGATACCGCTTTGCTATTGCAAATGTGTCATCAACCAAGACACCTCGACCAAACACTCTAGAAGAAGGAGCAATAAAGCCTGTCCTGAACTGAAATATTATATGGAGTAAATAGAAGATGTCTGTGAAAAAGCGCAGGATACTTGCTATGATTTCCAAATGTTTATCCAGATACAGGCAGTTATTGTCACCATCAATCACTGGGATATAGAAGAATAATGGGTCCACAGAAACTGCAATAAGACATGATATCACAAATATCTTGTTCCATCTCTGCAAAAATGGCCCTTGAGGATCAAGAACTCTTGTTTTTTTGGACTTTCTTTCCTCCAAAGCTAATTTATTCAGGGTTTCAGAATGTGAATAGTTCCCTAGGAATGAAAATGTTCCTATAGTTCTATCCATTAGCGTGTCAAATACATTATGCCTTCCTTCTGAAACTATCTTCTCTGAACTGACAGAATGCTCTGATCTCCAGTCCTGAAACCTGCACATAACCCCCAAAAATAGAAGGATACTTCTCAGAATAATGCACATCCTTCTGTTGGCAGTTATTTATATTACAACAACTTTGGAACTCAGTCAATTGCGAACTTTTTGTAAACCATAAAATGAAGCTGACCTCATATATTTCCAACGAAGTATGTCTTTTTTTAACTGAAGTATCTAGTAAGTTTATATTTTTAATGAAGACATCAACACACTCTTGAATGGTAAAAGGAGAGGATAGAAGCTAACCTCACATATCTCTCATCTCGGACAGCCATTGATTCCTTCCACCTAACACCGGCAGAAAATACACAGGGCCAGCAAGCTGGCAGCAATGAATCAAATATTCAAGTGCAGCAACGAAGCATCACCTCTCTGATAATCACCAACAACAAATGAGCAAGAGCCCTCGAAAGGCACGGACAGTAAACTCTTGGTAACATAACAAGTGCAACAAACTGGATAAAAATCTTCCGGCCAAAGGATAAAGGAAAGAAAAATTCAGCTGATCAACAAGACCATGTGTGGCCTATGATAACCCACTAGATCAATTGGTCAGCTCACTGTGAAGAGAAACACTTTGTTAAAAGCGAAAGGGACTGGTGACGCAGCTTGTACCAAGATGAGCAAGAGGAAATATTTCCACCAAAAAAGGCAACAGCTACATAAAGGATAGATCGATTGGTGACTTTAGCCGTCCCTGTGAACAGGAACGATTCTGTTACATGTGAAACGAAGGTGACGTTGCAATTTCCTCCTCTTCGACAACCCAAGAAGTGACGGTCAGTGGCTTGCAGCGGAAACAACAGTAAAGAACTCGACGGCAGAGGGCAGAAAACAGCGGCAACAGAATCCGGGCCCCTGAACCCGAATCAGCTCATGAATTTACGCTCTAGGACACCAATCCCACCAGTGGATCGCACAGAGACGACGGGAACTATTCCCAATTCCTCAGCGGCGAATCTAGCTCTGCACCAAAACACTTCGCTGAGCGCAGACCAAACCCAGCGGATCTGTCTCCAAGGCGACAAGGTCACACTGGCACGGGCACCACTAGAGATCACAGCACGCAGCGCGCTCAGCCCCCGAAGAAAGAAAGGGCAGCGCGCACGGGAAGCACCACCGCGAAATCACGGCATCGGCGCAGCAGCAGTACGTCGAGAACCGAAATGGATCTGAACTAAACGGCAAACAAAGAAAGTAGATCGGGACGCAGCGGAGGCAGCACTCAGCAGGACCCGCCGCCGCAGCAGCAGAAGAAGCAAGCTTACCAGCGCGGAGGGTTCGAGGAGGAGGTGGTGGTGTGGACTGGCGGGGCTATTGGGAGCTAGTGGGGATATTCACGAGGAGGAGGGGGAAGAGGCGGCGGACGGAGATGAGCACGACAGGGGGTTGGCCTGTTGGGTTACCTAGGAGGGGACGGTTCTGCTGACGGGGAGGGGAGGTCAACTGGTCAACTCCAGCTCGACAAGACTGAGTCCAGCGCAGGGTTTGAAATCTCATTTTCTATCGAAATCGGAATTTCTGATGAAATTCGGTTAAAATTTTGAAAGTAAATTTGATATCCAGGATTTTTAAACGAAATTTTGATCGAAATTGTCAAAATCTCGAGAAAAATAGTCGAAACGATGTTACAAGCTTTTGAAAAATTTTGTGGGTGGTTCTGATACATCACTAATATTCTCATAAACTTTAAGATGATGATTAATTATAAGGAATTTTTAAAAATTTTGACAGTGCTACGCGCTTCATAATAGGATGATCGATAAATTTCAACCAAATGAAAAATAGTGCAAACCACGTTAGAAAGTTTTGAAAAAAAAATTAGATGGTCCTAAAACATCAATAATGTTGCCATAAAATTTTCAAATGATGATCAAGCATGAGGAATTTTTAAAAATTCGGACAGTGCTACTGAAGGCTGACCGTCAAATTTCACCGAATGAAAAATGGTTGAAATCATGTTAGAAAATTTAAAAAAAAAATTGTGAATGTTCCTGATACATCATTAATATTCTCATAAAAAAAATTTAAAATGATGATCAAGCTTAAGACATTTTCAAAAATTGTGATAGTGCTACAATCCTAATAAAAACCTTACGGTGCTATATGTATTGCTTTCATAGATTTGATTGAGCAATCAAATAAGTTTAAATTTTTTTAAACTTTTAGAAAAAGGTGCCGAGGCAATGTTTAAGCTCTCTTAAAATTTTTGGATCATGATCGCACTCGAGCGAATTTATAAAATTATAACACGGTTACAGTCTCAATTATGTTCATTCTTTTTTTGGATTTTTAAATATAACAAATGAAGTTCAATTATTTTGAAACTTTTTCTATATGATTCTATACTACTAAATATGGTATCATAATTTTTTTAGAGCATGATCAAGCTTGTATAATTTTATAAATATCTGAAAGTATTTCTATTATTTTTATAAAATATGTCAAAAATTCGGTTTTTCAAAAAAGTTTCATGGAATATGACATTCTTAAGGGTTATTAACCCAAATCCGGTCCTCAAAAGTCAAAATCGGGTAAAAATAAGTGAGATTGTGGCAAAATTTACTGAAATTTCTGAAAATAATGTAGTAATTTGAATTTTTTTCAGTTTTTTTACCTAGCTGGGATTTTGAATCTCGTCCCCGGTCGAAATCCAAAATCTCGAACGGAATTTTCCAAAATCTTATCGAGGTTTTGAACTATTGTCCAGCGTGGTAAGTAAAAAAATCAAGTGCTAATTTTTTTGGCTATTGTAAGTAAGAAAATATATAATTAATTGCTATAATACTACGGTTAATCCGAGCCATTCATTTCCAATGCAATGGATGAGACAGGTATCGCATACTCAAAAATATTTAATGCATTTTTTTCCTTTATACATGTCGCGTGTGGGGTGGGTCGGTGTGTTTCGGGTATATGCCAGAAATCATATTAAAAAATAAAATTTAGTCGACTAAAATGCATGTCATTCCATATTTGTATACTTCCTCACTTAAAACAACCGGAGATAAAAGTATTTGTTGAGATATAACCGAACTTTAAGGTTTTGGGCGAAATCCAAAACTGTAATGAGGGGTTTTGCCTATAAATATAGTCCCGTATTATACAAGAGAATCAATCTATAACCAATAAAGAAAAAGAGAGTTCGACTCATATTAACTGTATTTGTCTTTGCTATTGTTCTTGGGTTTTCTCGATCAGTGCATTGGGATTGATCTATAGTGTTTTTGTAAGGTCGAAGATGCTAACTAGAGGGGGTGAATAGACGGTTTTCTTAAAAAAAAACTTCTACAATTAATTTCTTGTCTAAGTACTCTTATGACAAAACATTAACAATAAATAATGTAGAAACGATAAACTAAGGTTTTGATAATTAAGGTTTAAATCAACTAGGCTCACTAAGTGCACTAACTAATTATGTCTCAACTCGAGAATAAGCAATCCTAAAGACGATTAAGCAATTTAATTTTAGAAATGTAAATTGCAACAATATAAATAAAGAAGTGCAAGTGAGCATAAAGAGACACACCGATATTTTACCGTGGTGTTCGAAGACTTACTGGTCTCCCCTGATCCACATTGAGGCAAGCTCAAACCACTTTGGAACAGCTCCACGAATTGAGCACCCACCTCGATTCCACTAGTAGTAGCTCTTTCCTCCTCCGGGTAGGTGAGCTCCAACCTTTATAAATTCTCCGGGACTTCTCACAACCACCATTGAGAAGCTCATTGCGCACGACGTCTCCATACGCCGTTTAGGTGTTGGCAAACACCAAGAGTAACAAGTCAAGCCCTCTAGCTTAAACTCCACCAAGTACAGCACATTTACAATGGTGATCACCAAGTGTAACACATGCACAAGGATCCCCTCAAGTGCAACACATGCACAAAAGGCTCTCAAACATTTTCTAATTGCAACATATGCAATTAGAAACTCACTCTTAGCTCAAGAAGCAATAGGGAGAGAGCAACACATGCAATACCTCCCACAAGACTCTCAATAAGTCTAGCTACCAGCAAATGCCCCTCAAGGCCTCCTTTTATAGCCTCACAAAGAAAACTAGCCGTTTGGAGGTAATTTTGGAAAAACTCATCCGGTACTACCGCCCTTTTAGGGCCGGTAGTACCGGCCTCTAGGCCAACGGCGTTGCACAGGAAACCCGGTACTACCGCCCAACTGGGTGTAGTAATACCGACTCTCACTAGCGGTACTGTCGGACTCAGCGCAACTCAACAACACGCTTATCTGGAAAATAGCTACCGGCTACTAGGGGCTGGTACTACCACACTTCTGGTAGTACCGCCCTTAAGCCCGGTATCTTCGGCCTCCATAAACTCAGAGCAACACATGCTCTCTGGAAAATAACAACCGGCCTCAAAGGGGCGGTAGTACCGACCGTACGGTACTACCGACCTTAGGGAGCGTATACCTACTGGCAAGATTACCGGCTTCACAATCTGCGGTAGAGTCAAATTTCCAAAGAACACACGATTTTACACAAAATAAGCAACAAAATGCTTCAGGGAGTTGAAAATAAGCATAATAGATTCGGTGGTTTACCATGTGGTGGAAGTCAGCGGTTCGAGTCCGCTTATTAAAAAAAAGAAAATCATATTTAGGATAATAATTGGATAAGAGAGCCTCTACCCTGTCAACGGATAGGGAGAGAACAAAATTTGGGCCAAGGGACAGTCTTAGGTAGACAGTTTCTATGGGGCGTAGGCCTTCCAAAAGGTAACGGAGGTGTGCAAAGGTTTCCTCGACTAGGAAAGTAAGATAATATATGATAAAAAAGGAAAAAAAATATTTGAATGGATTGTACTAGTCTTTCTGGTAGCTATTCTGAATTCTCTCATTTCTTAAATTTGATTAAAAAATTTGTCGTTATTGTCGCAAGCTTACGACTCATGGCGAAATTTATGGGTACAAGCTCATAACGAAGGATGCAATCTTGCTCGTGAAGGTAATGAAATTATCCGAGCATCTTAAAAGAACGGACTAACAGGGTCAGCTACTTAGCCAACTTCCATAATTAAATGCCATCACTGTATGGATAACTCTAGAAAGAAGTATTCATAGTCCAATCCATTACAAACCAGCACCTTTTTCTTTGTTTCGGAGCGGAGCACGTACTGTTACCACTACGTACTACACCACCAAGCTTTTTTCATCCTACCATTCCATTACGGATTTTTTTTTTCTTTTTGAAGATTAAGTCGTCAACCGCACCTTAATAGCTCAGACTTTCGAGCCTTGCTAGATGATGCAGAAGGGCCAAAATTTGTCCTTTTTTAATGGATTTACCCCCACGGAACCCTAAAATTTCTCAGGTAAGGATTTACCTGATGTAATTAGGTAAATTTGTCGGGTCCTTTCTGCCTTTTTGGAAATGAAAGAATCCAGAGTAATTAATAAAAAAATATTGAGGAATCAAAGGTAGCTCTTGTCTATGGACAAATGAATGAACCGTCGGGCAATATCACAAATTTCTTACGTCCAAACAAAGTATTTACTTGTTTTCGATCAAGTTTTGAATGACTTTCTAGTCAGATCGTTTTCTCTAGAATCTATAGAAAAAGGAATTCCTCTATCCTTTATTTAATGATAATCAGAGACTTAGAAATAATTGAACGAGGAGCCGTATGAGGTGAAAATCTCATGTACAGTTCTGTTGAAGGACAGTAAGGGTGACAGACGGGGGAATTCCTTAAGTTAAGAAAGAAAAAAGAATAAGAACAAGCTTCCTTCTCGCACTCGAAGCGATAGCAGTACTGGAGTAATTTCTTCCGTAAATCTTCTCCATTAGCTAAACCCTTTCTTACCCTACCTTTGGACTCGTAAAGCATACTCATGAACTTTATTCAAAAATAATATCAAAATTCAAGATACTACTATATTTTGTCTAATATAAAAATTCAAGATACTTACGGCTACGCCCCTTTTTTACTCTTAATCTTTTATTTTCGAAGCAAAAACCAATAAGGATTGATTCTTTGAGTCGTGTGATGATCAACACATGATCAAGTCAATTTGCAAAACGCATTTGTAAACCTATTCACATGCTCCAAAGAATCGCATTTAAAACTTCAACTCATTTGCAAATAAACTAAGATCCTATGAGATCAATCCTCTTAGATATGTGATAATCAACACATGATCAAATCAATTTGCAAACTCATTTGCAAACCCTATTCACATGCTCTAGGATCGAAACACATAACCTCCAGCTTATTTGCAAAACACATTTACAAATAACAAATCAATATTTTACAAAAGCACATTTTGCAAATAAACAAGCATAAACCTTTCTTAGCCTTGTGATGATCAACACATGATGAAGTCACAAGCTAAGACTCCAATGCATAAGCTCTCTATTTGCAACACATGCAAATACCTAACTCCATGCAAACAACAACCATTAAAATCAAGTTGCATGAGTTCTCTTCTTTTGCAACACATGCAAAACCTAGCTCTATGCAAACACCAACTAAACCACTTAGTTCAAATGCATGAGCTTTCTACTTTTTGCAACACATGCAAATTCATAGTTCCATGCAAACACCAATTCAATTAAGAAGCAATCTTAAGAAGCAAGTATGAACTTCAACATTTGCACACACATGTAAATAGGAGCTTCATGCAAAATCCAACTAAGAGAATAAGCTAGAGTGAACCGGATTGAGTCCATCAACATATGATGAAGCTCAAGCTAAATAACTCAACCTCTCTTAATAATACGGCACCTAACTAGAAATCCGATCTCTCATCTAAACACCGAGACTGATAAAAGACTAGAAACACATCCTTAGCCTATCTAGTTATACCTTTGCCGCGCGCTAATCCTCTTGAAGCTTTTATGATTTGCAATCACTTTCTCTTCAAGTACACATCTTCTTCTTGTTCATCAGCACATGATGAATTCTCCTCTTCTCTTTTCTTCACTTCAGGATCTCCTTTAAGCTCATCAAAACATGATGACTTCTTCTTCCCGATTCTATATCATCGTTGGATTCAACCTACTTCACAACTCATGGAAGATTGTTACTTCAACAAACACGGTTGTCTCAATCATCAATTTGCACTCTATTAACACATAATAGATGCCCCAAGATCGATTGAGCACAACTCAAATCAATTTGAACGATTAATTATGTCTTGAGTACTTTGATGCAACTAATGCTTCATTATACTCAAAAACTTTTCATTTGTCCTTAATCAACAAAGAATACTACCAATACATAACGAAGCATTCTTTGATTGATTGAAAGACAACTGAACTCAATTTAAATAGAATTTAAATTGATATGAGTATATATAACTATACAAGTTTCATATACTCATTTTGATGGAATCTCAAAGTAATATCCAATATATTGGAGTGATGGAAAGGGATCAATACTCTTGAGACCATCAACTATAGAATAAACTCCATTGCATATGTGTATATAAATAATTGAACTTGGAATCAATATGTATATAATCAATCTTAGATAGCATTTGAGTTTATCCTATATTAACATGAGTATACTACAACCACACAAGTTATATATACTCAAATGGTTGTTTTAAAATCTTGATCCTTTATATTATTTGGCAAGAAGACATGGATCAATACTATTGAAATATTAAGTTAAATTATGAACTCCCCCTAGATGTGTGCATTCATTAATGTATGAAATTGGAAACATAATGCACATCTTTAATATATAAGTAATGGAAGAGTTCATCCTTTAACTTGAATCCTATGTATGCATTAAGATAATAGAGTGACTACGAGTGCTACCTTAGGTTTTCCATTTTTATCCAAATTTGAGACTAATAAGAATAAAGCTCAATATACATGTTAGTCTCATAATGATTAGATTTATTATTAAACAATGATTAAACATTAATCTAAAATCAATCACCAAAATCAATGAAGCTTGAACTTACAGTTTTGTTATTATTCAACACGTTATTAGCACGAAGCTCTCTAAAGGCCGAACGTTATGTTGAAAATCTATTAATCCATTGCAATCTTGTTTATCTCAATATGGATATATCATGAATTAATCTAATCTGTTCCTAAGTCTTCAATTTTGCAATTTATCTGCTCGACCCTATATTAGGTTTGTTAAAAGCAAAACTAGGGTTGTAGATTGGATTACCATGGGCACTTAGGTAAGGCCACGAATTGGAGCTGTGCACCTACTGTGCCATCACGCATGCCACCACTAACGGCACTATGTTTCACAACGCGTTAGCCTATCAACGTAACTGCTCCGCTACCTCGTGCGTCCCTCGAAGCAGAGCCGCCGAGCGACACACCGTCGGAGCCTCCATGCACGGCCGCCACGACAACCACGGCTGAGCTACCTCCCATTGCTGGTGGTGATGCAACGGCCACCATGGCCGAATCTGCTCTCCCGCATTGCTCCCGCCAAGCGCCGTCACTGTGAGTCGCCACCAAGCTCCACGCAACCGCTGCCAGGCTCGCCACCAGGATCCGTGCCTCGAGCACCTCGGCCGCAACCACCATCGGGCCCACCGCTCAAATCTGAGCTCTACGTGCTAGCCCATCACTGGGATTCCTTACCGCCTCGCGTTGTCGAAGCTCGCCAGGGGCACCTGAGCTCGGCTCCTAGCCGTCGCCCACTCCTACTAAGCATCGTCGCCACTCGTTCCTGCTAAGTGCCCACGCTGCCCTGGTGCGCGCTCGTCGCTCTCCTTGCCGTCGCCTTCTTTTTTGGAGAGATGTAGAGAGACAAACAGCTAGGGATTTTAACCCTAGCTGCTCATCTTCCAGCTGGAAGATGCCAGAGGCGATGTATAGCCCACGCATGGCCCGTGGTCGAACTCCCTATGGACCACCGCGGGCCGCACGACCCATTAACTTAGGGCCAAAGTCCAAGGTTTTCATGGGCTATGGTATTTTTTTGTTCCTAGCAAATTACATAAATCACGCGGATGTAGTGAATTTTATGCTTTAACCCCTGTCCTTTTCAGTAATTCCATAAAATAAATTAGAAAATTGTGAAATTTTTTATTAAATCCTAGAAACTAAATTTATAGGTACACGGGCTTTCGTAAATTGTTGAACCTGAATCATAGCACATATTGCAAGTTTCATATCTATGGGTTTAATTTTCCTAGCATAATTCCGTGATTATATATGCTTAATTTATTTTTTGTTATTTCAATAATTATGAAAATTACCTAGTAATTAGCAGAAAATTAAGAAAAAAAGCTAGGAAAATTCTAAGAATTTTAGATAATTATTTGCTAAATAGATATAGAGCAATATTTACTAATTCAAAGATGAGCATGCAATCTACTTATTTTAGATGTAAAATTGTAATGTCCCAATTTTTACTGTGGAATTTTTTTTGTGCAAAATAATTTTTTGGGAATTTTCTAAATTTTATTTGCAATTTAAATATTAATATGGATTTCTCTTCAATCAAAAAGTATTTATTATGGTTAATGTTCAATTGAACATTTTTCAAAGATATTTTATTTGAGTTTTATATGCTCTGAAGTATTTTACAAAATTGTTTGGATTTTTTCAATTTTTTTGCTAATTATTTGAAGCTATTTGGATTTTTTGTATTTATTTAAAAAGAAAAATATTTGAAAAATCCAGTTTTGGGTTTGGGTCAAAACCCAATGGTCCAACCCAGCTTTGCTGCGCTAGCTCAGCCATTCCCGGCCCGAGCCACGTAGCCCCGCGTTGAAGCCTACCGATGCTAGCCCAACCCAACTGGCCTGCTCCCGCGCGCGTGTGACACTAACAATGGGGCCCACCTGTCAGTCGTTCCCTCCATGTTTGTTTGGGACTCTATCGGCACCGCCCGTGTCTGTCGTGGACTCCTAGGGCTATTTATTGCACGCCTCGTGACCACAATACAATTGCAAGCCTAAACCCTAGATCGGTTTCTCCCTTTGTGTCATGATTTGATCAGAATCGAGGTTCGTTTGCAAGCACCACTAAGGAGGAAATTTCGTCGATTCGCCATCTCCGGTGTGTCCCGATGCCCAAGCTTGGTCCCATCGAGTTCGCCGTTGTGTGTTCTCTCCGATGCGCACCTTGGTTCAACTGAAGTATTACCAAAGTACGCCGCCACCGCTGCCATGCTCCGACCACCACGACGACTGCGTCATCAAATGCGCCTCACTGAGAGCTTTTAGATGTGATGACCCAGGGTCACCAAGGTTCAACGCCGGGGACCAAAGGGTTGCATGCACCTCCGTGGTGAAGTGGCCACTCCCATATCCTGCTAGGTGTCTGTGATGTTAGCCTGATATCAGCAGAACACTAGCATGTGAGGCCCACATGTTAGTCTCCATGGTAGTAGGAAAAGATTAATTTTTTATTCTAAATAATTAGCTGGGCCCACTTGTTAGGAATATTCTAGTAATATTATATTTTCTTTTTTTTCTGTATTCTATTGTTTGTGAATCTTTCGAGAGTCCGTTCTGCTTCATACAAACTCTGATTTAGCCCATTCAATTTCTTTATTTTGTTGGATTTTATTTGATTTTTGGAGTTTGTTTTGTCTCTAGATTGTATTTATTTTTGTATTCGCCTTTCGTTTCGCGTAGACGTTAAAGTGCCGGGAGCATTTGAATGTGAAGAGTTGACTCGAGTTAAAAGTCTATATCAAGATTAGGAGTTGTTCTAAGGCATGTTGTGCTTTGATCATATTGAATCAAGTTTTGCAAATGCTATTTTGTTTTAATATATTGCATGATATTTTATGCTTACACCTATTTTCAAATATTTTAGGAATTAGTTATTCAACCCAATTGGATTATACCTACATTGCCATTTGCTATATCTTATTATTTGCTACCCTAGGATGGATAATTATTAGCTGGTTGCTAATAGATACTTGCATGGGTTGGTTAGATCGTGTGTAGGTGCTTAGCTATGCCATGTATAATTAATATTTTTGAAAGTGCAAATTCAAATTTGACTAATGATATATGGAACTTGTTTATGAAATGTATGTCATGTGTTGTCACACAATGATGTTGAGTTGTTGATGGAATGTGTTGCACACTAACCAATTGAAGTGGTAAATGATTTAGATTGAGGCAAGTAGCAAGAGGTTGTATGGTAAGGTGGGTGTGTGTGACATTTGGGTTGATGTTAATTGGAAGTCTTGCCTTTGTCAATTAAGGACTTAACCTTTTAAGCTATTGAACTTGGCTAATCATACAACCACATATATGTTGTGGGCCAGATCTAACTTATTAAGTTACTGAGACTTAGCATATGATATCTCAGGAAGATAACCAAACTGTGTGTGCAGTTGAGAAAAGTGTGTATTGCAGTGGCTTCACATCTTAAACAGTGATTGTTTCTAGTCTAACGATGAGTCCTTATTCTTCTGCTCTGTATGAGGGAGCGATAATGCGACCAAGCTTATTGGGAGAGTATGTTCGGATAGAGTTTTTGAAATATTTTGTTATGATCTTCTTAGTCGTATGTCGATGGGTACGTGTAATGGCTGACATTATAATATTGATCATTTCTTATGGGTAAAGTGTATAACTTTTGCAGAGTGTCAAGCTTTTCGAATAGTTGTGTCCCCGGTTATGGATAATGCTCGAGAATTTCAATCAAGGATTATATTTTATAAAATAAAACTTGGGAAGAGAGGCTGTGTGTCAATTGAAGTAATGGAATTTGGTTAGGTTGTGTGCTAGTTTATTTGAGATTACCTGAAAGCTTAACTATTTATTATTATTATTATTGTTATCTGTTTTACTTTCATTTCAATCTAGTTATTGTATTCAAGTGAAAATGTTGCTATACTGCAAAATAATCATATCAGCCATTCTTTGGAATAAATCTTGCATATAGTTATGATTGTCGGGACCAAATTTCCAAATCTAAACCTTCTGTGTATAACTGCACTAGTTCAGGATCAAGCTAGTGCATACAGTGGAAACATCGATGACAACACATCCATATCATGAACCAAATTATTAGTAATTAAGCAAAAGATACCGACCTCATGGCCAACAATTACAAATAAACATCCACATAGCTTAAGTTCAATAAAGTAGCAGTGAAAACAAAATAAACAACAGTAGGATAAGCCCATCTATTTGCCCAATAAGCAATCGACTGGGGTACGCATCCTAGTAATCCAGTTCTCTTTCGTCATAACCACAAGCAAAGAACTCATAGTCACCTTTTACTTCTGCGCACTCCTTTGTGGAAAGTTGGAATGTTGCAAGGGTGAGTACAAAATGTATTCCACAAGTCTTAGAAACATAATGCATGATAACTATATGCAAGGCTAAACAATTGAAGGCTTAATATGGTTCATTTAGCATAAAGCAATGTTTCAACTTTAAATACAAGTGGTAATTTCACAAAGCATCGTTTGACCAAGTGTAGTTGCAATAATCGAAGTTAATAAGACAACTAAAATAGGTTCCATCCACCTGACTAGTTCCATCTGCCATACTATAACCCGAGAGTTCCATCCACTCACAAATTCTCAAATCATCTTTTTATTTAAAACAAAACTAGAAAATTCTACCATGTGAAAGCACATATTGCCCACCCTTGACCGTGGGCACGGCTACTTAAGTAGTTTTAACTCTGTAGAGTGTGTAAAGCTTTACCCACAAGATGAGATCAACCTTTATTGTCCGTAGACACTCTAGACTTTTAGAGTGAAACCAGGATGATCACAACAAGGCCTTTACAATGTACAACCCCATTATTAACCTCGCCTGCTAAGGTTTTACCGCTGAAGGTTCCATCCACCCAGTCGGAAGCCATCTCTTGCGCCTTGTGGGAAAACATGTCTTCATCCGACACCCACATTCCACCAACTGGCGAAACCAATAACAAGACGCACAAATTAATTAGCCAAGTGGTACCCACATAGATTTGTGCTTGTATAGTAGTGCTCGGTTCAAAATAACACACGCTTCAGTCCTTAATTGACTAGGGTGGAACAATCGCTTTTCAAAGTCTCATACTTCCTGCACCCGCCAGACATTCCATCTGCTGGTCTAAACCATTTTTTCACTTTATTTGATTTAAATAACAGCAGCAATACCTATTGTTGCAACTTCACAAATAAGTTTAAACAAGGTTTGAAATAGTTCCCATAACGGCATAATACCGAAACGTGTAAGCTGGACTAAGCAAATCTACCGTATGATGCTACTCTACTAATCATCACCAAATAAAATAGCTAATACCAGCAAGGACGACAAAGGTACATAATGTTCAATGCCAATGAGATCATAACAATTCTGGAATTTAACTAAACACTGATAGAATTTAAAGTACAGTGCATAAAAGTAAGCATGCATAATTTAAAACAACATAAGCATTTTAGAAATTTGGGATCAACATGGTCAAGGATGACTTGCCTCCACTGAATGCTGCTGGTTCTACCTTTTGTTGATTTGGCAAAGCTTCGACGACGACGTCTACATGTGAAAATGAGCACAAATAAATAAAATAAATACAAACAAAATTCAAAAATTTAGAAGAATGTTACTAGAAGGTAGATCTTGAATTTAGATGAATTTAGAAATTTGAATCACTAAATTTGGAGCTTGAACGAAGGAGAACGGGCTCTCGGAAGTGGCTCGGATCAAGACATTCAGAAAAAAGGAAATGAGAGGGAGAGGGTGAACTATGCTGACATGTGGCACACTGTGATTGGTCAGGATTTCAGAATTTCTGAAAAAAGGAAAATGAATTTTGGCTGACACGTGGGACCCGCGTGTCAGAGGCTCACCCATGGTGGATTTGGTTCACTTAGGGGATTATTGGGTGACATGGTAGACCGCCTAATGCGGGGTGACATGTGGCGGCTAGGGTTGATGTGGCAGTCGACGTGGCTGCCACGCTGCGTGGTGATGAGACACAGGCGATGTGGCCGCCGCGTCAGCTACGGGCGTGAGGTGGCTAGCACGTGGCGTCAGCACGAAGGACACGTTGGTGATGATCAGCTCGGGACTTCGGCGACACAGCTGCGGTGGTGCCTCACCAGAGAGGAGGAAGAAGGCACGGTCGTGCGCAAAACGTGATGGAATCCGCTCGGTACTTGGGGCAAAATGATGCGGGCAACACGAGAAACCCAACGGCTCAAGCGATGGCGGCGTTCGCTCACCAGCAGCGAAGATCAACGGCCGAGAAGCTCAATGGCACGGTGGTGGAACTCAGGTGCTAGGGTTTGGGGCTATGGGCGAAGAAAGCTTGCGGGAAATGAGGGGAAAAGAGAGGGGAGGGTGGCGACTTTTATAGATGCGACGACAAGGGAAACCAGCACGGATACGGCATGAACGGCCACAAAAATCGCAGCAGTGGTTGCAGGAGTCCAGCGTGGTAATGGAGTCAACATGGAGACGGAGGTGCCAGACACTGACCAGTGGGGCCCGCCGTCAGCGGCTCGGGCACACGGGTGGATCGGACCATACGGCTGGGTCAGGAGAGAGATAGGGCGGGCTGGTGCGCCGGAGAAGGTGGACCAGGGAAAGCAGGCCGGGTGGAAGGGAAGCTGGCCAGCGCAGAAAACGCAAGCTATGTGAAATTTAGGATTTAAAATCATTTTTCTTTTTTGATAAATCCCAAAAAATCGAAAAGGTAGAAATAAATAGCAATTAAACGAGGAAAAATTCTAGAAAATTCCCAAAAATATTTCTAGACTTTTGGAACCCAAATAATTGTTTTGAACTCATTTCAACTTCAAATTTTGATTCAAATGCTTTGAATACAATTGAGGGAAGATTTTAAATTCACAAAAAAATTTCAAACTAAGGCAAATTTAAAAAAAGCTTAGAATGTTGGAATGTTACAATGATAGACTTGCATTTTGTGCACAACTTGTTGAATGTTTTATGTACTCACCTTTGCTACAACAAAATCATAAGTTAAAGAGGAGTATACACCTGCTTTGGAGGAGTTTCAAGAGGAGGTGAGTTACTAGGAGCAAACCTTGTCAATTGCATGTGGCATATTGCTGGGTTATCTATGAAGTTTTCCGTTTCGCTGCTATTATTTTTCTTAGAGTTTAAGCCCTGTATGGTCTAATAATGTAAAGTCGACTATAAGGTTAATCAACTATCTTTTATTGAATACATAAAGTCTTTTATTATGTTTCCGCTGTGTATGATTGTGATATTTCATCTATATTGTCACTATGTGCACTAGCTTGATGTTGGACTAGTGTAGTATACATAGAGGGTCCAGATTTGTATATTCGGGTCTCGACACAGGTTGTATCAGTGCCATACTGATTGTAGATTTTGATCCTAGCTAGACTGGTCGTTCCTTATGAGCTTCAAAATTACTTTGTAAAGAGAAAACTTAACTTGAATGATTATAAGCTCTTGACTTATCTATATCTCTTACTCTTTTCCCTCTTGCTGAAATTTCTTTCTCTTCCCCTGCTGGTTTAAAATGAAATCTTATCCCAAGTTGTTTTAAATAGACACGATGCTCCGCACCTATAGAGAGCACACTAGTGGATATGTTGTTTAACTATGAAGAGTTTTGCAAGTACTTGGTTGTTATGAGAGGCTACTCTATCAGGAACCTGTTGGAAAGTGAATGGTAAAAGTCATTGTATGGCTCTGGACATTAATGTAGAGCATTTAGTACCTCATGTCCACACACAAATGGCCTTGTAGAGTCATTAATTGAAAGAATATAACTTATTGTTAGGCTACTCTTGTAGAATTGTAAGCTACCCACCAATTGTTACGGCCACGTAGTGCTGCACACTACAGTATTAATTCAACTCAGACCAACTGCATACCATGACATTTCCTCCATGTAGTTAGTGTGTGGGAAAGAACTGATGATTTCCATATGCAAAAAATTGGCTATATTGTATATGTGACAATTTCACCACCACATCGTACATCGATGCACCCCCACCAAAGGTTTAGGAACTGTGTAGGTTATGAATCTCCATCAATTATTAAATGCCTTGAGCCTATGACAAGATATCTATATACGGCTTGGTACACTAACTGTATTTTTGATGAGAACAATTTTCTGGCATTAGGGGGAGAAAAGTACCATACTAATGAATACTAGGAAATAGATTGGAATGTTACAGACATTAATTCTTAAATCCATGCACTAAAGAATCCGAACTTAAAGTTCGAAGGATAATAAATTTACAACAAATAGCTAATAACCTTCCAAATGCCTTCACTGATCATAAGGGAGTGACAAAGTCTCAAATACCTACAATAAACGCACCAAAGAGGGTGGAAATACCTAAATGGATATTGATGAAAAGAGGAGGGGGAGATTTCTGGGCTCACAGGACTCAATTCCACAAAGACATCCACAAAAACAGATAGCCGAATAAGTCAAAACACTCCAAGATTGGAAGAATCTCAACCTGATGTTGAGAAAATCCATGAGGCGAGCCATTCTGAGGATGGTAACCCTAGCGAACATTTGCGTCCACAATCTGACACTGGGAGATTGGAACACCAAGACTCCATCATTATGGGAAATCACAAGGAGTTAGAAGAAATTAATGAAAAAATATCCACTAATTATGGGGATTCAGGAGAGTTATATAAAAAAGACTACAATTGTCGACACATATTTTTTCTCAAAATTACTAAAACTCCTGATCTGGATCCAAAACCAAAGTCTATGGTAGAGCGCCAGAAGCACTCCGATTTGGTCAAATGGAAAGAAGGAATTGAGGTAGAATTGCACTCGCTTAACAAAAAGAAAGTATTCGGTTCCATTGATCAACACCTACTAAAGTGTTCCTTGTAGGATCCAAATGGGTTTTTATCCGGAAGGAAAATGAGAACAAATAGGCATAAGATATAAAGCAAGGCTTGTAGCACAAGGGTCGATTAATGAACTTTCTCTCCTATAATGAGTGGAATAACATTATGATATTTGATATAAATGGCAGCTAATATGAACTTATCAATGCAGTTGATGGATGTAGTAACCGCACATTTATATGGGTCATTGGATACGGATATTTATATAAGTCCCTAAATGACTTAAAATTTTGGATCCTAATAAAAGTAATCGCAACACGTATAGTGTCAAACTGTAGAGGTCACTATACGGATTAAAACAGTTGACGAGAATATGGTACAATCGACTTAGTGAGTTCCTCCTGAAGAAGGGTTACTCCAATAATGATGATAATCCATGTGTGTTCATAAAGAAGTCCCAGAATATATTTTGTATCATCTCAGTCTATGTTGATGATCTGAATATCATCAGAACTACAGAGGACATAAAGGAAGCAAGTTCTTACCTTTTGACGTAGTTTGATATGAAAGATTTATGTAAAACTAAATATTGCTTTGTCTTGCAGCTAGAGCATTCCCTAGAAGGAACCTTTGTATACCAGTCTACCTATAGTAAGAAGGTATTGGAAAAATTCAACATAGATAAATCTCATCCTTTGAAGACCCCCATGGCAGTAGGATTCCTTGATGTGGATAAAGACCCATTCAGACCGAGGATGGAAAATGAGAAAGTCTTAGGACCTGAAATTCTATACCTAAGTGAGCACTTATATATCTTGCAATTATTTATATATTTTTAAACAACACAAAAGCTGAAACACCTTACAACTTCTGGAATCTATATCTAACTTTTCCTAGTTATGAACACAATTTAATTTGGCCATCTACTTAGCATAATAAATAGATTAACACAACTGCAACCAACGGCAATAAACTTCTAGATAGCCAACTTCCCAATACCATAAATTTTAATAAACTCAACCAAACCCATTGTTCTTGCATTCTATGGGAACCTTAAACAAATATGTATGTTATTCATAATATGGTAAAACTATGAAACATAACATAGTTACTAAAAAACTAGCCTAGAAATTTGGATAGCACACTTTGATGACCCACAACATCAAATAGTACACCCTAAAGAAATCCATCTACTCTATCTAGCACTGACATGACCACATAATCGATTTACAATGTCATCATGACAAGGAACACCGTCATACGTTTTTACCTCCAAGACGAAGATTTGTTGAAACAGTCGAAAATGGTGGTACTTCATGATCCCCGCACATTCCCCGCCTCTACATTCTTTTCGAACTCCCCATGACACATCGCACGTGATCCTCAACACGCCCTTACACAAGGTGACGTAATCAGGTCTCAAGAATGATACACGGGCTAACGGGGAATGCGAGGGCGGGATGCGGACACAGGTGACTCCTGGGTGTGCTTCAGCACGGTGCGATGACCTGCTGGGGCGGTGCCTCACCTCCCAACCCTGACGACGGTGAACCACGATGCATCTCTATTTCCTCCTAGCTGGCCCGCAATACCAGTCGCCGGTGGCAAGAAGAGCGTGGGTGGCGGTGGCATAAGGGAGGCGGTGGCAGTAGCAAATGGAGAAAGGCAGAGGCGGGTAGGGTTTTCGGGAAACACCCCTCCCTAGCTTAACTAGTGCGGGCCCAAGGCCGGCTCGAGCAAGGCACTCACGTCGATGCCAACTCGGTGTTGCTTGGCCCAGCCCGACCACTTCCTCCTTCCTTTTTCCTTGATTCTTTCTCCTTAATTTACTCTTAGTCGTCCTAAAAAAATAGTGTATTACAAAATCACATGATCTACCATGATTCATGACATGAATTTAGTCCATTGTAAGCAAAATAGCTAGGGTGAACAAAAATGCCATGCCAACACCTCATGCAAGAATCATTTTGTTTCAACGTCAATAATTCTAGAGATAATTCATACTATACCACTATAAAGGTTGACACTTCAGAAAATACCACTCGTTGACGAATAAAGTGATATAGTATGAATTATCCCATAATTCTGTAGAATTCGTCTTGATCATGTATTTGCAAGGATGATTCTCTTATTACCCTCCTTTTGAACTCTATGCAAAAGTGGAGCTCTAGATAAATGTAACAAGTTTCTTCTTCTTCTTTTGAGATGTAATTGTAACAAGCTGCAACACATGGCTAAGTTCAACATTAGAAGAGAAAAGCATTTGCTATATTAGTTTCTTTAGTTTTTATTAATGCTTGTAGCATTTTGTATGTAATTTTATCTTTTTGCCTATTCTAGGCACATGCTATGTAAGATCGAAGAAAATTTCCTTGAAACGGGGGCCCTTTCTAGCGGCCCGTACCGCAGGGGAATCTGCCTGCCACGTCCGGCTCCCCGCCGCCCGCACGGCGTCGTCCTCCCATTCCGCCTCCAGATCCCAAGCCATTAAACCGTGCGCTAGTGGATCTCGCCTCCGGGAGCGGGCAGCGGCATCAGGGAGGAGAGAGAGCCAGCCAGCCATGAGATGGTATGCATCGGTAGCCTGAGGGCCCTGGTGCTGCGTGCGGCGGCGGGCGCAGGCAGGTGCTGGGGGTCCAGGGTCCTGTGCGGCGGCCGGGCGGTGGATGTGTGCGTGACGCCCCGCTCGCGCGGGCACGGGTGGCGCGGATTCCGGGCGGTCGCGGGCGCTGCTAGGGCCAGGATGATGCTCGACTCCTACTCCTCCGCCTCCGCCGCCGCCGCGGCGGGGCAGGTGCAGCCACAGCACCGCGCAGCGTGGTTCGTGGCCCAGGCACAGGACGGCGGCGCCGGAGGCTACGCAAGTGGCGGGTGGGAGAGGTAACGCACGTCCCCTGCTGATGGTAGCTATTTGGCCTTCGCTTCATGCCCTCAAGGATCCTGTAGCCATTGCGATGTTTTGACTTTGGCGAGAATTGAAACCGGCTAGGTTGTTGCATTTGCATGTGGGCCTTGCATTGTGCATAGGCTTGTTCTATGGTGGTAGCCAAAAAGCATGCAGAAGAGATACTCCATTAAACAACAAAAGATGCAAATGTACAATGTGTTTTGACTGCCATGAGTGCACTACAGCCATGAGTACGTTAATGTACTAGGAAAACAAACTAATATTGATGAATGTTGTGAAGAGACAAAGCTTTCTTGTATACATCTCGTCCATCTTCTACTAGTGTTGTACAACATAGTACCGCAATACTGCTCTGCAAGCCTCCAGGAAAACCTGCGACGCTAATTACCTTTACCTGTTTGGCTGTTACTAGTAGTACTTCATAGTCATATAGTCTATATGTAAAGCTAGGATAATAGCGATGCTATTGTCTTTTAATGTCAATAACTGGTGGTCACCGACATTTGTGCTTGTTGTTATTTGCGATTCTAACTACCGAGCAACCACCAAGATCTTAATTTTCCATCAGCATGTTGTCTGTGGAATTCTTGTACAATGCGACGAATCTGTACTTTTTTATTTAACTTTGTAGAACAAGAAGAAAATAGAAAATAACTTCAGGTTTACTTGGCCTGTTTTGAGTCACTTGACTGCTTAGGCACTCAAGTGGCTGCTTAACCGCTTATGCAGTACTTAAGTGTTCAAATGGCTTATTTCAGCCGCTTATATAAGGTTGTCAAGACACAAGGTGTCTAGTGTTTAACCAGTGCTTCAGATCTTTCTAGAACACTGTAGATAACAGACTATGATATCGTCATTATATGCAGTAGTATGTTTACCGAACATTGAGTATTTGTTGATTAGAATGTGTAAATAAATCTACACTCAACCCAAAAAAAAATCACCAATCGTAAATTGCTGGATCATTTTGAATTTGATTGTAGTTTTATTGTTTCATTGTGAGAAAGTGCAAGTGAACCAACTGTAGGCGTGGTATATCAGTATATGGCATGCACCCAATGATATCCAGGCACCTAGTATTAGGGAATTGCCGTCTATTGTTTCAAGCAGCTAGTACTTATGTCATAATGTCTGCGATCCTTGGTCTCGTCTTTCTCTACTTTGCTAAAGTGCTGACTCGGTCCTTGTAACATTCCAAAAATTTGACTTAATTAAGTTTTTATTGCTTAAATGTGCATTTGTGATTTTCTGGAATTTATTTGGATTTTTCTGGATTTATTGGAATTAAATTCAAATCAAGTTTATTGCCTTTTATTCAAATCTATTTAAATTTATGCAAAGTTAAAATAAAGTTTTGCCAAAAATATTTTATTTAAGTCCAGAATGTCTCAAAGTATTTTTGAGATTTTTCTTGGATTTTTCCTGATTATTTTATCGCCTAAAATAAATAAAAGGAATTTCGTGATTATTTTAATTGAAAAAACCTGTTGAAAACCTTTGAACAAAGAATGGGCTCACCCGTGTCTCGGGCGCTGGTGGCTCGAGAAGCGCCCGCTTGGCTCGCTTCGAAATCGCGTCTCGCCGCTGGATCGAGATCGCGCGGTGGGATCTTGTCGCACGGGTTCGGACTCGGCCGATCATCGCCGTTGGAAAGAAATCGCGCGTTAAGATTAGATCGAGGCCGTGTGATCCCGACCGCTGGTAGCGATCGGACGATGTGTGGTTGTCGCTCCGCTGGCGACTCGAGTCCGCCACGACACGCTTCCGCCGCCGTTAGGATCTAGGGTTTCGGTTCTAGCGCGCTTGCCGAGGCTATAAATAAGGGCGGGTAGACCTCGAGGTTCATCCTTGCGCCGCGCCTTTTTGGTCGGAGTCGCTTCGCGAGAGCGACCGTAGAGCGCGTCCGGGAGCTCGCCGGTTGGTTGCTTGCGCCGCCGCTTGTTTCGTGTTCTTACGCCGCCGCTCGCCGAAGTTCGTTGCTTTGAAGGCGGCCCAGATCCCCGCCTTGCGCCGCGTCGGATCCGTGAAGAGGTGTCGCAGCTTTCATCGCCGTAACGCCGTCGCCGAGGTCGCCGCCCCAAGCCCGGTGAAGTTGCGCCGCCGCACCGCCATCGCCGTGTTGAAGCCGGGAGCCGCGGATCTCTCGTGGAGGCGGAGATCGTGCCGCGCCGCCGTGTGAGCGCGAACTCCTCCGTAAGCTTTAGCCGTTAGATCAAACTTGGCGGTCGATTTAGCCACGTAAGTTGAAGATCTGCGCTCGTTAGATGCAATCAGGCGGTGGATGCCGCGCCGCGGGTTAGACTAATCAAGCATCGCCGCGTGTCGCTCGATGAGCCGAGGCGCCGTGGACCGCGTCTGCGGTGGACCAAGGGCGGTCCCGTGGACCGAGTCCATGGACCGGGACGCGTGGCAGTGTCTGATTGGCTCAGTCCAACGCTGACGCCAGCGTGACGTCATGCTTACGTCATAAGTCGGTTTTCGAATTAAAAATAAATCTGTTAATTCGTAATTTCTTATTTTCTGATTTCAGTATTTATTTCAAACTTCAAATGGCTATATCTTTTGCATCGTAACTCGGATTTGAGTGATTCCAGTTTCTAAAAATTTGTAAAATTGAGATCTATTTAATGGTAAATTTTATTTGATTTTTGGAGTTCAATTGCTCTCTATTTTGGTATTTATTTGCTTTTCTTCTTCGGTACGCGTAGACGTTGAATTGTGCGACGCTTCGAAGGAAGATCAAGCAACTCAAGAGCAAGCTTCAGATCAAGATCAGGACCTATTCCAAGGCAAGTTGTGCTTTGATCATGTTGAACCCATGTTTATAAAATTGCTATGTTTGATTTACACTATTGCATATATTTCAAGTATCCAACTGTTTCAAATTATATTGGGCTTAGCTAATATACCAGATTGATCTATACCCTACCTTGTCGTTGTATGCCATGATCCGTTGTCACCCTAGATTGGTTTAATATAGTTGGTTAATAATTATAATCAACATTGGAGCTTTAGACCGTATTAGTTGCTTAGCCATGCCATGTCATCACATGTGTCAGAATCAGTGATAATTAATCTTGATTAATGGAATATGGAACAATGTTATGAACTTGTGTGTCATATGGGATCACACGATGAGATTGAGTTGTTGTGGCGAGTCATGTCACGCAACGATGTTGAATTGTTGATGGCACGTGGTGCTTGGTAATCAACTGGGTGATAATCATTTAGATTGGGGCAAGTGACAAGGGGCGAGTATGCCAAGGTGGGCCCGATGGGCAGAGGGTATGTGGATGTCTTGCCTTGATCACACTAAGGACTTAACCTTGCAAGCCTTTGACCTGAGTCAATCATGCAACCACATGTCTGGTATGGGCCAGCCTAGCTGAGTAATTTGCAATGTCTTAATTTGGGTACTATCGTGGTCGGTGTGAGTTCCCGAGTTATGGAGTAATTCACATGACGCAAGAGGGGGGCCCTGGATGTGGTAACCAGTCCCACCAGTGTTGAAACCTTAGCGGGTAGTATCGGGTTAAGCCAGAGCATTGTAAAGGCTCTGTTATAATCACTCGCCTTGGTGGTGTTTGGTTGTATCACATGGGTAAAGTGCATAACCTCTGCAGAGTGTGAAACTATTCGGATAGCCGTGCTCGCGGTATTGAGCAATGCTCGGAATTACAGCTTAAGGGTTAGCTTAATTAATTGGACAACTTGGTTGAGATGGCGGAATGCCATATGGAAGATGGAATTTGACTTAGGATTGGAAACTTGGTTTACTTGAGAAATACTGAAGTTATTTACTATTGCTATTTGTTTTACATTCTTTACAATCTATTTATCAGATTTGTTCATAAATGTCGCTTGTTGCAAAATAGCCATGATAGCCTATCCATTGGAATAAGCCTTGCATATAGATACATAGAATTGCATTCATGCACAACTTGTTGAGTGCTTAAGTACTCACCCTTGCCAAACAACAATAATCAACAGTTGAAGAATCTACACTGTGTTGGAAGATGAAGTCCGTGAAGACACGAGTCATTAGGGTCCGAGCCTTGTCGGTTGCTGTGGTGAACCGATGAGCTATCTACGTTTTCTACTTTCCGCTGCTTAATTACTAGTTTATATTTCCAGTTTTGCCCTGCGTGGTTTAATAATGTAAGTTGGTCATAAGATCATACCTTTAGAGATATCAATGAATGAACTATTATTCTATTATCGTTGTGTATGATGTGATATGTACCAATGTTGAGCTGTGTGCACTAGCGTTGATCCTGGGACTAGTGCGGTAAACACAGTGGGTTCGAATCAGTAGATTCGGGTCCTTACAGTCCTGCATTCCTCATATAGATAAGTCATAATGTCTGTGATCCTTGATCTTTTCTTTCTCTACTTTGCTAAAGAAGTTGACATGGTCGGATGGTCCTGCATTCCTTGCAGTGGATGATTGATTCTGTGCTGCATTGAATTCCTTGGAAAAATCCAGTGTTTCTACCAGACAGTTCTTACCTTTATATGCATCAATATGAAATGTGGACACTACCAATTGTGGCATGACATCCATTTACTGTGGCATGGTGTCCATTTTTGAAGTGATGTTCAAGTGGTTAACAATCTTCAGAATGTGGGAGAGAGAAGAGTCGTTGGGAGATGAGATCATGAGATCACGCAGGCCTGGGAGAAAAACGAGCATAAAAAGGACTTAGGGGATGTGGCACAGGCTTTAAAGTCGGTCATGCGATCTCTGAAGAGCTGGAGCCAAGAAAAGTTTGTCTCAATCAGGAAAGAATTGGAGTCGCTGCGTGCAAAACTATCCAGAATTGTATGCTCTAAACTCTGATGACCATCGCCAACAAGTACAAGAAACAGTGTCCAGGATGAATGAAGTGCTCTATAGAGAAGAAATGCTTTGGCTTCAGAGATCACGGATTTCTTGGCTTAAGGAGGGTGACAAAAACACAAAGTATTTCCATCAAAAGGCTGTCTGACAGGCACGGAAAAACAAAATAAAACATCTCAGAAGAACAGATGGTACATGGTGTGAAAAAAAAGGAGGAAATGGAAAAGCTCACAGTGGATTATTTCAAAACTCTCTTTACTGGTGACCCGAACATACAACATGAGGCACTCGTTAATTTTTTCAACCCTCTGGTCACTGATGAGATGAATGAAGCTCTATGCAAGCCTTTTACAGATGAGGAGATTAGTAACGCTCTTTTTCAGATTGGACCCCTTAAGGCTCCAGGCCCGGATGGCTTTCCTGCCGGTTTTTTCCCAGCGAAATTAGGGGTGCTAAAGAAAGATATTATCAAAGCTGTCCATACTTTCTTTGAGGAGTGCCAGATGCCACAGGGTGTGAATGATACTGCCATGGTTTTAATTCCCAAGAAGAGCTTTCCTGAAACATTGGTAGATTTTCGGCCTATCAGCTTGTGCAATGTAGTGTATAAGGTGGTTTCGAAGTGTATGGTTAACAGGTTGCGTCCCTTTTTGCAAGATATTACTTCCCCAAATCAGGGCGTGTTTGTGCCAGGGAGAATGATTATCGATAATGCACTCATAGCTTTTGAGTGTATTTACGCAATTCAGCATGCATCTAATGAATGGAGTAATTTTTGTGCTTTCAAGTTGGATTTATCAAAGGCGAATGACCATGTGGATTGGGATTATTTGCAATGTGTTCTTTTGAAGCTGGGCTTTCACTGTTTGCTATAAGGTGTGCTTCAATGGAGTCCCTCTGGACTCCTTCCAACCCTCACGTGTCTCCACATTTATTCCTTTTTGTGGCTGATGGCCTATCTGTTTTGTTGCAAAAAGAAGTGTATGAGGAACGTATTCAAGAACTGAAGGTGTGTCGACGTGCCCCAGGTATTTCTCATCTATTGTTCACAGATAATAGCTTCCTTTTCTTTAAGGTGACAGTGAAACATGCTAGTTGTATTCAAGATATTTTATGCCAGTTTGCAGAAGAGACTGGACAGTTAATTAATCCTAGCAAGTGTTCACTCCTTTGGAAAGAGAATGGTGACCGAGGTGTAGCGGAAGCTATTCGTTCAACTTTGGATGTTAAAAGAGTTGATTTCGAGCCTAAGTACTTGGGCCTAACAACTCCAAAAGGAAGATTCAAGGCAGAAAAATTCCAGCCATTGCACGAGAAGTTATGTAAGTGTCTAGCAGTGTGGAGTGAGATGTTCTTATCGATGGGTGGTAAGGATGTCTTAATCAAGTTGGTGGCGCAAGTGATTCCCACTGATATTATGAGTGTCTTTTAGTTGCTGGTGACAACTTATCATTTGCTCCCTAGAGGCATTCAGAATTTTTGGTGGGGAGTAGAAAGAGGCAAGCGTCGCATGCACTGGATTGCATGGGATAAATTTACAAGATGCAAGAGTCATGATGGTTTGGGATTCAGAGGCCTAAAAGCTTTTAATCAAGCTCTGCTGGCGCGCCAAGCTTGGCGATTAATCTCTGTCCCGAAGAGCCTTTGTGCACGAGTGCTTAAAAGCCAAGTATTTTCCCAATACCGAGTTTCTGGACATGCCTCACCAACGTGGAAAGCCATTGTTCATGGCTTAAATCTGCTAAAAAGGGGGTTATTTGGTGCATTGGCTCAAGAGAAAAGGTGAAAATTTGGCGCAGTCCTTAGATCCCAAGAGAACATAGCTTGCTTGTAAATGGTAAACGTCGACCAAGTCGTCTAAAATGGGTTTCTCAATTGATTGGCTTTGGAAGGGGATGCTGGAAAGAGGATGTTGTTAGGGATGTTTTCCATTGTCATGATGCCGAGGAAATACTCAAAATTAAACTTCCGTGCAGACCGATGAATGATTTTGCGGCATGGCATTACGAAAAGTCAGGGTGGTTTTCTGATCGTAGTGCCTACAAATTGAGCATGCAGTTGAAGAATCTGGAAGATAGAGAACCGGCGACGAGTTCAAACTCAGATGGGACTAGGAACCAATGGAATAAGCTCTAGAGTCTACCTATTCCGCATAAAGTAAGAATTTTTGCCTAGCGGATCATACATGATGACTGGCCACAAAGGTAAATAAGTGGAAACGTTCACTAGCCATATATCGTTTATATGGGAACCTATAAGTCCAACCACTACAAACATATTGTAACCTTCATGGTAAGCGGCCATTGGTGTTACGTTAAAACAGTAGATGGGGTACTTCAGGCCTTCACAATTTATTTACAATTTGGGGAGTTACCCTCTTTCCTTAATCTAACCCCCCACAGGTGATGCATTAAAATAGTAGAATTGACACCATCAATGGGCCTTGAAGGGTTGGAGGGTGTTGTCGAGGGTAGCTTGATTTAAGGGACTAATGATATTTGGGAAGGGGGCATAGTTACCAGAAACACGGTTCGTTCGAGTCATGGTATGGGATTCAGATCTGTAGTTCGTCACTTTTTCTTTCAATTTTCACTATAAACATGAACCCTATCCTGTACCTTACCGGTTTGGATTTGACGGAGCCGTTTCGTGATTCGTGGGGGTTTACAGTGAATCCAGTAACTACGGTTAAGGGATACGGTGAGCCAATGCCTGAGAAAGGTGTTTAACAAACATTAGGAAATATTGTAGGGATTGTGATCTATATATTGTGTGAGAAATTCCATTGGGCAGGATAATATATTGTATATGAGTGTGACTGGACAACTATTCGATGTATTTATTTGGTGCTTTTAGTTTTGTTGGTGACGTGGTACAATTTGGAAACTTGTTAATTGTCAATTTTGGAGGTCAATAGGATTTGCTTATAACAAGTTTGTATTGAGATTACTCTAGATGTAGTAGTTTCCAAAACATTATGTGTAAGATAGGTACTTCAGGTTAACTGTGATCCAGATATAGTAGTACCTTTTGTGGTTGTCGAATTTTGGTGATCCAGGATCATTATCAGTGATTTTGGAGCATGCTTGCTAATTTTGTTAAATTTATCTTTCTTAGGCTAGGTTAGTTTTCAACGAGTGTTGCTCTCAAGTTGAGCGTGATGTCAGACCTCAGTGCAAAACAGTATGACTTTTACAATGGAAACAGACTACTGTAGTTTTGTGTTTTGAACTACTAAGGTCAAAGTTTTGAGTTGTCCACATGCTCAACGTGCCAATATTGTAAGGACTGATAGCTGATATAACATTGCAGCCTATTTACCTTTTTATTCTATAAGTGTAATAGCTTTGTGTGCTCTTCTGATTAATTTAGCTTGACGAAGACAGCGATACGCCTTATCTTGTTTTTGGTTTTATTTGTATTGACAGTTACTGTCTGTCACTTGCATGCAAGTTTGAGCCTTTTTTTTTTGTTCAAATAGAGCTTTACAGATATTTTAGGGAGTTTATATCTTGTGTTATGTCTGACTTTTCCTCAATTCTGTAACAGATTTGAATTGGAACGTTACATTAGCCAGTGTGTTAATAATGTGGCAGTAGAACTTATTGCCAGGAGGCTAATGAAGTAGAACTGACTATTGAGAACCGAACTGTAGATCAGGAGCTTTCCATGTTAATTTCATTTGATGAGGGTTCTATGGAGTAGAGCTGAAGATTGAGGAACTTCCTATTGGGTATATATTATTAAAGATTAAAAATAGGATAGTAGAAAGTTACATCTTTCCTGTTAAAAAAATACTTTTTGATTGAGAACTTGACCTTTTCAAGTCTCTGGTGCACATGCCTCCTTCAAACTCGAAGTATTGAATACGTGAATTTGGTTACAGTGGCTATGCTTCGTGCTTCATATCAGTCATTGTAGTGACAAATCTACTTGTGTACTCAATATCCTATTTGCATTACTATTGCGTGTTTGGGGGGATTATATTGTTTCAATGAGAGGGGTCTGAGTTTGTGGCTTTCTACCATGTTTCTTGTGGTAAAGGAAATTCGGACCATTTGTATGCTTTGATTTTCAGCATCACTCGAAGAACAAGAAGTGCTTTGTCTGCAACAAACCCACACTTGGCATCTTCAACGCCGCGCAGGAGATCCGCAAGAAGATCGCGCAAGACAAAAAGTAGCAAGATTAGGACCTCTCACCGCCAGTGCAAATTTAGTCGAGTATCACAAAACTATAAGTTTTCTGTACAAACTATCAGAAAACTATAGGTTTTAGATTATATATCACAAAACTATAAATTTTAGGAGAACTTGTATCACAAAAACTACAGGTTTCAGAATCGATCATTTGTTGTAACGTTTCTGGCAGTGTGGATTTACGTAGCAGCCTCACGCCCGAGTGAAACGGGAAATAGGGACGCGTGAGGTAGCAATATGGGTCTACATTGTCAGACCCGTTATAAGGAACGATCAATTCTAAAATCTGTAGTTTTGTGACAAATTCTCATAAAACCTGTAGTTTTTATGAAATAGGAGATAAAACCTATAGTTTTCTAATAATTTGTACAAACTCAATTTAGTTGTATGATGGAATGGCTTTGTTCTGTAACCTCTGTTATTGTATTGTCCAAAAAATGAGAACAAGAAAAATCCAAGAATTAGTTTTGATTTTGTACCAGCACATTCAGTTCCAAGCTCACCATCTTGTTGTTTTGCAGATGTGGTCTCATCATATCATTTAACCTGTCGTCAGGTGGTTCCTGAATCCTGAATGGATGTAAAGCTTTAAAGTGCAGTGCCAGTGCGCAACACGATAAAAATCGAAGCTGATCAGACAGGCTCCAGGACAGTGTTCAGTGCTGCTCATGTGACTCTCAGTGGTGACGTTGCGACTTGTAGCTCCTACTTTATAGTGTGTTGCTTATCCTATCTGCTTTTCCATGACATAAAGATACGATATACATCCATTGCGTCGTGCCGTCGTGTCACGAAACATTCTTACATTCGTCCTGAGCTGAGCCGGTGGTGATTCCTTGGCTTGTTCGGTTTCCGCACGTCCAGTTCTCTTGCTTTACGTTACATCATATCCCAAATGATTCTGATATGCAGCGTCTGGTCTCTGGAACTCTGCAATCTTTTCGGTCGCGAGGCTTCTGAGATTAGCATTTGGCAGTAATCTGTGCACGGTTAAATCCGTTTATAAAGCGAAGCTTGTCGTCAATCGGTGCTTTGAACTATCCTGTGTTCCTGTCAGCTGTAATGTCGTATCTTCCGATAGTTTTAGCTTTAGGTTTATCAGTAGTACTTTTTATCTTATAGAAATAAATATGATCCAGATTCATTAAATCCATAAATATTATATTTTTTGTATGCACATTGAACAAATATTGTGAAACAAACGGAGCAAGGTACTTCCTCCGTTAAAGTTTATAAGATGTATTTGTTAATGATCATATCCATAAATACATGACGTATTTTATATTCTAATGCATAATTAGTGAGATATTTTCTCTATTGCTCCAATAAATATTCATCTTTACTTTATATTCTATACATGCATGTATCGAATTTAGTGCTTAGGGATAATAATTAAAGATAATTTAGTTACTTTTAATATTTTTTTAGTCTAGTATTAAGAAAAAATACAGCTTATAAACTTGAAAAGGGGAGTATGTCGGTGTCAATTTTCCACCCTAAGGAGGTGGAGTGAGACACATGTCACGTGTAACATGTTAACTGGCTGGTGCCAAGCTGCCAATGGATCGTCACGGCGGTGGATACGCAGGCCGGGGTTGGAAGATGCCTCGAAGGATTCCAAGGTTCGGTCCGTCTCTGCTGGAGGCTTGCCCGACAGAGAGCGATGGGAGGGGAGCAGGCTAAGCCTACTGTACTGTATCCCCGACAAAGCCAGATCCTTGGGCACCTGCAGATCACCAAAGGATAGTATATACTCCCTCTGGTTATAAATACACATCTTTTTGGATATAAAAAAGATTTTAGAACTCAACTTTTATCACTAATTTATTTTATAATATATTTATAAAACTCAAAAAATTATAGTATCATGAAAAGTATTTTTCGAGATAAATATATACATGTGATTTTCATGTATCGAATCTAGATATTTAAAAGATACAAATAGTCAAAATTTTACAGGTTTTACTGTATGTTTTTCAAAATAATATCTAATTAAAATGATATGTATCTGTGACTGCATGGAGCAACATGCCTTCTAGTACTGTACCGGATTAATCGCGCACGAGATCATATTTGCGAGGGTTGTTTAGATGGTATCATGGTAGCATGTGACAATGGGCAAACCACTACCGGAATCTGTAAATCTTGTGTTGCTACTCGGGAATTCCCGCCTTTCTGACTCACGGGAAATTTACAAATTCTAGTAGTACCGAAGGCACATTTGATTTGATTTTGAGACAGTGAAAAATTGGGAGTAGGGATAAATACGGAATGGAAATGGTCAATAAATGACCACTACTACAGAATGATACAATACTATTTCTTCATCTGGATCGCTTCCTAATTTTCAGGAAAAAAAACCGATAGTGATATATGATTTGATGTGAGTGAGAAATATAGTGCAAAACATCATTATTGGTTTGACCACAGAACCAATAGTCATGCGTCGATAGTGATAACCATCGTCATCACTATCGGTTCTGAGATAGTGATGTTATATGTATCATGGTTGGTTATGGTCATTACGATTGGTTTTTGAAATTAGAACCGATCGGGATAGTAATACCAAACGTTTTCCCGCGTTTGACCTCTCGGCATCTCCCGATGCATTCAAATACCAACAAAAGCTAAGGCGTGTTCACCTCGCGCTTGATCTCTCGGCATCCCCTCCATTCTATAAAAAAGGAGTTCTCTCCTTGCCCGCATCGTGCCCCTCTGCTTCTCCTCCCCCGCATCACGCCCCTCGGCCTCCCCAACTCCGTAGTGAATGCGTTGACCCTCAGCTTCTCCTCATCCGCGTCGCCCCTCGACCTCCCCGACTCCACAGTGCCTACATCGCCTCTCCGCCTCCCCAGCTCCCGTGGTGCGCTCTAGCTCCGCCTCGCCCACGTCCCCCTTGGCCTCCCAAGCTCCACGGTGCCTGTGTTGTCCATCTGCCTCCCCGCCTCACCCGTGTCACCCCTTCGCCTCCCCAGCTCAGTTACGCCTAAGCCAGTCACTCGTTTGATTATTGCTGAATGTACTAATTATGATTGCTTAGTTTGCTCTGTTCATAGCCCTTGTTTGAACAACCCTTGTTTAGTCAGTTGTTGATATACCTCTTGGCCGAACTATTCATAATCTGATTTTGATAATTTGAATAGTGAATCGCTACCGGTTGTATTGCTGCCGGTTGTATGCTCAATGATGCTATGGGTCTATTGATGAACTGAAACAATTAAAGTAGCAAATGCGGTCTTGAACTATAGAGTTACTTACTGTTAATACTAGAAAATATCGCTTTTATTTCACTATCTTTGAGCTTGATCATGATGTTCAGTATCTAGTTTGATACTCGTTTGATATTAATGTTTGGTATTAATGTTATATAGAAAGCATCGTTAAATCATAATTCAAATGTATTAAAACATCACAATATTTGGTTTTTACAATAGTTTGTTTACAAATATAATTTGACTACATCTCATTCACTTTGATTTTGAACCGACTCTAGTACAAGGTGTCGAAGTAGGCATGTCACGAGTGGGTAGAGATCGAAGGAATCAGGCGTGAGGCTGCTCGTGGAACTCGCCGTTTGGAATGATGATCTCATCATGAATGAATCGGTGATCTGTTCTTAAACTGCTATAATTTTTGCCAGTAATAACTTATTGGTTCTCAGCTTGGAGCGCTATTATTGAATAAATAAGAAAGTTAATTAATGATGATATATGTTAAATGAAAGAAAAGTAGACATCAATGTGTAATTATGTACCATGGCTTCGTTATAGCCAACACTCTCCGTGACAATTGAATATATATTTGTACATACATAGTATGCGCATAAATTGTTTCCCGGATCCTGCCTCATGCATGGAAAGTCGGTTATTATTTCAAAATGTTTCCTGTAGGGACGATACCGAACACTTTTTTTGCAATATCGTGCGAATGCCCTGTGAATGATTTTAAATACTAATTAAACTTAAATGGAATAGAATGGAATATTGCTAGAGCAATAACGCAACGATCGAGTTTACCTGTTCAACATATCCCAAAAGTCTTGATATAGATTAGTTGGTTTCCTCCTCGAGTCGAAGACAAAAATCCTACTAGCATTTAACTGGATGACGAGTAGGACCCAGTGAAACCTGTACATATATGTCAACGTAGTCAATTACTCCCACATTGTACGTGTTACGCAAAAATAGTAAAACGATATTAGAAGTAGGGAAATACATACTTAAAGTTATATGGTAAAAGTATGGAGGTTTTGTATTGCAACTTCAAGAAAGTATTAAATAAATAGTCTTCATTATACTGTGGATTGTCCTTCACAAGCTTCTCGTTGAGAAGCCCTGAATCTAGAAATCCTAAATTATCATTTTCATTTCTTCTACATGTCTGTATCTCCATTCTACATAAGAAAGAAGTTAGACACGCAATTAAACAGTACAAGAATGCACTATAATATACGTAGAGACTTACAAAGTCTACAGTCTAAGTATATTCACGTCCAGAGCATTTTGCTGGTACAACATATACAATTCCTCGAAACCCACATAGAAGATGTTATCTCCATTGTGAAAATCCTGCTCTGTGTATCTAATTGCGAACGCCTACCATCATTGGAATGCTGCATGTACCACTGATGGATACGCCGCAGTTGTGTTGTTAGGTGGTCCAAACCTTATATTCCTCACATCATATGCAAAGTGTTTCTTATATCTTCTGTCGATGTTCCTCTATTGCACTGAATCATCAGGGTGTCTGAGCATTCCATCCTTTTTACGCTCTTTGGCATGCCATCGTAGCAATTGGGTATGCCTTTTGTTCGCAAACAATCGCTTCAGACGATAGATTATAGGGAAATACCACACTACTTTACGGGGGGATCTCTTATTCTTACGCTTCACCCCGACATCATCATTATCGATATCATCATCGTTGCCCTTATACAGCTTTGCTTTGCAAACAGCACAAGCATCCAAGTCTGCAAACTCATTGTGATACAATATGCAATTGTTTGTACATGCGTGTATTTTTTGTACTTCCAGTTCCAACGGACAGACAACCTGCTTGGCCTGATACGTAGTTGCAGGCAACACGTTACCCTCCGAAAGCAAGTCCCCGAAGAGACATAACAACTCAGTGAAGCTATTATCGGACCAACCATTGCTTGCCTTCAACTACAGTAGTGTAAGCACAATATGCAGTTTTTTGTGCTCCTCCTCCTCTACCATACGTTGAAACTTTTGAAACTCTCTTTCACTCGTGAAGTCCCCCTCCCCATCACGCAACATTTGATCTAGATCGTCTTCGTGGCTATCAACGAACGTATCTTCGACCGTTATCATATCGTTGTCTCCGTCATCTTCATCAATGTGTTGCCCTTCATATACAATCTCATCTTCACCGTGCTCGGTCCAACAGGTATAGCCAGCCTTGAAACCCCTTCGAAGTAAGTGCGCACGTATCGACTCTATGGTAGAAAACAACTTCTCATTTTTGCAATCAATGCACGATTCGTATTCGGAAAACAAGTCACACTATTAAATAACTCTGGGCCATAACGGTCCGTGCCATACATCCACCTTCGGTCCATCTACAATTAATTATATCAAACTAAATTTCAGTAAATAAAAAACGATCACAAAATAATTTATTCTTTACATTAGTCATGCAGTGCTAATTAATTAAATCAATAAATATCACATAAGCATATAATTGTAAACAACAATATAATTACAAATGATTAGAATTAAAAATCCATCTACCAATTTTGACTATATTGAAATACATCAACCGTTTTTCATTATTTAAATATCCATCTAGTAATTTTTATTATTTCAATGATTTATTCATTTCATTTGTTATGTAGTGCTAATAAATTAAATTAACATACATCAAATAAGCATATAATTGAAAATAAACATATAATTGAAAATATATATATTTGTAAATAATTAGATTTAAAAATGTATCTTGCAATTTTCATTATTGGAAAATTCATCTACCAGTTTTCATTATTTAAATATTCATCTAGCAATTTTCACTATTTAAAAATCCACTAAATCACTAAAATGAATAAGAATTGTAATTTATTCACTAAATTAGCTATATCTTAATTTTAGCTCTACCGACCTAAAATATTCACACCATACAAACACAAATTATCAAAATCTAGAGCAATCTATAAAGTAAAATCTAACTACAAATATAATGTAGATTAAGTTACTAACATTGGAGAGAAATACGAGATAAATTTTGGAACAATTTTCAACAGCAAGTCGCCAAAATCATTCCCACCGAGCAAAGACAGAGCTGCTCTCTATTATGCTCGGTCGGGGTGGGGACGCCCACCTATATAAAGATACTTATCACTGCCAGTTCTGCGTAGAACCGGCAGTGATAAGCTCGGATTGCGGGAAAATAATTATCACGTGGGAAAATATTTATCATTACCGGTTCTAGTATAAAACCGCAGTGAAAATTTCTATATCACTGCCAGGTGGTAATCAAACCGGCAGTGATGTATCACTATTAGTTTTGGATATAAACCGGCAGTGATATCTGGTTATCACTGCCGGCGGTCGGACTTTTGAACCGGCAGTGATATGTTATCACTGTCAGCTTTAGCCCAACCGACAGTGATATGCCAGCAAGAATTGCCTGTTCTATAGTAGTAGATCTTTTTGAGGCTTTGGAATATATATATATATATATATATATATATATATATATATATATATATATATATATATATATATATATATATATATATATATATATATACTCCCCATCACTCCATATATGCATCCATCAAAAGATCTCCATAAATATCTCGTGTGGGTCACTGAAATTTCACATACTTGCTGCAAGATTTTGCATAATAGAAGGGATCCTAGTCACTTCATGCATGCCGACTAGTGTGGGCGTGTGGCAGTGTTCTTTAGCCATGTTACGACCAACGATCCACAGGTTAGATTTGAAAATACCAAGTTGTGCATTCACCCTTGGGGCTATAGAACTAACTAGCGTTACTAGCTCATACATTCTTGATGGTGCCTTCTAGGACACTCCCTATTCACTGTTTTTTTTTTTTTGTAAAAACAGTCAATGATGAGACTCATGTTTATCACATACAGTTTTAGCCAAAAACTATCTGTGATGAGCTTTTACAAGAAATAATTACAGAGAGCCCTAACCTCCTATGTGTTTTTAGGGTTTTTCGAGCTATTTTTGAGGTGGCTGGGATTAAGAGACGATATGGTGAAAAGAGACACTGAATTTGAAAGTGTGATTATAGATCCTTTTGTTCTAGGTTATCTAAGGTTAGTAATTGGTTGTAATTTGCATTATATTTAAGATCTAGCTTGGTAAAGAGAGAAATGAAGATGATTTCTAGATTTAGCTTGGTGTAGATCCTTTTGTTCCTTGTGATCTAAAATAGTAATTGGTTCTAATGGCATTATACTCAAGATGTAGCTAGTTAGCTAAAGAGAGAATTGAAGATGCTAAGGTGATCTAGGTTAATAATTGGTTTTAATTGCATTATATTCAAGATATATCTAGCTCGGTAAAGAGGGAATTGAAGATGATTTTAATCTAGCTTGGTGTAGATCCATTTGTTCTTTTTGTTCTAAAGTAGTAATTGATTCTAATTGCATTATACTCAAGATGTAGCTAGCTATGTAAAGAGAGAATTGAAGATACTGAGTTTAAATGTAGCTTACATATGTATATATATATCCATTTGTTTTTTGTGATCAAGGAGCTATATAGGTTAATTGGCATGTTTAAATGTAGCTTATATGTAGAGTATTGTAGATCGATTTGTTCTTTAGATCTAGCATAGTTACGATTCAGGGTGAGGTGTTAGCTAGTTAATCTGTGCTCCAATTTAACAATGTGTGCATGTACACTCATAGTGTATTTAATTCAATATTTAACACTTATTATTATATACGTAGCGTAGATGGACCGAAACTGGATGTACACCGAGAACCGTGCGAGCGCTGAGTACATTAATGGCATCTCCGCTTTTAGAAGAGCTGCAGATGAGGATATGTTGAATAAGGGGGTGAAATTTATTCTTTGTCCATGTATTGACTGCAAGAATCTGAGGATGTTTCAAAATCTAGTGCAGATCAAAGCACACTTGATTCTAAGGGGGTTTAAAAGGGGTATACATGTTGGACCAACCATGGTGAAGAGCAGATTATATAGGAAGCAAGTTGTATTAACATTATCGACGAAGTCAACGATACACCGAATAATATCGACTTTGCTTTCGATGATGATAGGTTTCACAATGGCAATCATGATCAGATGCTGCGTGATGCAGAAAGGAACCGTGATGAGCGGGAGTATGTAAACTTTCGGGGCTTGATGGATGACTCGGAGAAACCTTTGTTCACTAGCTGCAAGTCCAAATACACAAGGTTGTCATCCGTGCTTGAACTGCTGAAATTGAAAGCAAGCAACGGTTGGTTCGACAAGAGTTTCACGGCGCTATTAGGTCTACTAGCGAACATGCCTCCGGAGGGAAACGAGTTGCTGACAATCACCTACAAAGTCAAGAAGGTTCTTTGTCCCTTGAGAATGAAAATAGAAAGAATACATGCCTGTCCGAACGACTATATTCTCTACAGCAAAGAGTATGCAAACTTGTATGTATGTCCGGTGTCTAAGATATCCCGGTACAAACGTAAAGATAAATCAGATGACGACGATGAGGGCATCGAGGTGAAGAAATGATCTTTTGCTAAGGTGGTGTAGTATCTGCCTATAATTCTCCGTTTGAAGCGTTTATTTGCGAACCCAAAGGAGGCAAAACTACTTCGATGGTAATCGGATGAGCGTAAGAACGATAGAATGTTAAGGCATCCTACTGATTCCACTAAGTGGAAAAACATCGACAGGAGGTTTCAAGAATTCGCTGTGGATCCAAGAAATATAAGGTTCGGATTAAGTACGGATAGAATGAATCATTTCGGTAATATAAGCAGTCGTCATAACACTTGATCTGTGAATTTCTGTATCTATAACTTTCCTCTTGATTGTATATGAAGCGGAAGTACATTTTAGTAGAGCAAGCTGGCCAACACTCCGGGCTCCGTCCGAGCTTCTAATGAAACTAGCTTCTAGCTAGAGCCAGAATCTAGATCTGGAGCCCGGTCAGCTATTTTTATACACATTAACTAATTGACGCGAGCTATCTTTTAGAGTTGTAACAGAATCATTTTAGGAGAATTGGCAAAACATTCTGTAACTAATTTTGTTCCATCGCTCGCATAGCACAACCTAGAATATATAACAATGGCAAATTGACCCTAAATATCTGCCTGATCAGTGATAAGCATTTTTATTTACAGAAACACTGAGCAAAATTGTTGGTTGCATGAAGTTCTTAAAGATCTTTAATTATCGATTTTTTAAATAATATATTTTAAAATAATTTTACAAAAAACCCCAAAATTACAAAAATATACCTTTATCGCCAATTCAATTTGCAACGGAAGATCTGTTGTCAAATAAATTAGCGACATGCCTTCTGTTGCTAAATGACTTGGTGACTGGACAGGGCTCTGTCACCCATTCATTTGACGATAGAAGCCTCAGCCTGTCGACCAAATGATCAATCCATGACAAAACAATCCGTTAGCTAATTCTATCAGCGACAAACATATATCTGTCATAAAAAAGGGCATATTTTTATAAAATTATTTTAAAATGTATTATTTAAAATTATCGGAAGTGTTTTGACGACCAGTAGGCTTCTATAGAATTGTTTGGTCTGGCTAGTTTTAACTTAAGCATCTTCAGCAGTGGCGGAGGGAGGGATCATCATCATTTGTTTTTTTTTTTGCATCTTAACATTTTAGGCTGAACAAAATCTTTTTAGAATTAGTACTACTAGCAAGGGTCACGCGCTACTGAAAGTGCATCTAGGCACTTATGTTATTTTGGTGATTAATGACAAACACTCATAATGACAATCTATGCAATTAAGTAAATGCTTAACTTAGTGCTTAGCAAATGACAAACCTCTAATATGATTATATTGCTATGAGACTAACTTGTTATTGCCTAGTTGAGTATCAGTCTCATCTATTTAGAGGAAAATCAAATAGGAAGGTTAAGCAGAGATAAGGTATGCAATTTTGGTATCTATTCTATATTTGTTATTGCATTCCTTTCGTGCAAATGCATAGTGAACTCCAAGTAGCATGTTGATTTTATATATGCACATTGGTTCATGTCATATTTATTTGTGCATATATATTCATTTGAGTTCATTATAGTATGCATGTATTAACTAGAGTTAAACTTCATATTGCTATAGATTGACTTGGTGCATGCATGTTTTATTTGTATATCTTCTCATGCAATTCTCTTAGTGAAGTTTATCTAGTGTTGGATCACATATTTACTCCTACTCCAAATATTATTTGCACATGTACAATTCGTGTATATTCTATCATGCGCTTCATTTAAGTAAAGTCTGTGATCCTTGCCATGATTTAATTGATTCATCATATTGGCAATTATCTCTCTAGTGCATATAGATCAATTACATATTCATCATGATGTACTTAGTAGAGAACATTTCTTATGTCAAGTGTTTCCATTTATATTGTGCTTCTTTATATGAAACACTTGTTGTAATCAACGCTCACAAATATCAACTTATTCATATCTATTGAGCTTTTGGGACTAATGTCTTTCATGAGTAGCTTGGAAAGAATTAGGTCCCGTCTGTGTATGATGACCAAGGTATCTTGGAGGATGATCATTAAGCCGAGGTCAACAAGACGGCGGTGTCACCAAGAGCTGAGGACTAAGTCAAGAGCAACTTGGCGTGGAGATCGCCGAGAGAGGATGATCAAGTCAAGGTTGATAGGACGAGAGTCTCATAAGGTGAATCGAGTCGAGTTGGACAAGGCGAAGATGTCATCAATTATATGGTGAAGGTCTTCATGCATCGACATCAAGAAAGAAGACGGCAAGTGACTAGTTCTAGACTTATATTATCTTTGATTTAATTTGAGTCTAAGGATTGCCGTACTATTAAGAGGGATGCGATGTCGAATGACTTTTAGATGTGTCAAGTGCTCAAGTGATCCATCCTTGTTAATCTTAGAAAGAGAGTGGTGTTGGTAGTGCCGGAAAGTGAGGGTTGTAGGTCTCTTTGATTTCTTTGTGAAATCTGTGGTTATCCTTTGAGTTTTGGATAGTGAGATCTTGTTGGTTGTGTAGCCTCGTTCTTAGCTTTCGGAGAGTCCAAAATCTCTGAAATCGAGTCCGAGTCAAAAGTTATGCTCGTTTTCGAGCTGCTCGATCTTGATTCGGACTATCCGGAGTTAGTCCGGACTATCCGGATAATCCGGAGTATCCGGACATTTATCCGACTCTCCGGTTGGGTCTCTCTGTTAGTTTTTCACCAATCCGAGTATCCGGATTGAAATCCGAGTCTCCGGATTGTGCGCAATCTGCCCCAAACGGCTAGTTTTTGGGAGTTCTATTTATAGCCCTTCCTCCTCTTTTGAAGAGGCTTTTGGTGTGGATTTTGAGGGCTGTGTGGGGCTTTGAGGAGCTTTTACCCTTAGATCTAAGTGATCCCCTTGTGAGAAGGGTTGTGAAGAGTTTAGGGAGTGAGTTTTGAGTTGGTTGAGCACTTGATTTCATCTCCAAGCTTGTTCTTCGTGAGCATTTGTTACTCTTGGAGGTTGAGGACTCCTAGACGGCTAGGAGGTCGCCTACGAGCCACCGGAGCTTTGTGTGGTTGGCCGTGGGAAGTTTGTGAAGGCCGGTTCCGCCTCCGTAAGGGAAGGAGTCAAAGGAGTGAAGACCGGCGAGTGCATTTGTGCAACACCGGGAGGAAGAGGGTTGAAAGAGACCCCGGCTCAAGTGTGACCGAGCCGCCTCAACGGAGACGTAGGATCCTCAAGGATCCGAACTCGGGTGAAAAATCATCGTCTCCAAGTTTGCTTCTTTCTCTTGCTTTAGCATTTGATTTTGAATCTTGAAATTGCCCGATCTACTCTATTGTTGTGTTTGGCTCTAGATCTTCATCATCCCCATGTACCTGATAGCATTTAGATCATTTGTATTCAAGTAGATTGTTGAAAAATTGCAAAGATTTAAAATCTTCATTCAAGTCTCCAATCCGAGTATCCGACTCCATAACCCGACAATCCGGACTATCCGAGTATCCGGATTGAATACCCTGACACTCGGGTTAGGACCCTCGGATCGAACTATCCGAGTATCCGGATTGAAACCCTGACACTCCGGATTGTTCGGGACACTCGGGAGATTTTATTTAGCTGCAATATTTTTATTCCACGCATTTAGCTATAAAGTTTTTAATTCGCCTATTCACCCCCCCTCTAGGCGACATCCCCTGTCCTTTCAATTGGTATCAGAGCAAGGTCTCTCCTTTTATTAGACTTAACCGTCTAGAGAGTAAAGGATGTCGACTAGAGGATTAGTGCACTCACATGATCCACTTGTGTTTGATGGCACAAATTATGCTTCATGGAAATTGATTATGACTTCTCATTTTAAATCTATGAGCCCCAAAATATGGTGGATCGTAGATGTCGGCTTTTCCTCTCCATTGAATGAAGTTGCTCCAACTGAAGGAGAGAGGAAATGCCTACATCTCGACGCTCAAGCTACTAATGTTTTATTTTGTGTTGTGAGCGATGAAATTTTTGATAGAATTTGCAATCTCAAGAGCGCTCATGAAATGTGGATAAAGCTTCAAGAACTATTTGAATCATCCACTTCTATTGAGGATTGCATTAAGGAAGAGATGTCGGGAGATGAAACATCAAGCTCCACCTCAAGCTCAAGTGATGAAGAACCGACATCTCCATCAACCTCAACCTCCGCCTCAAGTGACGATGAAGATGCTCTTCCATCACAAATCCGTTGCTTCATGGCGAAAGGTAAGAATGAGGTAAGTGACGATAATGACGATGATGAGCTCTCTTATAATGAACTTATGAAATTGCTTGAGGAGCTCAATAAATGTCTTGGAAAGGAGAAAAAGAAATATAAAATTTTGAAGCTTGAACATGAATCACTTCGAAATGATTATAATATGATTCAAGAAAATCATGAATCCTCCTTTCCAAAGAAATTCATAAGCCTAAGGTGGATATAGGAATCTCATGTGATTTAATTGATGAAATGTCTTGCTTAAATGTTAATCCTAATATTTCATCAAAATTTGACATATCCACCTCTTGCAATGATTTACCTTGTTGCTCAAATTCAAATGTTTCCACTTCCTCTATGCATGTTGAGACTAATCTTGTAGAGGAAAACAATGAGCTCAAGGCCAAAGTCATTAGATTAGAAAATGACTTGAGGAAGTGCATCAAGGGAAAAGCCGTTTCGACGAGATCTTGAGCAAGCCAAGGCGCCTCAAGATAAGCGAGGACTCGGCTACATCTCCAGCAGGAGACTAGCAAGGCACAACGAAGACATTCAAGATCATCAAGTGCTTTGCTTGCAACAAAAGGGACACTTCGCCTCCGTGTGCCCTAATAAAGTGGAGATCAAGCCACAACCATCAACAATGAGGCGAACCGACAAAGAGCAAGTCAAGAAGAAGAAGAGACGCTCAAAGCCTACTTGCTACAATTGTCGGGAAAAGGGGCACATCGGTAAGGATTGTCCCAAAGGTATAACTCCTAAGCCTATTATTGTCAATGATCATCATTCACTTAGGAAGGACAAATATGGTAATATGTTTACCAAGTTTGTCAATTCTCCTAATACCATGCAAAATAATGACAATCAATTGCTTAGAGATATAAATCTAGAAATGTGTTTGCTCAAATGCTAGATTTCCTAAGACCAAGAAAATCATGTTGATCATGTGCTTAGGAAAATAACAATAGCAAACCATTTGCTAGATTTGCTAGATCCTCTAAGCCAATGCATAATTTCAATTATCATATGCTTAGAAGAGATCAAACTAGAAATAGTTTTGCAAAGTATCATTGTCCTCCTAAGCCTTGTTATAAAAATGTCAATCAATTGCCTAGGAGGAATAATTATCGCAAACCTATCCCTAGTCATGTTAGTCTTGTCAAAAATGTTAATATTAGGACCATTTGGGTTCCAAAATCTATTTTGACTAACATTCTTGGACCCAACAAAATTGGGTACCAAAAGCGCCTAAAAGAATTGTAGGTGCTTGGAGATGCATTGGAAGTTTTGGCTTATCAAGAGAATGATTCCATCATGTGCAAAAGAAGCCAAGCTTGAAGACATTCACTTCAATCATAAACCAATGCCATCTCGGGTAACAAGTATTTAAATTGATTCTTATAGCTTATAGCCTTGTGTAGGTTATATTGCATTATTCATGAAAATCAATTTAGATTACTTGTTATATGCTTGCTCATGCTTATTAGTTGTTTTGATTGCAATCTTGAGCAAGTTTGGGTAAGTGGCACATTAAGGGGGAGTGCTAAATCATAACCATGTATATTACATCCCTGCATGTGCCCATATTTATATAAGTGCAAATATATATTTTCAAAATCAAGCCATTTAGCCAAAAGTCAAAATTTTGTATACCATTAGTATTCTTGTGAAAAACTAGTGGCAAAATGTATACAAATATATTTGAAACGTCTTTCAAAGGTTTTGGCTTCACAAAATCTATTTTGAAAAGAAAATGAGTTTCATGATCAAAATCTAGATAGTAGTATCTTGTTTTGGATTTAAACTTATAATTTTCATAGAATTAAATGTAAAATGAATTTGAAAGTAATTCCAAAACAAAAATCCTAGAGTTGGTCATTCTTAACAATTCTTGTGTTCAAAAGACTTTCAAAAGACCAACCTAGCGAAAGTTATTCGATTTTGAAACTCGCCGAAAAACTATATTTGACCCATAATTGTCATACTATTGCACTTAGTGAATTTCTCCGTTTGGACCGGATCTTGTGTAGTATCTTGGTTCAAAATGGTATCTTAGACTCATACACAAAATTCAAATCTCAATATCTCATCTTATTCTTCATTTGAATCTTGTGTTGAAATATTTGACTTTGTTTTACAAATAGCTATTTCAAAAGGACCATTTTGATCAAAAGTCAAATCTTATGTTTAAAAGGCCCAAAATTGTGAAAAGCTTTGTAAAAGTATTCTAATATGTATTTCAAATGTTTTACAAGCTTTCAAAATGAAAATTCTATATTGAAATCAATTTTAGTCCTAAAAGTTTTGGTTTGAACTAAAATAGCTTATTTAAGCATATTGCTCAAATCTTAGCATTCAAGTTGGATTTCATTATAAATGTTGGCTAGAAACCATCTTGATAATCAATTCTAAGCCATGGAAATTGAAATTATATGAAATCCAAATTGAGTTGTATTTTGAGGCTTTTTATGAAAAACTATTACCTATTTTAACTTGCAACTTGCTTCAAAAAGGGTTAAAAGCAAAATATTTGTTTGAAATGCAAAATCTTATGAAAATAGTCTTCTAAAATGTTTTCAAATGCATTTCAAATGTTTTCAAGTATCTAACCCTTGGCTAGAAGCTAAAAGTCAAACTTTGGCCTAAAAAGGATCTTTTGATCTTGCTTTTGCATTTAACTTCAAATTTTTCTAAAGCAATATCTATTTGGAGTTTGAAAAAGTGGTCAATACAAAACTCATAAGGTTGGTCATTTTAAGCATTTCTTTAGTTCAAAGTTTTTCCAAACGACCAACCGTTCAAAAGTTATAGCCACTTGAATTTGGCCAAAATCATCCAATTGACCCAAAATGACCCGTTGTTGTATTTTGTGGATTTCGCTATTTGAATTGGATTTATTTGCATATATTGGATTGAAATAGTATTTCTAACTCATACAAAGCTATGAAAGTTCAAATCTCCATAAATTTCAATCCGAATGCATTTTGAGCATTTGGTGAAAATTCAATTTCTTTTCAAACCTTCAAAGCGCACTTTGTCATATATTTTGAACGAAAATTCCTTTTAATGAAATTCTTTTGGGAAACCTTATAAATAGTCCAATGTTTATTTCTGGAAAGTTTCAAATCATTTGGACTCAATTTGAAAAAGTTTTGACTTTTCTTCTCTTTGAGTAAAAATCATGCCTACAAAGCAAAATTTGGCGTATCCTTTGATTGGAGACTCCTTTTTTGGAAAATTCTTTTTGGAAAAGTTTCTTGGGAGTCTAAATAATGTTTATGCCTAATTTCAAATAATTTCAACTTAATTTGAAATAGTTATGCCTTTTCTCTTTCGATCTTATTTGGCATACTCTTGCATTAAGTTGGATTTTACGATTTGAATGGATTTGATCATGCAAATAGGCTTATAAACATCTCTCTAAATCATATGAAGCCATATAAGTGCATATTACCATTCAAAACTCATTTGGTTCCATTTTGAGGATTTGGTGAAAATCTTAATCTTTTATGTGTTTCATATGCATCTTTCATCATATTTCTCGAAATAAAATTTATTTATTGAAAATCCTTGTTGGAAAACCTTATCTCACATATGGAGTTCATATCTGAAAAATTCTCAAATTTATTTGAACTCATTTGCGAGATTGTTGACTTTATTTGACTTAGTGTCAAAACTAAACCTCCAATGCTTCTAATGACCTATTTTTGATTGGAGAGTGATATTTGAGAAAATCCTTTTGGAGAAAGTCTCTTGGATGTTCATGGATCATTTCTGCAAAATCTTATGGCTATTGGACTTCATTTGATCAAGATTTGATCCAAATTCAAAATGTTCAGTTTTAGGGATGAAGCTGAACAACCCGGAGTATCCGGGTAATATATCCGGAGTATCCGGATTATCCGACACTCGGATCAAAAACACCGAGTATCCGGTTGTACCGCTCGCCCAAATTCTTAAATTGCTATCTATACTTTCTTGCAATATCTTGTTCATCCTATTTTTGGGGTTTCTCCTTTGCTCAAATCAATATTCAGTCTTCATAGCCCTCAAGAGGATTTCGAGCGGATCTGCCTCGCGTTGATGATTTTTGTATTTGAGCAATAGTTTAAAAGTTATAATCGACTTTGTGCTGCTATTTGAATCTTTTGAGATTTTAAGAGTTTTGAATTGGCATCTTGGCAAGCCTTTCAAGATGAAAACTAAGTGAACTTATTCATTGTTCCAAGCTTCTAAGTGGAGCATATCTATTTAAGTTTTCATTCCAATGAAAGTGCATCTTTGGCTAAGTTATTCGAAATTGGATTTAATTGTAACTTAGCCTCAAAATGTTTTCTCTTGCATAACTTCGAGTTTATTATGGAAAGAGAAAATTCCTTGTAAGCTCAAGAGTGAGTTTGAATGTGTTTTACTCATTGTCTCTCTTACAAGTGGATGACAAGATTAAATTTGAATGAGTTTCAAATATTTTCATTGTCAAGTGGTGTAATAAAATCTTCAATTGATATCTTGAATTGTTTTAAATTGCATGTAAAGAGTATTGTCTTGTATATCATATATATCATGCATGTTGTACTTAGACATTATCAAACTAACTTGGGTCAAATTAAAAGATATTTGTTCCCGTAAATCGTGTGCTTGTCTATTGATGTTCAAGGTATTGGAAAAGGGTCATCTTCGACGGTGGATGAAGGAAATGGAGAGGAGCTCCATAGTACGAGGGATCTAAGACCGGCGCGTGATCATGACCAATTCGAACATGCGGTGGACAAGAATCGACAAAGGGACGTGTTTCTTTTCTGACTATATTCAATAATGTCTGTGCACACCATTATGCTAAATTGTGTTATTCTAAATGGTGTTGTATCTTTCAATTGGTATGATTAATTGGTATCTTTCAAGAGGTATCCTCTAATCCTAAATTGTTTTGAAGTGTCATCTAACTTGCATTCGGCATTATCAAGAACTAAAAAGTACATATGGGTGACACATTGCAAAGAGGTATGCCCTTGATAAGTTTATGAAATTCTTGATCATGAAAGTGCATCTTACTTATACAACCTTGATTCATGATCTTGTATACATCTTGTGATCATATAAGCAATTCCTACTTGTGTAATCTTCTTTATATGATCTTGATTGTTAGAATTTGATTTGATCATGAGCATGTGCTTAAATTATATAAATTTGCTATATGATCTTGATGTTTAAAGAATATGTGAAATCATATTCGTGTGTCATGTTTAAGCATCACTTATACCCTAAGAATCATGACTTCTTTAATTTGGTATAACTAGAAAATCTATTACCTAAATCTTGGAAATAATTGGTATCATATCTTGCCTAGATTTAGGGGGAGCTTAATATTATTGTCCTATTACTAGCTCCTTATCTTTATTTTATTTTCTCCCTAATATTTTTATTGAGTGTGCAATCAAGGGGGAGAACAGATTTTATTGAATAAACAATAAGAATCTTTTAAGCACCTTTTGGGATTAATGACAAAAGGGGAGAATTTATGGATTTATCAATTGTCCCCAATCGATTGACAAAAGGGATGACTTGTAAGTATGATCTCTTATTGTATCTTTATGCTTGTTTTAATGCTAAAATATCTTAATATTGTCATTTGGTGCAATTGATAATAGGTTTGTCATAAATCACCAAAAAGGGGGAGATTGAAAGTGCATCTAGGCACTTATGTTATTTTGGTGATTAATGACAAACACTCATAATGACAATCTATGCAATTAAGTAAATGCTTAACTTAGTGCTTAGCAAATGACAAACCTCTAATATGATTATATTGCTATGAGACTAACTTGTTATTGCCTAGTTGAGTATCACTCATCTATTTAGAGGAAAATCAAATAGGAAGGTTAAGCAAAGATAAGGTATGCAATTTTGGTATCTATTCTATATTTGTTATTGCATTCCTTTCGTGCAAATGCATAGTGAACTCCAAGTAGCATGTTGATTTTATATATGCACATTGGTTCATGTCATATTTATTTGTGCATATATATTCATTTGAGTTCATTATAGTATGCATGTATTAACTAGAGTTAAACTTCATATTGCTATAGATTGACTTGGTGCATGCATGTTTTATTTGTATATCTTCTCATGCAATTCTCTTAGTGAAGTTTATCTAGTGTTGGATCACATATTTACTCCTACTCCAAATATTATTTGCACATGTACAATTCGTGTATATTCTATCATGCGCTTCATTTAAGTAAAGTCTGTGATCCTTGCCATGATTTAATTGATTCATCATATTGGCAATTATCTCTAGTGCATATAGATCAATTACATATTCATCATGATGTACTTAGTAGAGAACATTTCTTATGTCAAGTGTTTCCATTTATATTGTGCTTCTTTATATGAAACACTTGTTGTAATCAACTGCTCACAAATATCAACTTATTCATATCTATTGAGCTTTTGGGACTAATGTCTTTCATGAGTAGCTTGGAAAGAATTAGGTCCCGTCTGTGTATGATGACCAAGGTATCTTGGAGGATGATCATTGCCGAGGTCAACAAGACGGCGGTGTCACCAAGAGTCGAGGACTAAGTCAAGAGCAACTTGGCGTGAGATCGTCAGAGAGGATGATCAAGTCAAGGTTGATAGGACGAGAGTCTCATGAGGTGAATCGAGTCGAGTTGGACAAGGCGAAGATGTCATCAATTATATGGTGAAGGTCTTCATGCATCGACATCAAGAAAGAAGACTGGCAAGTGACTAGTTCTAGACTTATATTATCTTTGATTTAATTTGAGTCTAAGGATTGCCGTACTATTAAGAGGGATGCGATGTCGAATGACTTTTAGATGTGTCAAGTGCTCAAGTGATCCATCCTTGTTAATCTTAGAAAGAGAGTGGTGTTGGTAGTCTTGAAAGTGAGGGTTGTAGGTCTCTCTTGATTTCTTTGTGAAATCTGTGGTTATCCTTTGAGTTTTGGATAGTGAGATCTTGTTGGTTGTGTAGCCCTCGTTCTTAGCTTTCGGAGAGTCCAAAATCTCTGAAATCGAGTCCGAGTCAAAAGTTATGCTCGTTTTCCGAGTCGCTCGGTGCTGATTCGGACTATCCGGAGTTAGTCCGGACTATCTGGATAATCCGGAGTATCCGGACATTTATCCGACTCTCCGGTTGGGTCTCTCTGTTAGTTTTCTCACCAATCCGAGTATCCGGATTGAAATCGAGTCTCCGGATTGTGCGCAGCCTGCCCCAACGGCTAGTTTTTGGGAGTTCTATTTATAGCCCTTCCTCCTCTTTTGAAGAGGCTTTTGGTGTGGATTTTTGAGGGGCTGTGTGGGGCTTTGAGGAGCTTTTACCCTTAGATCTAAGTGATCCCCTTGTGAGAAGGGTTGTGAAGAGTTTGGGGAGTGAGTTTTGAGTTGGTTGAGCACTTGATTTCATCTCCAAGCTTGTTCTTCGTGAGCATTTGTTACTCTTGGAGGTTGAGGACTCCTAGACGGCTAGGAGGTCGCCACGAGCCACCGGAGCTTTGTGTGGTTGGCCGTGGGAAGTTTGTGAAGGCCGGTTCCGCCTCGTAAGGGAAGGAGTCAAAGGAGTGAAGACCGCGAGTGCATTTGTGCAACACCGGAGGAAGAGGGTTGAAAGAGACCCGGCTCAAGTGTGACCGAGCCGCCTCAACGGAGACGAGGATCCTCAAGGATCCGAACTTCGTGAAAATCATCGCCTCCAAGTTTGCTTCTTTCTCTTGCTTTAGCATTTGATTTTGAATCTTGAAATTGCCCGATCTACTCTATTGTTGTGTTTGGCTCTAGATCTTCATCATCCCCATGTACCTGATAGCATTTAGATCATTTGTATTCAAGTAGATTGTTGAAAAATTGCAAAGATTTAAAATCTTCATTCGAAGTCTCCAATCCGGAGTATCCGGACTCCATAACCCGGACAGTCCGGACTATCCGGAGTATCCGGATTGAATACCCCGGACACTCGGGTTAGGACCTCGATCGGACTATCCGAGTATCCGGATTGAAACCCCTGACACTCCGGATTGTTCGACACTCGAGATTTTATTTAGTTGCAATATTTTTATTCCGCTGCATTTAGCTATAAAGTTTTTAATTCGCCTATTCACCCCCCCTCTAGGCGACATCCCCTGTCCTTTCAGCTACCCTGTGTCATGTGAAATTTCGGCGTGTGACGCTGTGACTTGCGAAATTTGGAAAATTCGATCGTGCGACGTTGCGCCGTGCGAAATTTGGTCCAACAGATATTTTTGGAAAAAAAAGTGTAACTTCGGTTTTCTGTTTTTTTATTACAAAATAGGTTGGTAGGAGCCGTCGGCGAATCTGTGGATTGCTAGGAGCCACCGGTGAATTTGCGGGGTTTTTTGGAGAAAATCACGGAAGGATTTAAACGTCATTTAGTTTTTTTTTTGTAATTTCGGTTTTTGTATTTTTTTTAAACAATAGGTTGCTAGGACCCATCGATGAATTTGTGAACTGCTATAAACCTTTGGCGAATCTGTGTTTTTTGGAAGAAAACCGCGGACGTATTTTTTGTTTTTTTCGGGTCCATTCCGCTAAAATCCGACGAGAGGAGCTGAACGTAAACTACCGAGGGACCTAAACGTAATTTCAATTTACCGGGGTCCATTCTGCTTAAAACCATCAGGAGGACCTAAATGTAAACCGCAAAGGGACCTAAATGTAATTTCATTTTTTCGGGTCCTTTCTGTTAAAAACCGATCGAAGGATCTAAACGCGATTTTGATTTTTTCAAAGGGCCTTTTCGCGAAGGAGGTGACGTGGCGTGACCGAGAGGCCGGCATTCTCTCAGGCTATAATATTATGCTAGCCTGGATCACGTGCTACACTGTGTCGTGCGAAATTTCGTTGTGTAACGATGCGACGTGCGAAATTCGGTCGTGCGACGCTGCGCCATGCGAAATCCTGTTTTTTTAAAAATCTATCGCTAGGACCTGTCAGCAAATCTGTGAACTTCTATAAACCTTCGGTGAATCTGTGTTTTTCTGTATGGAGAAAACCGCGGACATATTTTTTATTTTGGTTTTCGTGTTTTTTTTAAATGAGTCGCTAGGACCTACCGGCGAATATGTGAGTTGCTATAAATCTTTGACGAAACTGTGTTTTATTTTTTGAGAAAACCACGGACGTAAAAATTTATCGCTAGGACCCGTCGGCAAATATGTGAACTGTTATAACCTTCGGTGAATCTGTGTTTTTTTAATTTCGATTTTCGTGTTTTTTTAAAAATGGGTCATTTGGACCTGTCGGTGAATCTGTGAATTGCTATAAACATTCGGCGAATCTATGTTTTTTTTTTCGAGAGAAAACCGTTGATGAATTTTTTTATCTTTTTCGGGTCCAGTTTGCTAAAAATCGCCGAGAGGAGCTGAACGTAAACCGCAGAGGGACATAAACATATTTTTGTTTTCTCTGGGATCTGTTCTGCTAAAAACCATCAGGAGGACCTGAATGTAAACCACGGGGGACCTAAACGTAATTTCAAAATTTTTCGCATCCATTTTGTTAAAAACCGACCGAAGGACCTGAACGTAATTTCGATTTTTTTGGAAGGCTTTTCTGCGGAGGTGCTGAGGTGGCACCCTGGATGATCGGCAATCTCTCCCACTAATATATATATATATATATATATATATATATATACACGTACTAGTCGTGTGCCCGTGCATTGCAAAGAAAACTCAATTTACGACAAAAAAATTTATTTGCAAAGAACACTAACTTTAGTTATGTTTCAATAGTAAGAAAAGTTTGTTTCTCCGAAGAGATTTGATTATCGGGTTAAATTCTCTTCCATCTCAACCGTTCATGTTAGATCCAACGAATCAAGTACTCTGATGGAGAACGAACGATGGCCACCAACTCTTATTAGAATTAGTAAAGAGATATCAATCCTTACCATTGAAGGAGGAGAAAGTTATTGCCTTCCTCCTGCAGAAAATCTTCTTGCTTCTTGCACGCAGCCTTTCTCTTCTCTTCTCTTCTTGCGTGTGTCTCTACTACCGATCGACCTGTCCTCCTAGAGATGAGATTGTGTGCCCTCTAATAAGGAGTAGATGAAAGCAGAAGACAGCGTACGCAGGCGGATGGAAGCCAGGTGTCCCCAACATCTTCATGATTGGCACGTGATTTGGTTGCGTGATTCTTTCCTTTTAACCTATGCATTTCCAGATATGATGAGATAGAGTTCCCGTATTATGTGATATGGTGAGTATATCCTTCTATCCAAGCAGGACATGATGAGAAAATCCTTCCATTTATAAGATATATGAATAACATCTTTCCATAGTAAGAACATGTGAACAGGGATATGCTAAAATAATATTTCTATTAAAAAAAGATATGATAAAATCCTTCCACCTAAGATATGATTAAATTCTCTTCTATCTCAGCCGTTCATGTCAGATTCAACGAATCAAATACTCTAGAGGAGAAAATGGACCATAGTAAGAACATGCCATCAACTCCTAAGATATGATTAAATTCTCTTCTATCTCAGATGTCAGTAGTATCAACTCCTAATTAGAAGTAGTATATATATATATATATATTCGGCCTTTTTTTTTTCATTGCACGGCTTATTCGGTCCTGTTACCTCTAATTCCTGGCTTTGCAATTGTTCTTCGGGCTAGAAGTTGAAGCTGGAGTCAAACAACTTGCTTCTACGTGTAGCATGCAGAGAAGCTGAAGCTCACCTGTTTAGAGTGGCTTCTATGATTGTCAATTAGGGCTGTAAATGAGGCGAGCTCGAGCGAGTATATCTATCTAGGCTTGAGCTTGGTATAAGTTTGAGTCAAGCCCGAGCAGAGCTTGAGCTGAGATCGAGCTTGGATCTAGACTCGAGCTCAGTTCGGTCAAGCTCGAGTAGACTCGAGATCGGTTCGAGTAAGTTTTTAGGAACCAACATGCAATTTTCACATGCTTTAGTTTTCAACAGTGAGAACGAAAGAATTAACAGTGAGAATGAAAGAATTGTCACAAGTTCACAACATAATAGAAGCATATCTGATGTCTTAATAAGAGCAATTATTATCAGATCTAGCTGTTTGGAGGAGAGTTGGTGTCGGACTTGGTGGTAGAGGAGAGGGATGTGGTGATCTGCATAATTAGCTTAGGATAATAACAGTAACCTTGTCATTAATCTTGAGTTAATTACACTGATATGGGTACATTAGCTAACAAAACGTCGAGTGGAACCGATGTTTTATCAGTTAATATACCAAATTCAGAATATTGCAATAGAACATTAATTAGAGACTCATAGGAAACTTATTACATTTCTAACCATGCAGTGTATCACCTCACAATTCACTTGTCTCATCATAATATTTACAACAAGAGCTTAAATATTATATTTACACTATAATATACCCTAGAGAGTGGTAGCCTCCACTTTAAGGGCCGCTACTCCACCCAGTCCTTTGGGTAGTTCTCCGCCTCCTCATCACCCTGGTCCTGCGGGTGACTAGCTAATCACTCCTCCTTGGTGTATCCATAGCACTTAGTCTAAGAAAAGAGGGAATTATACAATGGTGAGTACAAAAATGTACACAGCAACCGTCAATGGCAAAATGCAATTTATGAGTTTATTTTCTAGAACCAACTCAAAACCTTTCCACAAATCCTTTCCTCAAATCCTTTAATCAAAAATAGGTTTTATTAAGAAAATCTGTGTTTCAATTTTTAATTATGAAAATGCTACTAGCACTCGTATATGAGTCAGACTTAACTTCCGTAGCCTCCAATCCAAGAGACAAGTACGAATTCATGATTTTAACCCTGCGCAGGTTTTGTACCACTTTACCTATAGTGAATTCGACCTTAGTCAGGAACCCAGAATGTTTATCACTACTCCGGTATTTAGATCTCTAACCCTGACCACCTACCAGTTGTACTCTTTACCGAATTCGATGGTACTATTACATGGGATGGCCAGTTGTACCCCTTCTCGAAATCGGAGGTACTCATTACCCTAACCACCTATCAGTTGTACTACAACACGAATTCGGTGGTACTAATACGTAGGGTGGCCAGTTGAACTCCTCGAAATTGAAGGTACTCATCTCATGGCTTTAAACATAGCACCAAATAACCAACACTGGTTATTATTCGTGTCCCTTACTAGGCCTTTGGCGTATTCCAACTTCACACATCTTACTTATACGGTTCATTGCCCAAGTGTAGTGGTGTTATCCTTATATCAAAGCCTATGTAGAGGGCCCCTCCGACAATACTCAAACATGGCACCCTCTACCCATCACGTATTTACCTCACCTTGACTTCACCTATCGGGTGAGCCAAATCAATATTTCCAAAATTCACAACTGCATCGACAGTTTACCACCATCCAAACAACCCGAATTAGGTTTTCCTTTAAATAGTATTTTTTTCATACATCGGTGATACCACATATACTGCAAATAATTTGATGATATTTAATTAAATATGGTCATGGAATGTTGCTTGGGTTTTGGTAAAAATATGCGTCTTCACCCGATTGAAGATCCGCATCCGATTAAGTTTATTTCCTGAAATGACATAAATGCCATATTTTAGTGGCCAATAAGTTTTTACATATTTTAAGGCATCCAACCTTTATTTCTTAATATTTAAGGTTTATAAAATTTACATTGCTATTTTTAAGACTTTATTTGATTTTATTTCGCTGAGCTTTAGCTAATGGTTCGATCGACTAAAATTTACAGATTTAATAGATTTTAACTGATTTAACTTATTTAAAATCTTGCAAAGATTTAGATAATTATTATTTTAGCTGGTTTACTGAAATGTCATATTTCTTGATTTTCTCTTATTTTATTTCTTTGAAAATTTATTAATAGCAACATTTTACACAGTTACCAGCGTAAAATTATTTTGCGATTATTTTTCGTGGTTAGTTACTTATTTTTACATGTATTTGGAAATTTCTCTATTTTTTTCTATTTTTCTCTTTCTTTCTCTACTTTTTTCCTTTTTCTTCTTCTTTCTTTTCGCTTCTTCTTCTCTTTTCCCCACTCTCTCCTGCTCTTCTCTCTTCCTCCCATTTTCCTGGCTTTCCCCATTTCTCGCGAATGGGTTAGCCGGCCAGCCGCCTGCCCCGTCTCCCCCTCTCTGCTCTCGGGCCACTTGAGCCACTTGCTGGTCAGCTTGCTTAGCCCAGCTACCTCACCTCCTAGCCGAGCCAGGTCGCCTCGGGCTTCCCCGGGCCCACCCTTGCGTTGGCGCTACACGCCTGGTTGGCTCCCCCTTACGGGCCGCCTTGTGTGCTGGCCACGGCCTTGCTTTGTCCACGTTGCCCCGTGCTAAGCTTGACTTGGCAACGCCGCGCTCTTGCGCGCGCATGGCTGTGCTGATCGTGATGCTCGGGCCGTGCTGCCCATGGGCCAACTCGGCCTAGTCGGTTTGGCCTACATCGCAGACGGTTACCCGACAACCTCATCTACCTCCTGATCTCCCTCTAAGCCTAGGGTTTGGTACACCCTAGATCTTACTGTGATTGTTCTATACATTTTAGTTTTTTTGTGTTTTGTGCTGTGAATGAAAATGGATGTCAAAAATAGTTTGTGACAGGCTGTGATGATGATTTTGGTTGACTCTCCGGTTGGATGGTGCCGCGACAACACCCTTAATCAGCTGTGCAATGGGGAGCATGAGCGGATTATTGGGGACGCACGGCGCAACCCTCGCAGTATTGGCCACTAATGTTAAATTATTTTAACATAATATGGCCCATGTAAATTATAGAAAGGTTCTTATAATTAAAAGGTCTAAGTGTGATGGTTGCTAGACTAAAAGTATTTAGAACCTATGTGTGTAATTCCCTCTCCCCTCTCTTAAAAAATGTAACAAATAATTTGTGTGCTAATAATAGATTCTAGCCATAGTGCTTTGCATGGTGCTTCAGTTTCATATGTGCTGAAAATTAAAGGCTGCAGCATGAACATATTGATGCATACATAAGTGTCAGCCATTGAATAGATATTAAAACTTCGGTTTCATTCATTAATGGATATTAAATGAAGGAAACTGACGTATTAAGTGCGAGGAGTTTTCAGGAAACCGACGTTCCTCTGTAACTCTCTCGTTACAGAGGAACCTCTCGTTGGCTATAAATGGAGGAAGCCTCTTGTGCATCAAGGTGATAAGGGGAAGAATGAAGCACAGAAAGGAATAGTACACACATCAAAGAAAAGAATATAAACTTCTCTGACCATTAAGGGAAGTATAAAGATTAAGAAGAAAGAGAGGAGAGAAAAATTGACATGCAAGGCATTGCTAACATGTCTCAAGGTGGGTTTGTTCTTTTGCACATAGAACGGATGATTTGTGCTTTTGCACATATAAAAGTTGCTTATTCGGTTGAATCAAAATGTTCTAAATGATCTTATATAGCTTCCGCATTTCTGCTTACATTTGGTATCAGAGCATGGTTTTAGCCTTTTGATTCACCATTATAATTGTTCTTTTGTTGTTTGGTGTAAGCGCATAAGTGAAATTGCATTTGTTTATAGTTTTCCTTATGCAATTGCGTGATTCATCATAGTAATGTTATTTAGAGCAGTAAAATGTTATTTCTTTTCCAGTATTGTTATTTGGATAATTCACAAGAAATATGTTTGCATTTGTCTGTAATGTTTAAAGACGGATCTTTTTTCTTTTGTTCATAAGATCACAGTTTATTCTTATGAGCATAATTAAAAGTGATATGCCAATTAAATATTTATATTATTGAAAGCATGTTTGTCACCAAAGTGGCCTTGCTTAAAAAGGATCATAGATATTTAGTTAAGCATTTCAATTGTTCATATTCTATTTGATGCTATTAATTGGAAAATATAATGGACAATTGAGTTCACGAATTGTAACGCTAGGAGGTCGCCCAAAGGTGGACCATTGCTTACGATTGGTGATATGAAATAGGTTAATCAACATGCTTGGTCAATTTGTTAGTTTATCCAAAGATAGTATGCACATTGGCTTGAGTATAGTTGATTATCTATTAAAGGTGTTCGTTTTAGCATCATTATTGATTCCAGCCGTGTATCTAAATTTCATCCAAAGATGTTTTTAGATGCACACTTAAAGTTTGTTATTGCATGAATCTATTTTTGTTTACTCAAAGTATTAATCTGTGAACATATTAAATTTTGTAGCATCCATTAATTTAATGAGTCAGGGTTTTGGGCTTGTTAAGTTTAATGGGCTGAACTATGTTGACTGGTTCGAACAGATCCGGTTTCAACTGGGTGTAATTGACTTAGATCTAGCATTAGTTCTTGATGAAAAGCCTGTAGCCATTACAAATGAAAGTACTGATGTGGATCGTTCCCTTTATGAAGCCTGGGAACGGTCTAACAGGCTAAGTTTGAACTTGATGCACTTGACAATTGCTGAAAACGTCAAGCCATCATTGCCTAGAACTGATAATACAAAGGATTTCATGACGAAGCTAAAAGAATATTCTCAATCACAAGTCTGTGGTTGGGAGTCTTATGAGTGAACTAACAACCAAGAAATTTGATTGGTTTATTCCCATGCGTGATCATGTGACTAGCATGGCAAATATTGTAGCAAAGTTAACATCTATGGGAATGGACGTAAGTGAATCATTTCTGGTCCAATTCATCATGAACTCCCTACCTCCTGAATTCGGCTCGTTCCAAGTGCATTATAACACCATAAAAGAAAAATGGAACCTTCAAGAATGCAAAGCCCAATTGGTTTCGGAAGAAGGGAGATTAAAGAAAATAAGGGATCACTCTGTTCATCTCACAATGCACAGAGGTGCAAGTAGCAGCAAGGAAAAGCCAGGGAAGAAGGGTAAGGACAAGGCTCCACATCAAGTTAGTGATGGCCAAATCCATAAAAAGCTGAGATGCCACTTCTGCAAGAAGGTTGGTCATTTCAAGAAGGATTGCTCCAAGAGAAAGAAATGGTTCGAACAAAAAGGTATACATTATGTTTCTGTATGCTTTGAATCAAATCTTGTTGAAGTTCCTAGCCATACCTAGTGGTTAGATTCTGGTGCTACTACTCATGTTTCACATGTTACACAGGGATACCTTTCAATCCAACCCATAAGTGGATTTGAAAAGTTTTTGTGCATGGGGAACGGAATGAAGACACGAATTGAAGGGATCGGGACTTATAGAATAATCCTTGATACCGGTCTACATTTAAATATGAAAGAGTGTCTTTTTGTTTCCGAATGTACTAGAAATTTAGTATCTATGGAAAAGTTGGATATAACAAGTTTTAAGTTTATGGTTGGAGACGGTATATTTTCATTATATAAGAATAAGTACTATTATGGTTCTGGTACTTTAATTGATAGTTTATACCACTTCAATCTTAATGCAGTTTTTTCTGAATCCCTGTTTCATGTTGAACATATTATTGGTAACAAACGTAGTGCACATAATGAGCGTTCTGCTTTCTTGTGGCATAAAAGACTGGGTCACATATCCAAAGAAAGAGTTTTGAGGTTAGTAAAAAGTGATATTTTACCTCAGTTGGATTTTGTTGACCGGAATATGTGTGTGGATTGCATCAAGGGCAAGCAAACCTCACACATATCAAAGCACCCAGCTACAAGTAGTGAACTGTTACAGTTAATACACACGGATATTTGTGGTTCATTTGATGTTTCTTCCTGGGGTGGTGAAAAATATTTTATCACCTTTATTGATGACTTCTCACGTTATTGTTATCTATACTTGCTGCATGAAAAGTCCCAAGCTGCGAGCATCCTAGAGGTGTTCGATAATGAGGTGGAAAGGCAGCTCAATAGGAAAGTCAAGGTGGTGAGGTCGGATAGAGGTGGTGAATATTTTGGAAAGTTTGATGAAAGTGGACAATGTCCAGGTCCATTTGCAAAGTTTCTTGAAAACCGAGGCATTTGTGCACAGTATACAATGCCCGAAACACCTCAACAAAATGGGGTGGCTGAAAGGCAGAATCGTACTCTCATGGAAATGGTTAGGAGCATGTTAAGTTACAGTGATGTACCCTTATCTTTGTGGATGCACGCATTAAGGATTGTTGTGTACTTACTGAATAGGGTTCCTAGTAAGTCAGTTCCTAAGACTCCTTATGAACTATGGACGGGAAGGAAACCTAGTTTGAGGCACCTGCATGTTTGGAGCTACCCAACAGAAGTAAGAATATACAATCCACATCAAAAGAAGCTCGATGAAAAGACCATTAGCGGTTACTTCATCGGCTATACTGAAAAATAAAAAAGGTACATATTTTATTGTCCTAACCATAATACAAGAATAGTTGAGTGTGGAAATGCTCGGTTCATTGAGAATGGTGAAATCAGTGGGAGTGGTGATCCACGAAATGTGGATATCAAGGAAATTCAGTCCAACACTACTCCTAGCATTGTTGTACTCCTAACATTATGATTTGGAGCTTCACCAGATGGATGTGAAAACCGCTTTTCTGAATGGTGATTTGGATGAAGAAGTGTATATGAACCAACCTGAAGGATTCATGATACTTCCAGGAAAAGAAAATTTGGTGTGTAAATTAAAGAAGTCAATATATGGGCTGAAACAAGTTTCCCGACAATGGTATATAAAGTTCAATGATACCATTTTGAAGTATGGTTTTGTAGAGAATACCGTTGATCGGTGTATCTACATGAAGGTCAGTGGGAGCAAGTTTATTATTTTAGTCCTATATGTTGACGACATTCTATTTGTTACTAATGATAAATCTTTGTTGCATGATGTAAAGAAATTTCTCTCCAATAATTTTGAAATGAAAGATATGGGTGAGTCATCCTATGTGATTGGAATAGAAATATTCCGTGATAGAAATTATGGATTATTGGGACTGTCTCACAAAGGTTACATTAAAAAAATATTGGAGAGATTTAGAATGGAAAATTGCTTTGTGGGAATTGTTCCAATTCAGAAAGGGCACAAATTTAGTGAAATGCAATGTCCGAAAAATGATTTGGAACGGAAGGAAATGGAATCTATTCTATACGCATCAGTTGTTGGGAGCTTAATGTATGCTTTGACATGCACTCGACCAGATATCAGCTTTGCTGTTGGAATGCTTGGTCGGTATCAAAGTAATCCTGGAATGGATCATTGAAAAACTGCGAAGAAGGTTCTTCGGTATTTACAAGGATAAAAGGATTTAATTTGGCTAAACTATTCATCAAAATCAAGAATTTCAGTTTTGTTGGGTTCCTTGTGCTCCAAGGAATTTTTTGTATTTTTGGGATTTTTCTGAATTTATTTGATATTTATTTGAATTTATTTTATTTTATTTGGATTTACAGTAATTTCTAAAATCGGAAAATGTTTTGATTTAAAAACCCTAATCGGGCCAAATCTTTTCGGTAGCTCCGTTTTCTCCGCTCGGCCCAGCACCTTCCTCCGCCTGCCCGGCTTCCTAGCTCTAGCCGCGCCCATGCTGCTTCGCTTGCCAAGATGGCCCGGCCTTAGGCAAGGCATGAAACCCTAAGCGCCGCCGGCTCCGAGTCCGCGCAGCACGCTGTCCTCGGACTCGGGTCGGGCACGCCTCGAGCCCCTATTTAAGGCGCCAGCGCACCCCGAGGTCCGCCGTCTCGCGCGCGCCTTTTTCCCGCGCTCTCGCGCCTAGCTACGCTGTCGCTCGCTCGCGAGCTCGCCGTCGTCTTCGCGCTGCGAGCTCTTCCGCCGCACGGATCTCCGCCGCTGGTCCACCTCCGCCGCAGCCGTGCGTCTCGTGGAGTTCGCCGCGTCGTCCTCTTCCGGATCCACACCCGCGCGCGCCCGATTCGGTCATCCTCCGCCGCTTGCCGGGTCATCTTCCCCGTTGCCGGTGAGCCCGCGCCGCTCGTCGTCGTCGTTCCCCTCCACTTCTTGGCGGCCGTCCGATCGCCAGCGTGCGCTCCCGATGCGGCCACGTCTCCACCGCCCTTGGCCGTTCGATCCGATCTGGCCTCTCGCCAGATGCAGCCGCGTGGTCGCCGACGTCACCCGCTGCGTCAGCCGCCGACGTCAGCCCTAAAGCCGCGTGTCATCGCACGCAGCGCCGACGTCAACCGTCTTGGCGCGCGCCGGTGGACCGAGCTCAGCGCCGTGGACCGAGTCCACCGTGAGCCGTGACGTCGGCGTTGCGCAATAAATCCTTTTCGATACAAAAATAAATCCGAAATTCGATTTTACGATTTTCTGTATTTTCTCTGAATTTAATCTTTGGAGGCCTTCTCACTCATACGAACTCCGATTGAGGCGATTCAAGTTTCTAAATTTTTCTAAAATCAAGATCTATCTTCCAGATCCATTTATTTTCAGTTTTGAGCTTGTTTGAGTCTCTGTTTTGTATTTATTTGGTTTCGTTGCTTTCTTTTCCTAGACGCTAATTCCGAGGAGCAAACGAAGACTTGAAGACCAAGATTCAGACTAGATCAGCAAGGCAAGTCGTAACCTTTGATCATATTGATCCTATGTTTGCAAAGTAATTTATTTTATACACTTGCATGCTATTTACGTATCAATGTTTATTTAATGGGAGTAGATGTATGCCTAGTTGACATTATGACACCTTGATTAGTTGTATGCCATGTATCCATTGTTAAACCTAGGTTGGGACATTACTAGTTGGACATAATCATTATACCAACATTGGGTTATCGTAGCTATGCTTAGACATGCTTACATATCGTTGGGATTCATGTCACATGTTGAATAATGTTAATCTTGACTTAATGAGATATTGAATCGTGGCGTTAGCCATCTTGTTGTAAAATTTGTTGTACCATGGCGGGGTTTGCCATTGGTCTTGGTTGAACGAATTGTTTTCCCTCGGGCAAGTGATCGTGTAGTAAAGGGGGTGCTTTCTAGCACATTGGGATGTGGATGTCTTGCCTGAGACAATTTAAGGACTTAATCTTGTGCGCTATTGAACTGGGTCTAACCGTACTACCACATGTCTGGAATGGGACAGACCTAGTGATTAATTTGCAATGTCTAGCCTTGAGTACGCCAATTGGTGGTGTGGGTTCCGGATGGACGGTAGATTCGCAAAGCGCAAGAGGGGGCCCTAATGGGCGAAATCTTAGCGAGGCGATCGAGTTTAGACAATTGCATTGTAAAGGCTTTGTCATGATATCTCTGCGACACAATCAAGGAAGTGTGTTAAGATCGATTGCACAAAGAGATGTTCATGTCTTGTGGGTAAAGTTGTACAACCTCTGCAGTGTAAAACTATTCGAATAGCCGCGTCATGATCATGGACAAGCCCGGAATTTCACACGGGGTATAGAGTGTTTCATAAAATGTGGAATGTGGAATTGTTGGGATGTGAACGGGAGTTCACTTTGTTGTTTTGTTGTCTATCATTGATCTATCGATTATTTATTTATGTTTTCATAAATATGCTTTCAATCTATTTATTGTATTTCAATTCAAGTTATCGCTTTAAAAAGAACTATATAGCCATCATTGTCAAGCCGCATAAATATATTGCATCATTTCCCTACGGCTTCTTTGAGTACCTTTGTACTCACGGCTTTATGCCCTTGTTGATCGATTCTTTGAAGGAGATAATGAATATCATGAGGAGGAATTCTATGAAGACTACGTGGATTAGGAAGGCGTTCCTCAGACGATTGCCTGTGGCATGTCGAATGGTTCAAGTTATCTTTTCCGCTGCAATAGTATTTGTTTCTTAAGCCCTTAAGGCATAATGGTGTAAACATTGACCATAAGGTCGTTTGCTTTATTTAATAATAATTTGCTTCTTCTTAATTAATTCGTTGTATGGAATGGTATTTCATCTATGTTTCCACTGTGTGCACTAGCGTGATCCTGGACTAGTGCAGTATACACAGAGGGTTTGGATTTGCAAATCCGGTCCCGACAGAGATGGTATCAGAGCCATATCGACTGTAGGTCGCTATCCTAGTTAGCATGGTCTTCAAAATTATTTTCTAAATCAAACTAACAAAATTGGTACTTAATAGTTTTCGCCTCCTCTCAACTTATTCTTAGGTTCTTATTCCTTTCCTTTCTTTGAATCATGGTTTGAAATTTAAATTGATCTTATCTATGAAACTTCTCAAAGCCTCGAGTCTTCTGCAGGAATCAAATCAAGGAAGATGATGATCAAGCCATCAAAGACATATCCGAGAAGCCTACCATATAAGATAGGTTTTGGTGCTCGGTGTTTGAGCATGTCTTTCCCTTCGCTTTAGTTACGTTTAGTCCGCAGATACTAAGATTTTCATTGCTTGTGTGCACGGTATGTTGTACCCTTGCCCCAAGCACGGTGTTACAACCATACCTTTAATTTAAAAAGCTTTATTTGCCTCTTTAATTTGAAGCCTTTCGGCTGCATCCTTTTGTCCCTAGGTATTACCTTCTTCCCTAGATGATCTTACCACTTGTCTACTGCTTTTCCCTCTTACCTATCAAAACCTTGTGCTGCATCTCAGATGGTTGACACTGCTCGAGCCGTCGCGATTCGCGCTGGATGCCAAAGCGATGCCAACACCAACTCCAACCCCAATGCACCACCGCCACCACCAAAGAAGGATGCACTGAACATGGGACATTTTCTAGCAGCTCGCACTTAGCTTATGAACACAATGATGCGTAACATGAACAACATGATGAATCGCCAGAACTGCATCGCGCTTGCCCTAGCAAATCTGTTGAACCAGCGAGAACCAAGGCGCCACGCCTCCTCAAGCTCGTCTCGGTCCAAGCTAGCGAATTTATGAGGACTCGTCCGCCAACTTTCTCCAACTCTTCGAACCATTGACGCCGATGATTGGATCCGCTCCATTGAGAAGAAGCTTGAAATTGCCAGCACCAATCGTGAGAAGGTTCTCTATGCCGCTCATCACCGGAGGGCACCGTCACCAATGGTGGGAGAACTATAGTCTTGCACATGATGACCCTCGGACTATCACTTGGGCGAGTTTTCCACCGCTTTCCGCCACTCTCATATTCTGATGGAAAGGTGGAAATGAAGAAGAATGAGTTTCAAAGCTTAAGCAAGAAGGGATGTCGGTGAGTGAATACCTCAATAAGTTCACTCAACTTGCTCGCTACGCTCGGAGGATGTGGCTACGATATATGCTCGCGGAAGAAGTTCAAACGTGGACTCAATCCAGACTAAAGGTGCAAGTCATTGGCAATGACTATGTAGATTTCAAAGATCGGTTGATAAAGCTATGCTTATTGAGGAATCTCGTCGGAATTGGAAGAATCCCGTAAGAGAAAGATGATGCGACATGGAGCCCATCGAGTCACCAGAGAGAGTCGTAACAAATGCTCAACACCCGCTCGCTTCACTCCTCCGAATACATTCAGACCCTGCACCAAAGACCTCGCCCGCCTCCTCCAGTAATCGCAACCTCAAGACCAACAAAGAATCCACCTCGGAGGAACAAGAATCCAGTGCAGAGTCACTTGTTTCAACTGTCATGAACTCGGTCACTATACCAATAATTGCCCCAGGAAGCAAGCTGTGACGCCAGTCCGTTTCAATTTGGGATCTACGCCAGCCAAGACCCCAACCCCAGGAGCAGGACGTGGAGTGCCCTGACTCTAATCAAGCCACCGAACTCCGCCTTTCTTTGGAAGAGGCCGTGTGAATCACGTCACCACCGAGGATGCCCGACCGCACTGCACGTCATACTAGGTAAGCTCCTAGTCAACTCAGCATCTGCCATGGTTTTGTTTGATTCTGGAGCTACGCATTCATTTGTTTCTCGGAGTTTTGCTGCAAAGCATCAATTAAAGACAATGCCTCTTAAGACTGTTTTATTAGTGCAATCTCCTGGTTCTGATTTGAGTACGAACCAAGGCTGCCCCGAAGTTAAGATATTAATTGGAGGGGTAGAATTTCTAGCCAACCTTATTGTCCTAGACACCAAGTCCCTAGATGTGATCCTAGGAATGGATTGGCTCTCCAAGAACCAAACAGGTTTTGGATTGTGGGAATAGAGAGATCACCCCGACCACCCACATGGATCCAAGTTAAAAGTTCAAGCCGATTCAGATCATCCAAGGGATTAGAGTTTGCGTGCCAAAGGAATAAGTTTGAAGATGTGCCGATCGCGGTGAATTTCCCGATGTGTTTCGAATGAGTTGCACGGGATACCACCGGATCGAGATATAGAGTTCTTGATAGAACTAGTTCTGAACGCCACCCATTTCCAAGAGACCTTATAGGATGCCCGCTAATGAGCTAGCCAAGTAAAGAGACAGATTAAAGAGCTGCAAGATCAAGGTTTTGTTCGACCAAGTTCTTCGCCATGGGGAGCGCCGTTCTTCTAGTTGAAAAGAAAGATGGAACTCGGAGAATGTGTGTAGATTACGCTCACTCAATGAGGTCACCATCAAGAATAAGTACCCTCTGCCAAGAATCGATGATTTGTTTGACCAACTTCAAGGAGCCGAGTGTTCTCAAAGATTGACTCGAGATCGATATCACCGTTGAAGATTCGTCAACAGGATATACCCAAAACAGCTTTTGTTACTCGGTATGGACAGTATGAGTATACCGTGATGTCTTTTGGATTGACCAATGACCCTGCCTATTTCATGACCTTAATGAATAAGGTATTCATGGAGTATTTGGATAAGTTTGTTGTTGTTTTCATTGACGACATTCTGATCTACTCCAAAAGTGAGGAAGAACATGAGGATCACTTGCATCAAATCTTAAGAAAGCTAAGAGAGAATCAGCTTTACGCAAAGTTCAAGAAATGTGAGTTCGGATGAAGAAGTTGCTTTCTAGGACATGTCATATCAGGAGAAGGAGTCGCTGTTGACCCTGGTAAAGTACGAGATGTGCTAAGTTGGGAGTCACCCAAGACGGTACCCCAAATTCGAAGTTTTCTTGGAATGGCGGGATATTATCGCCGTTTCATAGAAGGGTTTTCGAGAAAAGCCAGACCGCTCACTCAACTCTTAAAGAAGGAGAAGAAATTTGTCTGGACACCAGAGTGTGAGCAAAGTTTTCAAGAACTAAAGAAATGTTTGACCACTGCCCCAGTGCTTATCCTGCCAGATAATAGGAAGGATTTTGAGATATTCTGTGATGCATCCCGACAAGGACTCGGTTGTGTGCTAATGCAAGATAAGAAGGTTGTAGCGTATGCCTCGCGACAACTAAGGCCACATGAAGTTAACTATCCTACTCATGATTTGGAATTAGCAGCCGTAGTGCATGCTTTAAAGATTTGGCGTCACTATCTCATTGGTAATCGTTGTGAAGTTTATACTGATCACAAGAGTTTGAAGTATATTTTTACCCAAGCTGACCTCAATATGAGACAAAGAAGATGGTTGGAATTGATCAAGGACTATGACATTGGGATTCATTATCATCCAGGCAAGGCCAATGTCGTAGCCGATGCTTTGAGTAGAAAGAGCTACTGCAATACGATGATTAAGGAAAGTCAGCCAGCCCTCTATAAGGAATTTCAGAAGCTTAGTTTGGAATTGATTCAGAAGGGGTATTTAGCTACTTTGGAAGTACGCCCTCGTTGGAAGATCGATTCGAGAAGCACGGTAGATGATGCGACATTAAGGAGATTAAGAGCAATATGAAGAAAGGAAAAGCCTCAGGTTTCTCTGAAGATGAACAAGGTACTATTTGGTATGAGAAGCGTATTTGCGTACCAGATCAGAAAGAGCTTAAGGAGTTGATTCTCAAGGAAGCGTATGAGACTTTATACTCCATTCATCCCGAAGTACCAAGATGTATCAAGACCTCAAGGAAAGGTATTGGTGGCCTAGCATGAAGCGTGAGATTGCAGAATATGTTGCACTTTGTGATGTCTGCCAGAAGGTCAAGGCAGAGCATCAGAGGCCAGCAGGATTGCTGCAGCCATTGAAGATTCCAGAGTGGAAGTGGGAAGAAATTGGTATGGATTTCATTACCGAATTTCCTAAGACCCAAGCAGGTTATGACTCGATCTGGGTGATAGTTGATCGATTGACTAAGGTAGCTCACTTCATTCCGCTTAAGACTACCTATGCGGAGATAAATTAGCGAGAATTATATATGTCAAGGATCGCGGTCTTCACGGAGTGCCTAAGAAGATAGTGTCCGATAGAGGAACCCGGTTTACCTCTCGCTTTTGGCGAGTGCGCGAAGCCATGGGAACTCATCTCGATTGATCGCCTATCACCCTCAAACAGATGGACAGGTGAGCGTGTGAATCGATTCTTGAGGATATGTTAAGAGCTTGTGCCTTAACTTATGGTGCCAAGTGGGACAAGTGTTTGCCCTATGCCGAAGTTTTAGTACAACAATAGTTATCAAGCCAGTCTACAAATGTCGTCTTTTGAAGCCTTGAATGGAAGAAAGTGCGAAACCCTCTCAACCGGAAAGAGACTGGGAGAGACAATTGTTTGGCCTCCATCATACAAGAAGAAGAAGAGCAAGTTCGATTAATTCGAGACAGTTGAAGATAGCTCAAAGCGCATAAAAAGAGTTATGCGAGATAATCGTCAAGAGATTTGAGTTTCGAGCCCAATGATTATGTTTATCTGAGAGTCACTCCTCTCAAAGGAGTTAAAAGATTTCACGTAAAAGGAAAGCTTGCCCCTAGATGTGTGGGACCGTTCAAAATCTTGGAACGAAGAGGCGAGGTTGCCTACAAGTTAGAATTGCCTCAGTCTTTGGCCGGAATCCATGATGTGTTCCATGTATCACAGTTGAAGAAATGCCTGCGTGTGCCAGAGGAACAGATGCCATTGGAAGCCATTGGAAGCCATTGATTTGCAAGAGGACCTTACCTACAAGGAGCAACCAGTGAAAATTTTGGATATAGCAGAGCGTATCACGAGGAGCAAGATCATTCGTTTTTGCATGGTCCAGTGGAGCCACCATTCAGAAGAGGAAGCAACTTGGGAGCGAGAAGAGGATCTGAACTCCGAGTTTCCCCACCTATTCTCTAGCCAGCCTGAATCTCGGGGTCGAGATTCCATTTAAGGGGGGGAGGTTTGTAACATCCCAAAATTTGAGTTTTGGAATGTTTAAATTTTAAAAAATAAACCATTTGCATTTTCTTGAATTAACTCCAGCTTAATTTGAATTTCTAAATAATAAAAGGATTTAATTTGGCTAAACTATTCATCAAAATCAAGAATTTCAGTTTTTGTTGGATTCCTTATGCTCCAAGGAATTTTTCTGTATTTTTGGGGATTTTTCTGAATTTATTTGATATTTATTTGAATTTATTTTATTTTATTTGGATTTCGGTAATTTCTAAAATCGGAAAATGTTTTGATTTAAAAACCCTAATCGGGCCAAATCTTTTCGCCCTCCGTTTTCTCCTTCTGCCCACCCCGCCTTCCTCCGCCTTCCGGCTTAGCCCACCCCACGCCGCTTCATTCCTTCGCTGCCTGCCCAAGATGGCTTAAATTGCCCAGCGCCAAGGCCATGAAACCTAGCGCCGCCGCTGAGTCCGCGCCGCAGACGCCGCTGTCCTCGGACTCGGTCGGGCACGCCTCCGAGCCCCTATTTAAGGCGCCGCACACCTCGAGGTCCGCCGTCTCGCGCGCCTTTTTCCCGCCTCTCGCTGCCCTAGCTACGCCGCCGCTCGCGCGAGCTCGCTGTCGTCTTCGCCGTGCCGAGCTCTTCCGCCGCACGGATCTCCGCCGTGGTCCACCTCCGCCGCAGCGGCGCGTCGTCTCGTGGAGTTCGCGCGTCGTCCTCTTCCGGATCCACACCGCGCGCGATCCGGTCATCCTCCGCCGCTGTCGGGTCTTCCGTGCCGGTGAGCCCGCCGCCGCTTCGCTCGCCGTTCCTCCACTTCTTGGCGGCCGTCCGATCGCGTGCGTGCGCTCCCGATCGCGCCACGTCTCCACCGCCCTTGGCCGTTCGATCCGATCGCCTCTCGCCGATCTGCGCCGCGTGGTCGCCGACGTCAACCGGCCGTCGGCCGCCGACGTCGACCCTAAAGCAACAGGTCATCGACGCAAGCGCCGACGTCAACCGTCTTGCGCGGCGCGACGGTGGACCGAGCCAGCGCCGTGGACCGAGTCCACCGTGAGCGGTGGCGTCGGCGTTGCGCAATAAATCCTTTTCGAAGACAAAAATAAATCCGAAATTCTGATTTTCTGATTTTCTGTATTTTCTCTGAATTTAATCTTTCGGAGGCCCGTTCTCACTCATACGAACTCCGATTGAGGCGATTCAAGTTTCTAAATTTTTCTAAAATCAAGATCTATCTTCCAGATCCATTTATTTTCAGTTTTGAGCTTGTTTGCGTCTCTGTTTTGTATTTATTTGGTTTCGTTGCTTTCTTTTCCGGTAGACGCTAATTCCGAGGGAGCAAACGAAGACTTCGAAGACCAAGATTCAGCACTAGATCAGCAAGGCAAGTCGTAACCTTTGATCATATTGATCCTATGTTTGCAAAGTAATTTATTTTATACACTTGCATGCTATTTACGTATCAATGTTTATTTAATGGGAGTAGATGTATGCCTAGTTGACATTATGCCACCTTGATTCGTTGTATGCCATGTATCCATTGTTAAACCTAGGTTGGGACATTACTAGTTGGACATAATCATTATACCAACATTGGGTTATCGTAGCTATGCTTAGACATGCTTACATATACGTTGGGATTCATGTCACATGTTGAATAATGTTAATCTTGACTTAATGAGATATTGAATCGTGGCCGTTAGCCATCGTTGTAAATTTGTTGTACCATGGCGGGTTTGCCATTGGTCTTGGTTGAACGAATTGTTTTCCCTCGGGCAAGTGATCGTAGTAAAGGGGTGCTTTCTAACACATTGGGATGTGGATGTCTTGCTGAGACAATTTAAGGACTTAATCTTGTGCGCCATTGAACTGGTCTAACTGCACTACCACATGTCCGAATGGGACAGACCTAGTGATTAATTTGCAATGTCTAGCCTTGAGTAACGCCAGTTGGTGGTGTGGGTTCCGGATGGACGGGTAGATTCGCAAGGCGCAAGAGGGGCCCTAATGGGCGAAACCTTAGCGACGAAGATCGAGTTTAGACAAGGCATTGTAAAGGCTTTGTCATGATATCTCTGCGACACACCAAGGAAGTGTGTTAAGATCGATTGCACAAAGAGATGTTCATGTCTTGTGGGTAAAGTTGTACAACCTCTGCAGAGTGTAAAACTATTGAATAGCGCGTCATGGTCATGGACAAGCCCGGAATTTCACACGGGTATAGAGTGTTTCATAAAATGTGGAATGTGGAATTGTTGGGATGTGAACGGGAGTTCATTGTTGTTTTGTTGTCTATCATTGATCTATCGCTTATTTATTTATGTTTTCATAAATATGCTTTCAATCTATTTATTGTATTTCAATTCAAGTTATCGCTTTACGCAAAAGAACTATATAGCCATCATTGTCAAGCCGCATAAATATATTGCATCATTTCCTACGGCTTCTTGAGTACCTTTGTACTCACGGCTTTATGCCCTTGTTGATCGATTCTTTCAAGGAGATAATGAATATCATGAGGAGGAATTCTATGAAGACTACGTGGATTAGGAAGGCGTTCCCTAGACGATTGCCTGTGGCATGTCGAATGGTTCAAGTTATCTTTTCCGCTGCAATAGTATTTGTTTCTTAAGCCCTTAAGGCATAATGGTGTAAACATTGACCATAAGGTCGTTTGCTTTATTTAATAATAATTTGCTTCTTCTTAGTTAATTCGTTGTATGGAATGGTATTTCATCTATGTTTCCACTGTGTGCACTAGCGTGATCCTGAACTAGTGCAGTATACACAGAGGGTTTCGGATTTGCAAATCCGGGTCCCGACACAAGGCACCAAGGATCATATGCTCACATACAAGAGATCGAGCCATCTTGAGGTGATTGGCTACTCAGATTCAGATTATGCCGGATGTGTGGACTCAAGGAAGTCTACATTCGGCTATGTGTTCCTTTTGGCTGGAGGAGCAATTTCATGGAAGAGTGGAAAGCAATATGTCATTGCTACTTTCACTATGGAGGCTGGATTTGTGGCATGCTTTGAGGCCACTATTCAATCACTTTGGCTGCGGAATTTTTTGTCTGGCCTTCATATTGTTGATAATATTGAAAAGCCCTTAAGGATTTATTGTGACAATTCCGATGCAGTCTTCTTCTCTAAAAATGACAAGTACTCGAAAAGAGCAAAACATATGGATTTGAAGTACTTAACGGTAAAACAAGAAGTGCAAAAGTGAAAGGTATTAATCGAGCATATTGGTATGGATCTGATGATAGCAGATCCGCTAACTAAGGGACTGCCGCCCAAGACTTTTAGTGGCCATGTTGAGAGGATGGGCATTACAGATAAATCCCTGTTAGCATGACATGACTTTGAGTTGCTCGTGTTCTTTATGAACTTATGAATTCAATAAAAGTATTGTTTTGCTGGTTATCCATATTATATCGCGTATACAATTATAGTAGTGATGGACAACAATAAAAGTTTCCCATTAAAGTTAGTTTGGATTATGTCGAATGTGATACATGGAAGGGATCTTGTCACTTTAAGACTTGTGACCACCATGATTCTGTTGCCACAATTCAATTTAACGATGACTTGATAGATTCGATGAAAGGTGTACACCTAAAAGTTTTCGAATCGTCAAGTTTTTACAAGGGCCAAGTGGGAGATTGTTAAATTATTTTAACATAATATGGCCCATGTAAATTATAGAAAGGTTCTTATAATTAAAAGGTCTAAGTGTGATGGTTGCTAGACTAAAAGTATTTAGAAACTATGGGTGTAATTCTGAAGGACCATGTGGAGGTCCATCCTTGCTTGTGATGAGTATTTGACTTTATATGATCTAGGATAGCTTAGATTTGAGTTTGTATTTAAATGTGATCTTCATGTGTTGGCCGGACCAAATTTTTATGATCTTCATGTGTTGGCCAGACCAAATTTTTATGATCTTCATGTGTAGGCCGGACCAAATTTTTATGATCTTCATGTGTAGGCTGGACCAAAATTTTATGATCTTCATGTGTAGGCCGGACCAAATTTTTGTGATCTTCATGTGTAGGCCGGACCAAAATTTTATGATCTTCATGTGTTGGCCGGACCAAATTTTTATGATCTTCATGTGTAGGCCGGATCAAATTTTTATGATCTTCATGTGTATGACGGACCAAATCGCGATGGTCCTCATGTGTACTACGGACCAAATCGCGATGGTTCTCATGTGTACTACGGACCAAATCGCGATGGTTCCCATGTGTACTACGGACCAATTTTTACAGCGTGCAGTAATATGCATTTTTGAGGGTCTTCCCGTGCTCGAAAAATTATGTGTTCTACATGAAAGTTGTAGATAATTTCGAAACAAAACTTTTTCATGTTGACAAGATTTTCATTAGAACAACATATAAAATCATAACAAATTGAGAAGATCCTGCTGTATTGAAAACAGCTAGTCTGCATTTGGTTGAAATGCTTTGGTCCGTTTTTGGTCTTTTCTAACCCCAACTCATGATCGAATTGTTGTGATGGGTTCATGGTGGAACCAAGAAGGGATTTCTTGTCTTTGTGAATGTAGGACTTCATTTGGTGGTCATGGTGAGGCGAAGGGAGGCTGGAACTAGGCATGGGATGGCCGGAGGTTCAAGTTGGCCGGAAGTTCGCCGGAAGATGGCCGGAGATGAAGTCGGTGCAGTTCCAAGAGACAAGAGATTAGTGGAGAAGCTAGCTTATCACTACTTGGATCAAGGAGAGCTGTAGGGTTGCGCTCGGAAGATAAAGTAGTGGATAAAGTGTAGCTTGTCGTCAGTGTACTAAGAAAGTACCGAGTGTAGTTGAGAGTTGTTGAGAGTGATGTGTAAGGATCAAATCCTGGCTCTTGGAAGTTGGCTTAGGATTGAAGCAAGACATCCAAGGGTGGGAACTGATCCCAGGTCACTATAAATAGAGGGGTAGGGGCAGCCTCCCCTCTTTGAAGGTTCTGAGGTTTTTACTGCTCATTTGAGTTTTGCTCACTTTGTTGTGAGGCTTTGTAAACCTCCCTTCCAGAAATGAAATGTTCTTCATTTATGTTCTAGTTTCATTTCCCTTACGCATTTACATTACGCACTTAAATTCTGCTATCTAAATTCCGCATTTACTTTACGTAATTTGGATTTGCCTCATCTCCTTCTACATGCTATTGAATCTTTGTTGAAATTCATGGTTGATGAGCTCTTCTCTTGATTCGATGCTTTCAATCATTTAGGCAATCCTTCTGTTCTTGTTGCAAGTTGTAAATCTGTGTGTTCTTGAAGTGTGTAAAACGTGTGACTTGCAGTTCTTTAGTGTTGATTTGCTTCTGGTTCTTGTTGCAAAGAATGAGGGATTGATTGGATGAATTTTCACTCAAAGCATATCCAAATTCTCTAAGCAACCCTGGTTCAAGTTCTGCAAAGAAACTGATCTTTTGTTCCTTCATGATGAATTCTTAATTGATCGAGTTTTGGTGTTTACTCTTGTGCTATCTTGCTTGCTGTGACGTATGAGAAGGCATTCAAAGTCTATCTTGATCATTAGAATCTCACAAGCAAGCCAAGATCACAGATTGGCTTTGGAGTCGTCTTTGCTTTCGAACACCGCTTGTGTTTTTCTAGTCTCTGTTCTTTACAAGCAGTATTGAGTCTTTTGACTAGCATTTGTCCAAGAGGTGGGAAAAATTATTTTGGGACCATTCACCCCCTCCTCTGGTCGCCATCTCGGTCTTTCAAATTCCCTCTCCCCTCTCTTAAAAAATGTAACAAATAATTTGTGTGCTAATAATAGATTCTAGCCATAGTGCTTTGCATGGTGCTTCAGTTTCATATGTGCTGAAAATTAAAGGCTGCAACATAAACATATTGATGCATGCATAAGTTTCAGCCATTGAATAGATATTAAAACTTCGGTTTCATTCATTAATGGATATTAAATGAAGGAAACTGACGTATTAAGTGCGAGGAGTTTCCAGGAAACTGACGTAGAACCTCTCGTTGGCTATAAATGGAGGAAGCCTCATGTGTATCAAGGTGATAAGGGGAAGAACGAAGCACAGAAAGGAATAGTACACACATCAAAGAAAAGAATAGAAACTTCTCTGACCATTAAGGGAAGTATAAAGATTAAGAAGAAAGAGAGGAGAGAAAAATTGACATGCAAGGCATTGCTAACATGTCTCAAGGTGGATTTGTGCTTTTGCACATAGAAAAGATGATTTGTGCTTTTGCACATATAAAAGTTGATTATTCGGTTGAATCAAAATGTTCTAAATAATCTTATATAGCTTCCGCATTTCTGCTTACAACTGAGACCACTTGTTGTTTACTGTCATTTTCCTTCTCTAATTGATTTGTGCTATAGCTAAACCTGTGTTGCTCTACTGGGAGGGTTGGGAAATAGCGGTTTACCTAGATATTGGGGAATAAAAATGCAGGGCTGGCTGTGAGAAATGGAATGTGTTGGTGAAGAGGATGCAGAGATGGCTGCTTGCTCCTCTTGTTGGCTTGGTTGGCTTGAGTTTGGGCTCCTCTTTTGCCTTCTGGCTCCTGGGTTCTAGCTCCTGGTGTCCTTTCTTTGTGTTCCTGGTGATCTCGGTGACCTCCTAGTTACTTTGCTTGCTTGAGCTCTGGCTCTTGCTTGCTCACTGGTCGAGTGCTTGGCTGGTGGTTTGTTGGTGTGACTTGGTCCTAATGCTTGAGCTCTTGTGTGGGCGTAATGTTTCTGGTGCTTGCCTTATATGGTTGCCTCACGAGAGAAGTCTTTGGACTTGGCTGGGACTTCGGCTAGGGCTGCTGAACTTGGTGTGCTGTCCCTTATGCATAATGCTTTGTTTATATCTTTTGACTATGCAATTTTTACTGTTTCACCGAGGGTAAAAATATTTTTCTATCGCACGATATTTTTACTATACGCGCGTGTACGAATTAAACACGTTTGTATAGTTGCCGAATGATGCAACCTAAAATCACAAGAGGCGTCGATTTGGCCCCGGACGAATTTGGTATCTCAGTGAGTGGTACCAATTCATACAGGACTGATGACAATTCTAATATTTATTTTATTTTATTTAATTCCTTTCTGCTATATTAATTCACTACTTTTACTAATGGATGAAATTTTTATTGACGTGCAGGCTATCGAAGGAATTGGCGCAAGAGAAGATTTTAGAAATTTTTATTTCTGCGATGTACTTAATCATTCATGTAATTTGTATTTAAATTGTAATTAATTTTTTGTATAATGTAATTCATTCAGTTGTACAAATTTGTAATAATCAATATATGCAGTTAATCATTGTTGCTTGATTTCCATTTGATGACTGTCAATTTAAGTTAATGATTTTATTTATGTTAATGAAATCACAGTTGTTTCAAGGGCGTTGGTAGCTCATCGCGATGAAGAGAGGGCTGGCAGCACTTAGTGGCGGAGGAGGAGAGGCATCATTGTCGGTTCTTGGCAGTGGCACTTGGCAGAGGAGGAGAGGCATCGACACTTGGCGGAGAAGATGCTAGCATTGTGTCGGCGCTTGGCGGTAAAGGAGCATGGTGTCCGCGCGAGGAAGAAAGGGGCATTGGTGCTAGGCGGTGAGGGAGGAGAGGCGTCGGTGCCTTGACGCATCCCGCATGCCTTGCTGCCCATGCAGAGATGATTGAGAGGCCACCCAGGCTTAGGGTGGAGGTGGAGGATGGAGTACTCTGCCATGGTTGCTAGGCGGTGGGCGGTGGCCAATGGGATCAGAGGTTGGGAGCTAGGAGGAGAGGCGGCATGGTGGACATCGGTGGACGAAGGAGGTAGGGGAAGGGGAATAGGGGGATTCTGGATGGGGAATGGAAGGTGTTCAGGTGGATAGGATTAAGGTTCCAAATCTCGTCGAATTTCGGCGAAATTTCGGATTTCGGATCACCCCAAAATCTCAATTACCAGCCGGATAATTTTTTTTTGAAATTGCTACGGTATCCCGAATTTTCGTCCAATTTCACCGAAATTTCATGTTTTTTGACCGGTTTTGAAACTTTTAAGGCCAGATTTGACCGGATTTGGTCCAATAACCCTTAGGAAAGTCATCTCCTATGAAAATTTATTGAAAAACCGATTTTTTGAGATATTTTAAAATTTTGGCAAAAACACTGTCAGATTTTTATTAAAATTTTGGCAAAAACACTGTCAGATTTTTATCTTAGGATCATACATAAAACTTTTACAATAATTTAACTTAATTTGTTATCCTTAAAAAATAAAAAACAGAATGAACATAATTAGGACAGTTACATTGTCAGAATTTTATAAATTTTCTTGAGTGTGATTATGATCTAATTTTTTTTGAGAGATTAATAATTGCCTTAGTACCATTATATAAAAATTTGAACTTTGTTTGCTTGGTCAATCAAATCTATGTAAGCATTGAACTTCGTATGTTATATTATATTTAAAAAATCAAAAAGAAAAGAACATAAATGGTACTGTGCCTTGTAAGAATTTTATAAATTCATTGGAGTGTGATCATAATTAAAAAATTTTATGAGATATTAATAACTTACTTATCACCCTTATGTAAAATTTTCAAAAATTTTAAACGTTTTTTAATTGCTAAAACAAATCTATGTATTGATCATCAAGCTTTTATCAGGACGTAGCACTGTCTGAATTTTAAAACATTATTTGAGAATGATCATCATCTAAAATTTTTAAATAAACATTAATGTTACATAATGACTATCCACAAAAATGTTCAAAAGTTTTCAACATTGTTTAGATAATTTTTCATTTTGTTCAAGTTTACCGGTAATCCTTTTAACAGGACAGTAGTACTGTTCAAACTTTTAAAAATTCATACAGTTTGATTATCATCTGAAAATTTTATGAGAGTATTAGAGATACATCACAACCATGCAAAAAAAAATTCCAATGTTTATAACGTGGTTTGAACCATTTTACATTCGGTTCAAAATTACCGGTCAGTGTTTTATCAGGATAGTAGCAATGTTTGAATTTTTAAAAATTCCACATACTTCAAAATAATCGGAAATTTTTATGACAATATCATCTATGTGTCAGGACTCTCCAAAAATAATTGCAAAATTTTTCGATATTGTTTGACCCACTTTTGTTCCGTTGCAACAAGTCCGAAATTTCAGATATTTCGCCCGAAATTTCAGTATTTTTCGGCGAATTTAGTTTTTTCTCGTTACAAAACTAACCGGATTTGAATTTTGGTTTTTGAATTTCAAATGAGATTTGTCCGAAATATCCGAATTTAGCTGAAATTTCGGATTCCGGTCCTGGGCGGTATTTTATCCGAAAACGAAATTTGAATCCTTGGATAGGATAAGGTTGAGGTGGGTTGTCTGGTTGGGGTGGAGTGAGGTGATTTCAAATTTTGGCCTATAGAAACATGAGGGGCGTGACTTGTACATGGTCTGTAAAAAATAACGAGCCTAATTGAGCTATTCGAGCTCGGCTAATTAAGACTCACGAGTTTGCGATTAGGTTCGAGGTCAGCCCATTTGGAGCTCGAGCCAAGCTTGAGCAGTTTGCGAGCCTCAAGCTTTTTTTACGGTCCTATTGTCAACTTCTTCCCATCCCACTTTATTTCCTTGATATTTTTTTCTAAACGGTTTCTCTGCCTTCCATGAGAAGCTAGTTTTTAGGCTTCTCACCGCAAGTCCCAAGAGCTAACAAAGCTTCCTTTTTTAAAAAAAATTCACAATGCTTTGCTCAGAAGCAGAAAAATACCAGTATGCATACATAAATAGCAATGCTGTTAAATATTTGGCTAATTGAAGTGCCGCATGCATGCTTTGGTCTGGCTCCATCAGCGATGTCTATGTTATGGCAATAACAATTGTGTGGTTATTTTCAGGGTGTTTACAGCACAATCTCGTTATTCCCAAAGACAATGCATCTAGCATATATAATATGATGTTTTATGGGTCCTCTGGTTTTGTGTCACAAGTTGAGAATTAATAATAGTGTTCTTTTGTCAAGCATTCGGTGAAGTGTAGTGATGAGCAAATAACAATGGGCGGCTATCCTAGTTACACGCATGAACTATTGGAGAACGCCAAATAGTTTTTGCCTTATTTTGTGTTGTTTTCTGTTGTCGCTTCGCTGGACGCAGCATTTGTGGCTGTCGACATCGTGTGATTTGATGTAATTTTATATGTAGCCATATGTATAGGCATTTCTATCGCTATGATCATTATGCTAGCTAGGAGGGATATATGGACTATGAGCGGAGCCAACTCTAGATTCTACTCTCTCTATCTTGGAAAGTAAGGGATATAAAAAAATTTAAAATAGATTATGGTTTCTACCAAAATACTCTAATGCTCCTATTTAATACTGTGTCTCTATTAATTGGCAACATGCATGCATTAATTAATCACGATTATAGGGAATGACCTGCCGCGTTTTTGTTTTGGAATATGTGTGGTCGCATGTATCTGCGTGCATCTGCATGCATGGGCACAATTTGATAACACAATTTAAGGGAGAAGAGTTCTCAATCTCTAATATTAAAGGACACAATTTGAACCCTTCTCTCTCTTACTTTCAAGGACGGAGGGAGTAGTTAGATGCAATTTATTTTAGTTGAAGACACATGCATGCATGGTCTTGAGATGCTGATAACTAGATGCAATTTTTTTTGGTTGAGCCCTATATATAGGCCTTTAAGAGTTAATCAAGTTATGAATTCTGAGTTCTAGCTGGCCTTATATTTTCGGTTTTGTCACTTAAGATTGATCGCTAGCAACCTCTAGAATTTTTTTCATTTGCATCCGTGTAGGAAGGTGCAATCATATTTAGTAATTTTCTTAATATGCACCCAGCTGTTTTATTATCAAAATTAGTCCTCCCATAGGTTAACGTTAGCTTTAAGATGTACTCCCTATGTTCATTTTTATAAGGTGTATTTTGATTTTGCATAAAGATTAAGGTTGCATTGAAATTGAGAAAGTTATGAGGAAAAATGACTTAGATGCCTCCACTTATTTGTCTTGGAAGATGAAAGATATACTTTGTGTGGGTGGTAATGAATAAATGCATATGATTGAGAGAGAATAAATAGGGGTATAGAAGAAAAGACCACGTTAAATCTACATGCAAGCCTTATATTTGTGAATAAGACCATTTAAAAAAGCCTTATAAAAGTGAACGGAAGGAGTAGTAGCTAACTTATCTATTTTTATTCAACTAGGAGTAATTAATTAAATCAGTTTGTTGTTGCAGAAATTATAGTTACTTTTCTATTTTAGTATGATAGATTTTATATCGTAAATCATCGAAGGGAATTTTGAAGCATAGTGGAATTCGAGCCAATTGGCTAGATGAATAGTGTTGGACGATCATATATATAAAAGATCATGTGGAGGTCTATCCATGTTGTGATGAGTTATTGACTTGGTTTGAGTATGTGGTGCTCGAGTGTGAGTTTAATTTGAATTCTATTTTGAATTTGAAGCAATTTGAGGTGTTGTCAGTGTTGGGCGGTATTACCGGCCTTGCAGAGGCAGTAGTGCCAGCCAGACAGTACTACCGGCATGGGAGTGGTTGTTGTGCCAGCTAGGCAGCACTACCGGCATGGGAGTGACGGTAGTGCCGGCCTACGGTAGCACCGGCCGTAGGAGCAGTAGCTTTTTCACAGAGAGGTGTTCCTTTGGGGTTTGGCAAAGCAGCACTATCGGCATGCTAGGAGCGATAGTGCCGGGGGAGCGGCACTACCGGCCCAAAGGAGTGGTAGTTATTTTTCAGAGTAAGTTTTTGTTGGGTTTCAGGGATATCGGTACTACTGGTCATGGGGGGCGGTAGTACTGGCCGAGCGGCACTACCGACCCTAGGTTGCCCGTAGTACGGTTTTCCTAGTACTGGCCGAGCGGCACTACGATCCTAGGTTGGCGGTAGTACGGTTCTCCTTCAAGATGTGAATTACATTTTGTTGATTTAATTATATATATTTGTGAACAGCGCCATGTGATGTGTTTCTTGTCTGTGTGGTCGTAGGATTTCGGGGCTAGGTCATGGTGAGGCGAAGGCGAGACCGGGACTAGACTATGAGAGCTGAGGTCCAGAACAGTTTAGGGACACAAAAAGATGATTGAGGCTAGAAAGTGGTTGCAAGCCGAGAAGATAAGAAACCAGAGCATGATGATCTGGTGATGGATATAGCGGGCAACGACATGGATCGCGACTAGGCTCAGGGAGGAGTTGAGGTCCACAACGGTCAAGAAAGCCAATGTCGCTGTGGTGAAGCTGAAAGGGGCATGTGACGCGTCAAGTGACTTGGGCCCGCTTGCAAGTAAGGATGGTTCGGGGGAGTCCGGACGCATGAGAGGCTTGGAGGCAAGTCATTGGGGCCATGTGGGAAGCGCGTAGCATGGCGATGCTTTAAGGAGAAGGAAGACCGGTCATTGGGGCAAATTGGTAATTTGTCCAATACCGGCGGTCGAGGCAGTTTGGAAAACCGCGGCGATAGCCTAAGTGGTTTAGGTCACGCCAAAGTGGTGTTGGACGCAAATTCGGGCTCACAAAGCAAATTTGGAGTCAATGTAATAGTTGTATTGAGAAGCGTGCTTGTGTAAGTGTAAAATCCGTTAAGAGTGTTGGGTTTCGGGTTAGCCTATGTAAATGTGGATGGTACCCACTTGTAGTGTCCAGGTTTAGGGTTAGAGTTGCTTCTACTATATAAGGAGATGTAGTGAGAGGTGAGGACTTGAGACCTTACACTTAGTCACTTGGAGTGTTAGAGTTTCCCACAAGATTTTGTGTTCTAGTGTGGTGTGTGAGTGCTCCTTAGGAGCTTTGCCCTTAGGTAAGAGGCTTTGTAATCCATCCTCATGCTCTGAAATAAAGATCAAATTCGTGCTCAAGTTTTGATCTTCTTCTTGCTTTACTCTTGATATTTCTTGTTGGTTTTTTCTCTTGATCTTGTGTTTACAAAGATGAGTGATTGATGGATGTATCCTCTATAGATTATCACCAAATCTTCTAGACAAGCTCTCTCATGATCATCAAGAGATTTCTTAAGAAACCAGGTTTTGGCTTGAGAAGGAAGGATTCGAGGTAGATCTTGATCTTGCACGTTTTGGGGTAATCTCTTTAGAGTTTTTGCTTGCTGTAACATGTGGGAGACCATCTAGATCCATCTTGATCATCAAATCCTCATGAGCAAGCTCAGGGCAAAGTTTTTGTTTTTGACCCAAATTTAGAGTAACCTTCAGTAAATTCGAAAAATGTCAAAACTTTGATGTCAATCCTTGTGATTGAAGGTTGAAATAGGTTCTTGACACCCATAGGAAGGTGCATACAAAGTTTCACGGGTTTTCGATTAGCCAATCAAAAGTTATACCGATTTTCGATTTTGAAGTTGCGCTGATTTACTATTCATACGCTTGTTTTTATTGTTCACCGGCACTACCACGGTAAAGTAACCTCGGTAGTACCGGGTTTATTGTTCATCCCAGTACAACTGGCCATATACGAGCGGTAGTGCCGCCCCAGAGCTGAGTTTCTCTGAAAATTTTTTCTTCCACGCTTATTTGACCTTTTGAGGCTTTGGTTGGTCCTTTTAGAGGGAAAAATTTGTTTAGTGATCATTCACCCTCTCTGATCATCAGCTTTGATCCTTCAATATACAAGTCTAGAAAAATTCACTAATGCATCTAAGTTGAAGAATCGGAAGTGGAATAATCCTTGTTCGTGAAAAAAATATTCAACAGTAAATACCATACATACATACATACATACATACATACATACATACATACATACATACATACATACATACATACATACATACATACATGTGTGTATATATAGATAGAGAGAGATGTTATTCTGTAGCTGCGTATAGAATAGGCTATACTACTCCCAGCCATTTAACACAAACCAACCGAGCCACTCGCACAACCGAATAGTCCGTGACATCCCAACTAGTAAATGACTAATAAATGCTACTTCTAGTTTGTATATGAATATTTCTTTCTTTGGTTTAGCCATAACTTTCAAATGAGGATGATTTTTGTTTTAAAATTTTGCACGATTGTAGAATATCACCTCTCCTACATATAGTAAATTTTTTTGAGAATTTTTGAAAATATGTACATATAATTTTTATAGATTTTATAGTTCACACAAGATATATTGACTTTTACTATCTAGAAAATAACATATTACTCACTATTACACAAGATGTTAAATATCCTGTGTAAACCAGCCTTATCGTGTAAAATACATGAAAACCACATGTACCATTTTTTAAAATTCTCAAACAATTACCATACATGGGGGAGATGAGCTTCTACAACCCTGTAAAATTTGAAGATCAAAATCAATCGCATTTGAAAGATATGAAATTGACAAAGCGCTAAATAGTACAAAATCACTATTGAGCCAAATTTGTCTTTTTCATATCTTTCAGGTCAGATTGATATTTGGTCTATAGATTTTATAGGATTGTAGAATCTCACCTCCCCTATATATGGTAATTTTTTAAAGATTTTTTCAATTATTTTACTAAAGGACCGACAAACAGAACTAAATTTTTGTTTGTGAAAATCATATGTACAAGTTTTCACAATTTCTCAAAAAATTACCATAAGTAGGAGAGGTGAGACTATACAATACTGCAAAATTTGAAGACCAAAATCAATTTCAGCTGAATGATATGAAAAAGACAAATTCGATTAAATAGTGATTCTTCATTGTTTAGCGCATTTTCAATTTTATATCTTTTAAATGCAATTGAGTTTAGTCTTCAAATTTTAAAGGGATGTATAAGCTCACCTCCCATACGTATGGTAAATTTTTTAGAATTTTTAAAAACTAGTACATATGATTTTCATGTATTTTACACGATAAAGATGGCTTACACAGGATACAGTAACAACTTGTGTAATAGATAATAATATATTATTTTTGGATAGTAAAAAACAATATATACTGTGTAAACTATTTCTACCATATAAAATCATATATAAATATTTTCAAAAATTCTCAAAAAATTACCATAAGTAGGAGAGGTGAGATTTTATATCCCTACAAAATTTGAAGAGTAAAATCAATCTCATTTGAAAGATATGAAATTAATAAGTACTAATCAGTGATGAATAGTAAATTTATCCTTTTTCATATCCTTCAAATGCAAGTGAGTTTGGTCTTCAAATTTTACAGAGTTGTAGAAGCTCACATCTCCTACGTATGGTAATTTTTTAGAACTTGTACATATAGTTTTCACGGACTTTACACGATAAAGGTGGTGTACTGCCAAATGATTGATCTGTGTAGTATTTTACTACTGAACAAACGCTTAATATTTTTATGAATAATTGATGTTATCATCTATTATAGCAACATTTACGATCATCCGCATATTATTTTACTATAGGGCCGACAAACAAAGCTAAATTCTTGTTTTGATAATTCACTTCATTTCGGTTTAGTAACATCTGTGTAATAGCTAGTAACATGTTATTTTCTAGATATTAAAAGGCAGCATATCTTGTGTAAACCATTATTATCATCTAAAATTCATGAAAATTACATGTACAAATTTTCAAAATTCTCAAAAATTACTATAAGTAGGGAAGGTGAGATTCTACATCTCCATAAAATTTGAAGACCAATCAATCTGATTTGAAAGATATGAAATTGACAAGAGCTAACTAGTGATGAATAGTAAATTTATCCTTTTCATATCTTTCAAATGCTACTGAGTTTGGTATTCAAATTTTAAAGGACTATAGAAGCTCACATTCCCTACATATGATAATTTTTTGAGAATTTTTGAGATCTTGTACATATAGTTTTCATGGACTTTACACAATAAAAGTGGTTTACTACCAAATGACTGATATGTATAAGATTTTCCAATTATGCTATATGATAGTAATTTCTAATTGTGGATGCAGTAATTTTATGTTATAAAAATAGTAATTTCTGTTACCATTCAGCAAAATTACTTTTTATTAGCAAGACTTAAATCATTTTATTCATCTTGTCGTGAGTAAGCTATTGGTGAAAACCATTTGTAAATTCGAGCTACCAATAAAAAGACATGGCTAAAATAAAGAAGAAACACACTCATATACAAATTAAAAAAAGCATTAACTAGTTGGATTAGCCACGTAACTGATTCGATAGTAATTGCATCTGTTATTCTATAGTAAAATGTATATATGATTTACTACCGAATTGTTATCAATCTGTACGGTGTGCTTTGCATGCGCTTCTCCAACCGAAACGCAGAATAGGTATTCTACGCTTAGGAGTACATAGAGCTACCGTGTATATATATATGAAAATGGTTCCATACTCCTGAGAGTATGTAGGAGTATGTACTCCTACCTTGCATATACCGCTTAAACAAAAAATTGATACCTCTTCATTCTTTTGAGCATGCTCTAATAATGATTATATGAGACTCCAAAGTGAGTTCTATGAAAAATTTCATCAAACTCTACTGTTTATAGCATAATTTGAGTATATACTCATTTTACGTGTGGAAAAAGGTACATAGTAAGAATAAATGGTTCCGATGAAATTTTTTGAACCATGTTGCATTGGAGTATCTTAGAATTAGTATTTAAATATACCAAAGGTGATAAAGGAGTAAAACACGTTCGTTTAAATAGTATATTGGAGGTAGGAGTACATACTCCCAGGAGTACAAAAAACACACACACACATATATATATATATATATATATGCGCATCATGTATTAATATAAGCCAATTTGAGAACCACCTCTTGGTGCTCTTTAGTAGGAATTTTGTAGAGTCGTGAATTTATCTCTAGCTATTGCTTGTCTAGGTGTGTGCTAAAGTGGCACACTTGTGTGTGTGCACGCGCTTCAGTAGGATTTTTGTGAGTAGTGATTTTATCTCTATTCTCTGTCTGTCTAGACGTGTGCTAAAGTTGCACACTTGTGTTTGTGCACTTGTGTTGTGCATGCGCGTGCACCTTCCTTGTAATCGCAAAAAGAAAATTAATTCCTTTTTAAATTCTAAAAGGTTGGTTGAAAAATTATTGGAGTCCTAAATTTAATAGAGGTGAAGAGGTTAATTCCAAAAGTAAAAAATAGAAGCCAAAAATAAAAAGTATATGTGCTTCTTTAAAAAAGGAATAGGTACCCTGTCTCTCAAAGGAAATCGAATAATGGTCTGTTGTCTATTTGTCTTCAGAAAGGGGCATAGAAGATGAAAGATCTACTTTTCATACGTACAAATTTCGCATCACAAACCTTCTATCTGCATGTAAGCACACATCGACCGAGGATAATCCACCTGTACATTTAATCTATATTTAAGTGGGTTTATACTTTTACGGTGGTTTCTAGAGTGTAGACTTTTCTATTGTATCCGATGTCCTTTTCTAAATGCATCTGTGTCTATTGGATATTTAGATGGAAGTTGGCCCGTAGAGAAACGAGTTATACTATATGCGCTGTGAGCCCGCGCGTTACAACGGGCGGAGGGAATTGTTGAAATAGACAGAGTTTTCAACATAGAGAGGAGATTTTTTTAGAAATATTTTTAAAAAAAGAAATAAAAAGTGCTCTTTTTTTAACCAAAGATCTCTCTTTTGTTAAAACTATTCTTTTAAAAGATTTTGAAAATTCAGGAACTTTTTTTTTTCAACGGTAGCTCAGGCACGCTCACCCTTCTCACACATTTTTAGAAGCTTACAAATTTAGTAGCTCAATTAAATCAGTGAAGTTGCTCGAAATGAATTAGTAGCATCATTAGTTTTTTTAAAAAAATCGCAGAAGTTTGATTGTGCTTTTGGTTTTTCTTCTGTAGCAAGGCATGCTCTCATGACCATCTTCCAAAATTTTCCACTGCTCACAATTGTGTTGCTACTGCTCACATGAAGAGATGGAGACAACCTGATGCGGGATGGAGCAAAATTAATGTTGATGGTGCATTCATGGAGGCAATGGGCCGGGTGAAGCATGTGCTGGAGTTATTATCAGAGATGAAAACGCCTAGAGTATCATTTCCTCCTAGCGTTTATTGCAGCACTACGGGTCTAGAGAGGAGGCTGAGCTGAGCTGACAGCCTGCTATGAAGGCCTTTCTTTAGCATGCCAATGGACTCATCTCCCCATAATCCAGAGTCTGACTATGCTTCTTGTGTTAAGAACTTATCCTCTTTAGTTCATGATAGATCCTTGTTGCCCTGTAGCTTCAAGGATGCAAGAGATATAATGACGACAATGAATGATGTTCGAGTCATTAGGGTTAAGAGAGATTTTAATAAGGTAGCACATGAGCTAGCACATCATGCCTTGCGCTCCAAAAGCTCGGCGATGTGGTTAGCTGGAGTTCCTCCCTGTATTGAGCACTTGGTGCTTGTGAGGGCCCTTCTTTTGGTTTGAAATACTAAGGAACGTTCCATATGCATACAGTACTAACCCCATGATCAGTGGTTAGTATGTACATTACAACTTTGACATCACATCCATACACAATAGTATACATATAATAGTGGAAGGTAATTGTATAATAAGGCTTTATAAGACAATACGCCAACATAAAATGTAGTGGAAAGATACATAAGTCCCTTAGTATACCCATCACAACTCTTAGGCAACTGACAAAGATAAACTCCTAGAAGAATGCATAAGCGAAATCCTCGTATCATACGATAGAGAACACGTCATCGGGATTTTCCACTCCTTTATCCACTGAATGTCAACAATAGTAAGGATGAGTATACGTGTACTCAGCAAGATTTGTAGTATATTGCAACAGTATAGTAAATGCAAGCTATGTCAAGAGAAAGGTTACTAAGTTTATTTTTGCATATGGCGATATTTGAACACAAATATCAAATAATAGATCATAAACTAAATTTTAAAAGAGCAATTTGATGGATATGTAAATAACAAGTATGAAAGCATAAAAGTAACAACTCACAGTCCTCTATGATTATCAGGATCAAACCATTCCCTTGCCAATCCCTAGTTTAAAATCCAAAACAAAGTCTCTCCAACAAATATTTCCAATTCAACCATTTTGCGAAAATAAAAAACTTTAACTAGTGTTAGTGTACCAAGTCTCACATAACCGCGGGCATGGCTTTTTGAAAAGTTTTATACTCTGCATAGGCATATATTTTTACCCACAAGACATGCCAACTCTTTTTGTCGCTATTTTCACGTCTCCTTTGGTGTGTGGCCAAGAGATCATGACCTAAACCTTTTCATCATCCAGACCTAAGTTTGAACCAGCCCGGTGATGACAAACCCTTATTATTGTGGTAGAAGATATTTGTATAATCATTGTACTCTCAACAGTCCATCTCTATTGAGTCCCCACTTCTCCCCATAGTAAGGCATACACCGTTGTATCGGTAAGCGTTATTCCCAACACCTCGGTGTGGGCACCCCTTCGTGCAAACCTACTTAGATTGCCTGTACTACTACGACCTTCCAATGTGCAAAGCCAGACCTACGTAACTTAATCGGTCAAGGCCATCTCATACTAGCACTTATGGTTGCATTGATATTCTTGGATTATATAATACTATGTTTGGTCCTTAAAATGACCCAGGGGAGAACACCCCCCCTACACTACGTGCAAGTCTATCCCTCCCACATCCGGCTATTGCCATAACTCGCTTGCATTAATACATAGTTTTATTTTTACTTTTATCAAAATATCAGCAACCTTTAACTATGTCCAACATTTTCATTTATAATGAATAACATGCCTGACCATCTATTATCCCATTTCTAAGCATGACTAAGCAAGTGCATTTATACATTCAAATATACCCAAATTGACATTATTAGATGTCTAAACCTAACCTAGGGTTAACAAAGAATTTCATATCAATATTTATCAAGGAAGTTCCATGTAATAAGGGTCATATCTACCAACACCATAATATATCATATTTACCAAAAATAACGCATGGATACATAGAATTGTTCGAAGCAACATAAATTAAGTGAAATAATAGGATCAACATGGTCAAAGGGGGTACTTACCTTGCTTAGTGAACTCTTGAGAGGAGTCAGGGTCGACAGCTGTGGGTTCATGATGCAAATTTGGACAAGATAAGGAAGCAAATGAAGAGATAAGGTCGTATTAGATTTGGTGAGCAAAAGAGCCCAATTCAAAATATCAGACCAATCGGACTTAAAAAGCCATAATTCTCATATATGACTCTAATTGTGGTGTTTTTGTGCTTGTTTAAAAGCTTGAAACGTTATCTCTATTTCACTCCATTATGAGATGACCAGAATCGGCTTCCTTCTATTCATAAATTGTTGAACAAGTATCAGCTTCCAGATTGGCCGAATTAGATTAGAAATTTGAGTTAGATATAGAGTCTAAAAAGGGTAGGACTCTCCGTGGCCGTCCCTACTCTAGGTTGCACACCCCCTTAGTGTCTTTTATATATTTATGTTGTTCTCTATTGTAAACGAAGATCATGTTATTTTTAAGATAGCTAATATTGCTTATTCTCGGATTTATGCTATGCACTGCCTCTTGAGAATTGGGTGATTTTCTTGGGAATACCTGCGTTGTTCTTGTGATTTCTTCGTGTGATTTCAGGAACCGTGCGTCTACTTCTTGCATGGTTGAGTAGACGTGGATCACGAGCGTGTTCTTGGGTGAATTAATTTGTCGCAAGTTGCTATATTGAGACAGTGGTTGGCACCATCGTGTTCGTTAGGGTTCACGAATCCAAAGTTATCATTGATCCTACGTCAGAAGATCGGGCACCCACATGCTATCTTGGTATCGGAGCATCAGGTTGACACGGTAGGATTATTTAACCTTAGATTATTTTTTATTTTCTGTCCTATATTGAAAATTGTTCCACAAAAATTTAACCTTTAGATCCAATCTGATATTTTAGTGAGTTTTCTTAGGTTTTGATCCATTAAAGTCCTTGTTTTAGTTGTTGATCGTTTTTTCTTTCGCGTAGCTTTTGTTTTAGTTTGTATAGTACCTTGTTTTGTTCATAACTTTCACATACGAGCTCAGATTATAGTGTTCTTACACTTTATTGAAATATTAGAACGAGCTCTACAGAAACCTAGTTGGTCACGGACTCTAATTCTGCTTCTAGATGAGATTAATCCAGCTGTCAAAGTTGGTTAAACAAGTTGTAGTTCTAATCCAGATCGGTTCGGTATTTTGATCATAATTCTTACATCCGAACTCTGATTGAGAAGTTTTTGTAGTTTCCTAAATTCTTAGAGAGTCCTCTACAAAAACGTTTTTGGGTATCCTTTGCGATTCAGACTCTTTCAAATCGAATTTGATTTGGATTCAGATTTGGTTAGATCGGCTGAATTTAAATAAAATCTGTCCACCTTGGTGTTTTGGCCATAAATTGCACACACGAGCTCCAAATTCTATGTTTGAATACTTGTATTAAAGCTTAGAACATTATCTTCAATTCGTTACATTGTGAGCAAACCAGATTTGGTCATTTTCAAACTTTAATTGTGGTAACAAGTTTGTTGCACTGTTTTGGCTTAATTAGGGTTTCTTGCGTCAATTTTGTGTTCTAGCTTATTCCTTTGAGTTGGTTGAGACCAGTAGCATCCACAAACAATAAGATCCTCAAAATATCAGTACTCATACCTTTGGGAACCAATTCATCATTTGAGAATACTTTGATCCCAATTGAGACTAGCTATTTGATATTTTGCTTAGAGTTGTTCATCTTGATACATTGCATAATCCTGAATTGTCATATCATCATACTATATTGCAACATCAATTTGGAGATTCCAAAACTTTTCTCATACTCGTGTTGGCCGAAAGTCACCAAAAGAACGAAAAAAATAAAGAAAGAGCCAAAAGGCCAAAAAAAAGAGAAAAGTGTCTGGCAGCACTACATTGAGCAAAACTCTAATTTGTATTCATTACTTTTAGATTGTGTATTAATTAGTGAGAAATCTTGTGCCCTTTTATATTTTCTGAAGCAGTTAGCTAGCATCTCTCCGTAAATTATTCAACATGAGCTTTGGTACTGAAATTATTCTTGTTTAGCTCATTCCATTGGTTGCACTAAGTTCCATCATTTTTATGCATGTGTTGTCTTGAAATTCACTTATATCCTTGTGATCGGCAACTAGGGCATGTAAATTCTACTTTGGGTTATTACTTATCATTACAATAACTATAATTTTCAGATTGCATAGGATAAACACTAACCCTCCAAGCTCCACATATTAGCCATTGTCATATGCAGCACCTGGACTGTGAATTTGCTAGAGTAATCACCTTTTTTCTGTCTACTGTCACCGAAGAGTGTACAACTCCTCATTCCAAAGAAGAGGTCATAAGAACTTTGGTTGGTAAGGAGAGGGTAAGGATGAGTGATTCCACATATATTTCACATATACATATTGTTTTTCCTTACTACTAATCATGGTAGGTTACGAGTACGAGGAACTCCCATTCTATGGAAGTAATGATCCAGAGAAGTATCTCACATGTGATGAACAAATGGAAAAGGTGTTCAAATTTCAGAAGCTTCCTAAAGCCAAATAAGTGATACGTGCAACTATTGAGTTTGAAGACTATGCTTATAGTTGACGGCAACAACTTTTTGGTAAAAGCTTTATTACATATTAGTCGGATTTAAAGATGATCATGAGAAAAGAGTTTGTACCATACTATTAATAGAAAGAGCTATTTTACCTCTTAGAGAGCATTACACAAGGCTGCAAACATGTCCAAGATTACTATGTTGAGTTGAAATGTGCAATGCGACGTGCTAGTATCACTAGTACAATAGAAGAGAAGAAATACTTCAAAAGAGGTTTGAATTTTGATATCGCCGCTGCACTTCGACATAAGTATTTTAGTAGCATAATTATCTTGTGGACTGTGCTATTGAGGAAAAAAGAAAACTTAAAGAATATCGTATATCTAGGTTTAATCTTAGGGCACCAATTCATGAGACCCAAATAACCAAATTCAGTGAGAGTGATAAAAAGAGTGCGTTGTGTGAGTCCACCACACATGAGGTTGAGAGCATCCAGTCTAAGAGTGTGAGAGATATACCAAAAGAAAAGAGAGAAGTATGTGATATCAAAAGTCAGGTTATTTCTTAAACTAACGATTTACTCTCAATTTCTAGTGTCGTTTCTCACATTGTGCAGTTTGACATTGATAATGACTATCTGAATGCTAAACAACCCGCACCACTAGATGTAAAAGATAAGGAGGTAACCAAGGTTGAAGATGGAACTCTTGCTATACAATTGTTAGATTATGAAGAAACTATACCTAAGACGCCTACATTAACTGAGGAGAATGTTAAAGGTAACAACAAATGTGTTGAATTGATAAAACATAATGAAGAGGTAAGTAAAAGTGAGAACTCTTGTCTTTCTTTGATGATTCCATGTTCTAAAGTTAGTGTTCTTAATTTACATAATGTGGAATTGATTACTTATAAAGGAGTTCTTACTAGAATATCCTCTAATGATTCTTTGTGTTATATCATGTTCGATGAACCAAAAGAGCTATCTAGTGTGATTGATAAGATCTATGAAATTGCATGTCTAAAATCACTAGTTAGTACCTATGCCTACACTTACAAATTTAATTTGATTGAATATTATGGTGTAGACAATAAATTTCATATTTATCGAATATTTATTACTTGTGATAACATTGCTGAACTAAAATTGCACGTTATGAATAAGCTATCTTATAAGCCATGTCATGAATATTTTGAGATGAGTTCAAATGCTAGTTCTCCCCTACTTGTTCCTCTTTACTTATGCAATCACATATAGATAATCAGAGTAGCATAGTTGAAGTATGGAAGGCGTCTAAAATCTATCTGTCTATGGTACTTCAATTTGATATTACTAACATGACATGTGCACAAATGATTGAATTAAATTATTTGTCACAACTTTTTGAACTAATGATAATCATTCACCCATTAGTTTTCAAAAGTCGAGAATGAATGATGTGAGTGGGAATGATGTAGATAAATTGAAATATATATTTGCTAGTTCTTCATATACATTGTATACATCTTACAACAGTTTAATTACACAAATTATGAGGAACAATAAGACAATTGATGATAGTTACATATATCTGCACATACGTTGTTTCCTATGTTTGCAACTATTGGTTTACTATATACATGCAATGGATATTTTTATGTTACATATCATCATATGCTGAAAGGGAATGCCAAGACAGATGATGAATGCATATAACATGCACGCACATTGTCCTCTTTCTTTAGCACATTTTCATATTATCAGAAGTTGAGGCAAAAGCCGAGGATGGCTTTTCTTGAAGAAGGGGATGATGATGCAGATATACATACGCCAAATACTTTTCAATTTAATATCTTAATTAATTAGAAAGAATTGCTAAGTCGCATCAAATGTCAGTAGGTGAATCTTTTCCTTATGCAATCTTCACTATATTTACATGAGAATTATATACTACCAAATAGCGAATCCTTTCTTGTTGTTTGGTATGAAGATTGTACAAATGTTAATTGATGCCAAATTGCATTAATGTACTATGGTGGAACTCAACGAGAGGCTAGGAAGGACGGGAGCCACATGGAAGGTCTACAAGGCAGCATGAGCCACCCAATAGGCCAAACCCACTCTGGCGAGAGGGGAGGCATACGGACCCAAGTGGGAAGCAAGGCCACTTGATCAAGGTGCAAGGAGACAAGGTCTAAGCCCAATTTGGATAAGATAAGGAAGCAAATGAAGAGATAAGGTTGTATTGGATCTAGAAAGCAAAAGAGCTCAATTTAGAATATCAGACTAGTCAGACTTAAAAAGGACATAATTCTCACATACGAACTTCAATTGTGGTGTTTTTGTACCTGTTTGAAAGCTTGAAACAATATCTCTAGTTCACTCCATTACGAGATGACAAGAATTGGCTTCTTTCTATCCATAAATTGGCGAACAAGTATCAGCTTCAAGATTGGCGGAATTAGATTAGAAATTTGAGTTAGAGATAGAGTCCAAAAAGGGTGGAAATCTCCATGGTTGGCCCTAGGTTAGGTTGCATGCCCCTTAGAGTCTTTTATATATTTGTGTTGTTCTCTATTGTAAACGAAGACCACGTTATTTTCAAGATAGCTAATATTGCTTACTCTTGGATTTATGCTACGTGCTGCCTTCTGGGAATTGGACTATTTTCTTGGGAATACCTCTGTTGTTTTTGCGATTTCTTCGTGCGATTGCAAGAACCGTGCTTATACTTCTTGTGTGGTCGATTATACGTGGATCACGAGCATGTTATTGGGCGCATTCATTTGTCGCAGGTTGTTGTATTGAGATAGTGGTTGGCAACATCGTATTCATTAGGATTCACGGATCCAAAGTTATCATTGATCCTATCGTGAAGATCGGGCAAACCCGTACCATTTCATTTATAAATTTTTTAATTGCACATATGCTAGGTTTCCTTCCAATTTTGAGTTCTCATTCTGTACAGTGATGAACTTTAAATATTTTTGCATATTCAGAAATTTCATGATTTTAGAAGAATTTGGAAACTTATTTGACTCAATTTAGATTTGAATTGCAAAAGTTATTAGTGTTTCCATATAGTCGGTTTTCGAAATTCACAGAAAATGGAAATACGCTTTCCAGAAGGGGAAGCGTTCTTTGCTTTTTCGGCTATTCCCACTTGGGGGCTTAGGGGCTGACATTGGGGACCCATGTGACAGCATCACAGAATAGGTGCGACACAAGAAAGTCTCATCGGCGGTGAGGGAGAGCTGTCGTGGCTCGGCCAAGGGCAAGAGAAGCTCGAGGGAGTGTCAAGGGATGGTTCGGCGGCGGTGAAGTTGGACGGAGGTGGACTTGCAGCAGAGGGGGTGGTGGCAGAACCGGCGGCTAGCCGTGGAGGTAAACCAAGTAGGCCTATGCTCGGGGAAGGTGGGTGCGAGCACTAGAGAGGCCAATGGAGCCCGTTTTGGGGTCTTACCGTGTCGAAGAGTGGCCTCGGGAGCTTGGCACTGTGTGACCAGAGGGGAGAAGAAGGAAACGGTGTGGTGGCACTACGGTCGATGTGAGCTGAAACAAAATGGAGGGGGATTAGTAGGTACTCAAGATGTTACTATTTGCTTGAATTGAACAGCCTTTCATCGAGGAAGATCAATTGCGCGGTAATGGTGGCTTCGCGGCGTCGGCTTTGGGCAGAGGAGAAAGGGAAGGGTGCAGGGAGCTGAGGAGCGACTTGCCCTCCATTTTATAGACAAGGAGGAGGGGTTCGCTATGCTCCTGAGGGAGAAGGATGGCGTCGGGCAACGCGGGATTTCTGTTGCCATGGCAGGGCGTAGGGAATGGGGTGGTTGTGTATGGCGGTCTTGACGTGGTCAATGAAGAAACGGGTCGACGAGCGCTCGTGGCAACGTGGCGGCTTCCACCATGGGGAATTGTAGGCGGAGGCCCGCCATGGCAGGGTAGCAGGGGGGAGAATGACACAACAAGCGAGGTCTGTGGTGGCACAAGGGCGTGGCGTGTGCAAGGGCGAGCACACAGAGGCAGGCACTACTACAGAATTGTACATCAGAATCGGTTCTTTTTTGTCATTACAATCGGTTCAAGTGGCGATACGAAGTCTTTGGATAGTGATGAGGTGGAGTTATCACAGTCGGTTTTACCCCGATTGTGATAAATCCTCATTAGAATCGGTTCTTAGATCAAACCGATTCTGATGAACACATTATCACAATCGGTTTTTTCTAATAACCGATTCTGATAAAGGGTCATCAGAATCGGTTCTTTAAAGGAAGCGATTCTGATGACCCCCTCATTAGAATCGGTTCTTTGTCGAACCGATTCGATAACCACGCTATCGTAATCGGTTTCGCAAAAGAACCGATTCTAATGAGGTCATCGTAATCGCTTCTTTAAAGAACGATTCGATGACTTCATTAGAATCGGTTCTTTTGTGGAACCGATTCGATAACCACGTTATCGTAATCGGTTCAAAAAGAACCGATTCTAATGAGGTCATCGTAATCGCTAATTTAAAGAACCGATTCGATAATGTATCATCACAATCGCTTTATTCCAAGAACCGATTGTAATGGTATGGTTATCACTATCGCCTCGTAAAAGAACCGATTCTACTAATGTGGTCATCACAATCGCTTTCTTAAAAGAACTGATTCGATGAGAGGTCATCACAATCCGCCTCATAAGAACCGATTCGATGACCCTCATGGGGGTGTTTCAATTTTGCATATTATCCAAAATAACACACATATTAAAATTGGGCATATATATATCACATTGACAATACATAACATAGAATGCACATATCACATTCACAGAACACGAATACGTAAATTCCAATACATATAGCCCATTCGTTCACAACATACAAACACAAACATGCTTAACAATCAGTACACGTGCATATATATCACATTGACATATACAATTAATATTGTTTCCATATGGACTAGTAGGACGCTTCAGGATCTCTAAACCTACCGTCCTCCAATATAACTTCTAACCAGTACCATTGGCATAAGTGATCTCGTAAATTGTTGAGTTCTTTGCTGTCTAAGCTCTTCTTGGGGATATTGATCATCTGCAAAAATAAATGAGTGCATGAATTTAAGTTTCAAAATTTGTATGTGAAAGGCTAAGTATGCATGTACATATACCTTAGGAAAAGGTGTGAGCCGCGACCACAACCAACATGTGTTGCATGACATAGAAGCCGACAGTCATCACGCCTGTTGATGACAACGTGAAGAGAAAAAGAAATTAACACACGAAGATTAGATGTCAAAAAATTAAACGTATATATGCTAGGCACTTGTACAGTGAATTTCTTATACTCCAGTCGTCTTGCCCTTTTTGTTATTGTGTGACCCTCCTTCATCGACATAGTCTGAGAAACCCCTACGTTAAATAATATATCACTAAAATGGTTACCATTCTGCACCAAAGAATTTGTGTTATGTGTGGGCATGGTAAATCGTCTGTAATTTCCACATTCTCGCTCTCTGATGCCCTTAATGTTTGAATAGGAGTTGTGTTTTTCTCGTGTCCCATTCACTGCTAGTGTGAAAGTATAACCTTGTGATTGTTCTATACCCTTACAAGTGATCTTTCTACCCTTTAGTGTTACTATTCAAATTCATACTCTATTGCAAAAAATCAACCTGCTTGGAAGTTATATCTTGCTAGAAACTAGCTTGTTGATTTCATCTTGTGTTACCAGTGAGGAACATCAAGCCAACTCACATGCGAAGAAAGGATGGTTTAGAAAGTTACCAAGATAGAGCGTCGGTCAGGCGTCGGGGACGGGCGGCGGCCGGTGGGTCGGAGGGGCGCCGGGTGGCGGGCGGGCGGCGAGTCGTCGGGCAGGTCGGAGGGGGCGGGAGTCGGGCGGTCGGCGGGCGTCGGAGGAGCGTCGGTTGGCGGCCGGCGGTCGTGGGCGGGCCGAGGCGCGGGGGTGGCGGGCGGCGGCGAGTCGTCAAGGTGCCTGAGGCGTCGGGAGTCGGGGGTCGACGGGCGGGCGGGCGGGCGGGCGAGGGCGGCGGTCGGGCGGGGCGGGGCGAGGCGCGGCGGGCGGGTAGGGCGTGGCGGCGCGGTGGGCAGGAGGGCTTTACGCTAGGTTAATGAGAGTATGTTGCGCGCTACCAATCGACTTGGCGGGGAAATAAATGGTGGGGGTCATCGCTGTCGTTTTTAGGAAAACCGATCCGATAATATACATATCCGTGTCGCTTTCTTGAATAAAACCGACACGGATGTTTCAATCTTCAGATGTCGTTTTTACAATAACCGACACAGATGTGTAATCAACATCGATATCGCTTTTCACACAAAACCGACACGATATTTATAGTCATCGATGACGCTTATTTTAAAAACCGGCTACGATGTGTCAATCTTGATGTCGCTTTTTACAATAACCGACACAGATGTGTAAATCAACATCGATGACGCTTTTTCACACAAACCGACCACGGATGTTTATAGTCATCGATACGCTTATTGTAAAAACCGACACGTATGTGTATAGTAATCGAGATTCTTATTTTAGGAAACCGACACCGATAAGCTCAATATCCGTATCACTTTTTAAAGAAAACCGACACAAATGTAGTTCATTGCACTATTCCCTTTTGAATCGCAAGTTCAATTTTCAAAGATTTCATCGAGAGAGAAAATGCCATAACATTTTCGTCGTTGTTGAAATTATTAGAATTTTGCGAAACATATTTCGGATACTGCAAATCTTTTCATAAAAGAATTTTGGGAAAAAGCGACCTCGCTCAAGAAATATGCCAAAATTCATTTCAGAGACATGACTTGTGCGTAAAGTGTAGAAAAGTCAAAACTTTTCAAATTAATCCTAATTGCACGATAATTTCCATAAATGATGTTTTGACTATTTACAAGCTTTCCCAACAATAATTTCGTCAAATAGAATTTTCTTTCAAAACATATGGCACAAAGTGCAGGCATAAAGGGACATTGCATTTCCATCAAAGCCTCCAACAGCAATTCACCATGGATTTTTACTTCGAAAGCATTGCAAACTATTTGACATACATAATACAACAATGAGATTAACAACAAACATTATAATAGTCCATTTATTTACAATACAACCCTTCCTGATGATCTACACGCATGTAATTTCTTCCATGTGTGTCATCGTCGCCACTAAGACAGGCCCCATCCGCAAACGGAGGTATTTCATCAAATTGGCCGTATTCTTCTTCATCTATGACATTTTCGACTCCAACGATCCGCCGCTGCCATGAAGAACGACGCAACCTCGGATTGGCGAATCACGCACATAGAAGACTGATTTGCTTGCTTCGCAAGTACGAATGGGTCATCTTTATAGGCGAAGTCTGTTGAGATCCACAAGAGTAAAACCTCTCTTGTCGACCTTCACTCCATGTAGAGTCCCACCCACTTACATCTAACAATGGAATTTGGTATATTCCGTAATCGAGCTCCCAAATTTCTTCGATCACCCAAGTAAGAGTTCATTGCCATTGAGGATCCTCCTTTCGAGTGATGTTCATCGGAAAAAGCATCTATGCTTACACCATCGTTTTGAACAAGACTCTTCGCATCCCGACTTTCAATTGTAAAAGGTGTACCCATTAATATCGCACTCGCCATGTCTCAGACATTAAATCTAGATCCGTCACCAACCATTTGATAGTCTCACTAACGAGACCTCCGCCCTTTGTTTGAACCATGTGAGAAATCTATCGTTGTGTTCTCGCATGATGGAAAGCTCATCCATTTGTGGATTCTCTTCCGTAATATCGACTTGTCCGCTCGATGTATCCTCGCAACTTCGCGCTCTGCGCAAGACTGCGGATGCGTTTTGTAATACATATCAAACCGTGGCCTCGTTAGTTTCGATCCAACGGTTCCTTTGCCAGCAAGTCTGCCCTCATGGCGAGATAGAGGAACACCGATTGCTTGTCTTTTCCCGAGATAGTCCACGCAGAACTCAATAACCTCTTCAGTACCATAACCTTCCACAATACTACCCTCAGGCTTCGACCGATTCCTCACGTAGGATTTTAATATACCAATGTACCTCTCGAACGGGTACATATAACGTAGGAATGCCGGTCCACATATCTTAATCTCTCTAACGAGGTGAACAACAAGGTGGACCATGACATCGAAGAACGACGGTGGGAAATGCATCTCAAGTCGACATAGAGTCCGCACCACCTCACTCGCAAGTTGTCTAGCACGTCGGGTCAATAACTTTGCAGAGATCGCATTGAAGAAGTAACACGCCTTCGTGATTGCAAACCCGACATCCTCTGGCGTAATATTTCTTATTGCAACCGGGAGCATTTGGGTCATCAAGACATGGCAATCGTGGGACTTCATGCCCAACAACTTCAAATCATCCAAGGACACAAGCTTCTTAATGTTCATGAGTAGCGGATGGAACTTTAATACCATAGAGACATTTGCAAAGGTCCTCTTTCTCCTTCTTGGACAGGTGTAGCGTGCGGCAGGCATATACGGACCTTTTCCATCCTCCTCTATCACCGCAAGCCCGGCCCGATTCCCATGTAGGCCATGTCGCGACGAGCATTCACACCATCCTTTGTCTTTCCGGTATGTTCAAGCAGATACCAACCAAATTGTCGCAGACATTCTTCTCAACGCATGACATCAATACAATGCCAAACATCTAACTCCTTCCAATACGGTAAGTCCCAAAATATTGACCTCTTCTTCCAAATGGTCCTAGAACGAACAGATTTACGGCTCTTTCCGATCGAACATCGATATCCTCTACACGTGAATATACTTGCCTTCCACTCATAGGTCATGGTGCCGAACGGACTTCCTCTTCCCATCAAATTTGTCATCCATCTTACGGTATCGATGACTTCGAGGTAGAAACCTCACGGTGACCCATATACACGCTTTTCTTGAATTCGGCACCATAGGCTCTCGGTCTCCTCTTCACAAATAGGACACGCTTTTGCTCCTTTCGATCAGAGTCCGCCAAATTACCAAGAGCCGGAAATCATTTATGGTGCAAAATACCATAGCAGTAGGGTGAAATGCTCTCTTCTGTACGCATCCCACACAATGACCCCATCATTCCACAATTTTACCAAATCCTCGATCAATGGAGCGAGGTACACATCAATATCATTTCCCAGCTGTTTGGGTCCCGAGATTAGCAACGACATCATGATATACTTCCGCTTCATGCACAACCAAGGAGGGAGGTTGTAGATACACAACAGAACTGGCTACGTGCTGTGACGACTGCTCATGTTACCAAACGGATTCATTCCATCGGTACTCAATCCAAATCTTATGTTCATCATTTCGGCACCAAACTCCTCATGTTTCCAATCGATGTTTCTCCATTGAGCCGAATCAGCAGGGTGTCTCAGCTTGCCATCTTCCTTTCGAGACTCATAATGCCAACGCAACAATTTTGCTTCTCTAGGATTTGCAAACAACCTCTCCAGACGGGGAATGATGGGCAAGTACCACAATACCTTGGCCGGTGCACCTTTAGTGACCTCTTCACCCTCATTGCCCGGCCTTACGCTTCTTGTCGTTACGCTTTTCCTTTTGTTTGTACCGAGGCACACCGCAACGGACAAATGTGCAGCTCTGATGTGCGTTCACGGTACAAGATGCAATCATTTGGAGATGCATGTATCCTTTCTATTTCCATTCCCATGGAACATAGTAGCTTCTTCGCTTCATAAATGCTTGTTGGCAACTCGCTTCTCCGAAGCGCATCCGATAGAAGAACTAGAAGTGCATTGAAACTTGTATCCGTCTCAACGGTGTTTTGCCTTCGCTTCGAACAATGCAAGGACCGAACCTAACTTGGTGTATTCTCGCTTTGCAACTTTGTGAACAAAGTGGTTTCGCATCGCCTTCCATCAAGCTTTTAAACTTTCCAAACTCTCTTTCGTAATTACCTCCACATCCCGCAACATTTGCTCCAAATTCTCCTCCTCAAACATATCAAACTGCAACTCATCATCCGGTTCCACCGTGTCTTCATTGCATACCGGCAGGGTACTACCTGTCTCCCCGTGATGGATCCAACACGTGTAATTCCTCACGGCCACGTCGAATCGTGGTCCTCAATTTGAGTGAGTTGTTAAATCTTCTCGATTGGTGCAATCAATGCAAGGACAATATATGAAGTTTATACCCTCCTCACCATGTCCTCTTCGCAATTTTTGAACTCCTTAACACCCTCCAAATTCAAAGACTCACACGACTTTTTGCATACATCCATTCCTTACGGTTCATCTGCAATTAAACTTCACCCAATAAATTATGCACAAACTGGAGCGACAACAAGCTAGCTATTTGAAATATTGAGACATCATTTCAGTTAATATTACCTTTGCAAAATAGATGACAATTTCACGCAACATATATGAAATATGTACTCCGATCGATACCTAGATTCTTCCCCGATTTAGAGCTTCCAATTTCCTAGATAAGAGACATACATTTTTAACATGAACAATGATATCAAATAATCTAATTATATAGTGCAAGAGCCTCACGATCTTTTGACTACAACGAAACAATACAAGAGTATCAACGATGACTCCTAATCTCTAAATAGGTTTGGTCCTAATCCCATTCGAGGATATGTGGTTCGACAAGTTCCTAAGTGTTGTACAACTCGGAGAAAATTTGAAGATCTCTCGCTATTCTCCATATACACGCCTCGACAACAGTCAAGAGGTGTGTATCCGAGAATATCGGGAGACGCTACCAAATCTCTACTCTGCAGCTTGTACAACATAGCTCAGGAACTTGCCCGAGCACATATCCTAGAAACTGTCCAAAGAACGTGGACAATTCGAGACCGCTATTATAAATATGCCATTTCGTTCGGTATATTTATAAACAAGCATCCTCGAGCAGGAGACGTGAGGTTCCGCACCCTAAACTCTAGCATTCATCGGTGTGACAAATAATAATTCCATATTAACATCAAAGCACTACAAATTAAGATAATTAAATACATGTGTACATACTTGTGAATAAAGGGTGTGAAATCTGATAGGATATACACAATACCAGTGCAATCTAAACTTTCTTCACGACATATCAAAATTACATAGTGCAAAATTAAAGGGGTTTGAAGGAATGCTCACATTTTGAAGAAAACCACAAATTATGCAAAATGTGGGGAAATCTCCTCAAGTTAGGGCTTCAAATTTACCCTCTTAACACCCACCCTTGAGGATTTCAAATTTTCTCACCCAAGTATTGCTTCCAACCACGAATATGAGCTATTTTTTCCGGTGGCGGCGGAGAAACCTCCTCCGAACAATAACGAGAAGAGTTCGATTCGAGTGGTATAAATAACCTAACGAGGTACATCACTATCGGTTCTCATATAAAAGCGATAGTGATGTGATCATCACATCACATCGGTTCTACAAGATGCGATAGTGATTATCATAATATCATCAATCGGTTCGCATAAAACGCGATAGTGATGAAGACGATCATCACTATCGGTTCTTATTTAAAAGCGATAGTGATGATAATCTACATCACTATCGCTTCTCACAAAAGAACCGATAGTGATGAAGCACGTGCTCATCACTATCGGTTCTTTTGTGAGAAGCGATAGTGATGTGCGATTATCATCACTATCGCTTCTAAATAAGAACCGATATTGATGATATCGTGCTCATCACTATCGCTTATATGAAAATCGATAGTGATGATAATGCACATCACAATCACTTCTCGCGTAAGAACCGATGTAATGTTCCAGGTCTTCATCACTATCACTTCTAACCCGAGAACCGATAGTGATTATGATTAATGCCTCTCCTAAGTCATCTATCACAATCGCTTCTTCCAAAAACTTAAGAACCGGCGGATGAGCGATAGTGATGTATCATTCGTAGTAGTGAGGGCGAGCGCACAGAGGGGGGGGGGGGGCTGAGTGTGTCACCTGCACTCTGGTGCGGCATGTGCATAGGGCAGGGTGCTGGGGCCTGGCAAGCGGGACGTGGGCAGTGGCAGGCGCGGTTCGCGAATGGCGCGGTTGTGGACACGCACGCGGCACAAGGCTGAGCAGATAGGCGCACTCTGCCGCGCCGGCTCACTGGCTAGCAGGCCCGAGGGAAGGGGGCCACGGGCAGTGAGAGGGGAGGGAGATGCAGGCACTACCAGGTGGGCTAGGCAAGGGGAAAAGTCCCACACGGCAGAGACAAAAAGGAAGAAAATGAAAAAAAAATTGGAAAAACGCTTTTGGACAGAAAAGGGTCTTCGATTTAGTTGGGCTATCGAAATGGGTTAAAAAATTTTGGAAAGTTTTGTGTAGGGTTCTGAGGCAGTTCTTAAACTCCATAAGAATTTCAGACCATGAACACAGTGTGATTTATAAAATTCTGACAATACTACTGTCTCATTTAAGTTCTTTATGATTTTGATTTTTCAGAGATAAAAACTAAGTTAAATTATTTTCGAAAATTTTCTGCGTGATCCTGGGGTGCTCTAGATTATACCATAAAAGTTTTAGAGCATGAACAAACTTGTAAATTTTTATAAAAATCTGACAATGCCTCTATTTTGTTTGGATTTTTACTGTTTTTGGTTTTTTTTAAGTATCAATTTCTCTAATTAATTTCTGAAACTTTACAGAGGTGTTTTGGAGAGGATTTAGGATTTAAATAATTTATTCTAAGATTTTATGTTTACATGAATTTTGGAATCCAAAATTTAGGAAATCACAACTAGATCAATAAAAGCTTTTTTTAACACCTAAAAATCCTGGAAAATCATAAAGTGATGAAAATTAAAAAAAGATTGAAATTTCAAATTAAAAATTTGAACTTTATTTCCTTTCTGGATTTTTTGGGTCATTATAGTGCTCAATGATTGTAATGCTCAATTGTGTTAAGTAATATATCTCTTTTCCTCGCAAAAAAATGGTTGTTGGACTTTGCCATTGTTTATAATATATAGTGAAACTTACCATGATCATATATACAAGAACGAGGTAATTGCGCCAACCAAACAAATTAAGCACACGCACCAAAACAAAATCGAGAATTTTAACTTGTGATTTAAACTATTTGACCATGCATGCTTCACACGAAATACGTCCACAAATCCGTGCATATATAGCTTACACCCGGGGTCAACTTGAGCTCCAGCTCCCTAGAAGCCGGGAGGCAGAGAGCACGGCCGGTCAACGTAACACCAATAACCCCCGGCCGATCGAGCGCTGGGTTTATACGTGAGAATATCCAGCCAGCCATGTACCCCATGCATCTAGCAAAGAATCTTAGAACAGAGAAAAGGAGGAAGGAGAGAGATTAATTGTTGCCCTCACCTAAAACTAGGTTCCAGTGGATGCTTAATTTTGTGTCGTGATTACTTTACTTGTCGTATAAGCTACACGAGTTAGTACAAATGGTAGTACAAGCTAGTATTCTAGATTATCTCTTTCTATATATCTACAGCCGTTTCTGTCTTATAGCAGGAAGGAAGGATATACGCTACTGCCTATTTATTCACATTATATGTTGATTTCAAGGCTAGCATCGATCGATCGGTCCCGCTCAAGGATATATCATGTATTTGCATCCACATGGACAAACGCCCGCGGTGGTGGGAAGAGACGATCGAGGGGAGAGAGAAAGAGAGAGAGAGAGCCCTGGAGGGCAGGGAAAGGCGGCCAGCAGCAGCAGCACCACCATCACCACCCTGTGAAGCGGACAAAGTTGTGGTTGATGATGAAATCGCCTATGCACATGCTCCTGTGCCCAAATCACATGCAACGCATCGATGTATGTAGTACGTGCCTAGGATATCGATGGACTATTTGGATTGGCAATGAGAGCGAGAGACAGACGACAGAACCGGGGATTCACATGCTGTGCGCGTTGCAACTTGCAACAGAGTGTGCGACGACGACATATAGAAACGGCTTCACAAGCTTCTTTACTTTCTCACTCGCCTTTTTGTGTGTTCAAGTAGTAATTCCTGTTTTTTTCTTTTCTTTTGAGAGAATTAATTACCGGTATTTGCATGGATCGAAATGTCTGAAAACTATTTAAACTACTGCATGAAAATGATTTCAGTAGATTTCCTGTCAGTAATGCTCTACTTTAATAATAAATTTTAGGGAAAAAATCCATATAACGCCTCAAACTTTACTCGAATGTCCGTCCGACACCCCAAACTATAGAATTCAATTCAAATAGCACACTGACTCGGTTTCACATAGTAGTATTGCTCGCGTGGCGTGATGAGTAGACGATTTTATCATGTAAGATAACACGTTAGGCAAGTTTAGGTCAATAACATATGAGGCTCACAAGAGCCTCTCTTCCAAACTGAAATAAAGAGTGAGAGAGCTATAGTGGCCAACAGCTATAGAAACATGCATGGTTGGGAGCTCGGTGAGGAGAAGCCCATATAGACCCCACCTGTTATTGACCTAAATTGGCAAGCGTGTCATACTACATGACAAAACCGTCTACTCATTACGTCCCACGGGCAATACCACTATGCAAAACCGGATCAGGGTGTTATTTGAACCGGATTGCAAAGTGTGGAGGGTCAAATATCTAAATTCATAGTTCGGATGATGAATGGACTTTCGACTAAAATCCAAGGTGTTATACAGACTTCTTCGTAAATTTTATACGCCTTTGTTGATAACTAATTATAAACGAAAATATTCAAGGGTCCTTGCTTGTACCTTGGACGCTGCAAAGCGATGTAGAGTACATTTAATTACAAGTGGTGTAGTATATATACGATAATCTTTCACGTGGGAAATAATCATTTCGACTAGCTACCTGCGACATGCAAGTGTCATGATTAAGGAGGACGAGGTGTGAATTAAGAAGCATGATGTGCGTTGTTTTGTTTTATTGAGAACGCTATTTTTCCGCTAGGATAGAAATTTGGGGGAGATACGAAATGATGTAGTATTACTTCTTGAAAATGGCATCACAGTTTTGCTTTTGTCGTGACTTATGTGACCACTGCTATTTGGCATTTTCTCTATGGTGCAGCTGTATGTAGATTATTAATTTGTACAATCAAGTTTTTAAGACTTTTGTTAATCGAAATATGGTTCATCCATTATTCATCGTCAATTAATTGTATCTTACATACCATATAAATTTTTTTGGGAGGAATCATGTACAATGTTATCTCTAGTAAAAAAAAAATAGACCCACAATATAATTCATCGTCAATTGTATCTTACACAATATATACTTTTTTAAGTTTGCATACACTTAACTTTTTATTTTCCGAGGCATCATTTTCAGCTCCACCAATGATCCTATTAATTGTTTATTTCTCGCATCCTCTCTAAGAAGAAGCAGTAGAAATTAGCAACTGAACTATTACCGTTAAAACTAGAATAATGATCAAGAAAGGCATGGTATTATTCCAACCACACATTAAATTATTTTTGCAGTCTAACTTATTGTTATTTCCATTTAGAATAATATATGAGCACATGCCATAATTTCTTTCTCACTGATTTCATTAAGAACAATCTTCACATGGCATTTTCAAGCATTTATGTAACTCCATGTTGAAGTTTTACAGCAAGCATGATTACAAGACTACGTGTGTAAATGATGCAAATGATGAATTAATTCATCATCACAAAGTGCCACATTGTTGAGTTGAGTTTGACATCACATATACGAGGTATATGCATGCTTCCTACCACATGCATGTGCTTTCAAGTAAAGATTATACATCAAAAGTTAGGTGTTCTCACATTGGAGATTTATGGTTCCTCTAAGCAAATAAATCTCATTAGTCCTCACGTAACCACCAGTTTCATCAAGATTGGATAGAAAGGCGACTTCCATGCTATTCTTCACAATATTTGAACAAATTAAACCTGGTAGGTGATGCATTATGTTTTGTGGCTTAGATCATGTTGGAGATAACTCAATATCTGTAAGTGCTATATATTTTGGTTCTATCCAAATAGGTTGTTAGTCCAAATCGTCTACAACTCGGATTCTTTGGCTATATAAGCCAATCCTCTGTACTTGTAACCTTGAAACGTTATAGTGGATTGTTTCTCGTATTTTTTTCCACAAGGGTTTTTTCACGTTAAATCTTGTTTTCAGTTATTTTGCCGTGCATCTAACCTAACAAGTGGTAGCCCTAACAGATCAAGGTTCAAATCTCCCAACTTTCTCATTGATACGATTATTTGACCAAGGATTTTCGGTGTGTTTTGACGTCTCATTGTAGTTGCTCTAGCCAACGCTTTCTACCTATCGGGAGAATCTATTCGTAACTCAGCAAATTTTACTATGTTCTTCAGGAAAGATAAGAATTCATTATCTATATAACTTTCTTAGAGAAAATGCATCATTATCAACCTATTTACATCTGTTGAATATTGAAATGGAGGTGTTGCTTTCGGATCAGATCTGCCACATTTGTCCTGCGTAGAAAATTCCTACCGTTCATAGGGTCCACGCAGCAGTACACGCCAGCCAATAAGTCGCTGCCACGTCTAGCCCAATGGCCGCAGCGCTACTCAGCTACACGCCGGAAAGGTCTACCTCATGATTATAACAAAAAGGTTGGGGCACAATGATAAAACAAGCATCAGCATGACAGCATGTGTTCTAACTTGTAAGTTAAAATTTCGTTTTCGGTTCACGTCTTGGAATTTTGGATAAAATATGATTAAAATTCAATAACCAAATTTGAAATCTAGAATTTTTAAAATGAAATTACCGAAATTTTGGCCAAAATTGTCAAAATCTCGACAAAATTCAACTGAGGGGAAAATGGTCAAAATTATATTAAACAATTTTGAATATTTTTTTGGATGGTCCTGACATATCACTAATATTCTCATCAAATTTCAGATGATGATCAAGCCTAAGGAATTTTAAAAATTTTGAAAGTGCTCTCATGTCCGATAAAAGGTGACCAAAGAAATTTCAATTGAATGAAAAATGGTTTAAACCACATTAGAAAAATTTTAAACTTTTTTTTGATGGTAATGACATATCAATAATGTTCTTATAAAATTTTCAGATGATGATAAAGCTTGAAGAAATTTCCAAAATTCAGACAGTGTTACTATCTTGGTAAAAGGCTAACTAGCAAATTTCAACCGAATGAATATTGGTACAAACCACGTTAGCAAATTTTGAAACTTTTTGTGGATGGTCCTAAAGCATCACTAATATTCCTATAAATTTTTTAGATGATGATAAAGCCTGAGAAACTTTTAAAAATTGTGACAGTGCTACTGTCTTAATAAAAACCTTACAGTACTACACGTATTGGCTCCATACATTTTATTGAGCAACGAAAAAAAGTTTAAAATTTTTGAAAATTTTATAGAATATTTATGAGGAAATTATTAATCTTTAAAAAAAATTAGATCATGACCACACTTGACCAAATTTATAAAATTCTAACACAGTTACGGTCTTAGTTATATCCATTCTGTTTTTTTTTGTTTTTTTAAGGATAACAAATAGAGTTCAATTCCTTTGAAAAATTTTATGCATGATCCTAGACTGCTAAATATGGTATCATAAATTTTTTATAGTATGATCAAGCTTATACGATTTTATAAAAATCTGACTGTGTTTCTATCAAAATTATAAAATGTCTCATAACTTTGGTTTTTTTTAACAAATGTTCATGGAAGATGACATTATTAAGGGTTATTGGGCCAAATCTGGTCCTCAAAAGTTAAAATCCGGTTAAAATACCAAAGATTTCGGTGAAATTTGCCGAAATCTCACCGAAATTTCTGAAATTACTGTAGTCCAGGCTTCCGAAGCGAAAGACCTAACCGGAGACGAAGGTTGCGATGAATCCACCGGTTGATGACAAGTCAAATTCCAAAATCTCAGATGAAATTTCTGAAATTTCGCCAGGATTTCAAACTATGGGCTACACTGCTATTCTAGCCATTTATGGTGGGCCCACCATTCCAATGATATATTTTTCGTTTCCACCCCTTTGCATGTGTTCTAACTGTTAGAAATTGGCTCATTAGGTGGCCCATTTCCTTTAATTCCAAGGAAGGGCAACTTAAAAGGTGGAGTCTTTGCCACCTCTTGAATAATGACACTTGGCATGAGAATGTCATAGGGTGTACAATGGCTAAACAAACACACACACGCGTGTGCGCGTTCGCGTATTTTAGCGTGAAAATTCTCATGACTTGTGACTTACGACGAGCGACCGCGCCGCGTCGTAGTGTGTCTCCTGGCACTTTGAATTCACCTTTTGTTTTGCTGAACCTTGCAATTATCTCTCCATTCAATTTGTTTAAATGCGATTTAAACATCTGTTTTAATTCGATGTCATTATGCACTCAGTTACTAGTGAGTTAATTGATATTATGCAGTCAGTTACTAGTGAGTTAATTGACATTATGCAGTCAGTTACTAGTGAGTTAATTGACATTATGTGATCAGTTACTAGTAGCCGCTTTTAACTGACATAATGTGGTCAGTTACTGGTGCGCTTCTATATAAACTACTAGAGACGTCCAAGAAAGAGACACTGAATTTCTCCTCCATTCTTCCTCCTCATCTCTGGATTGTTGTACTATTGTATTGAGCTGTTGAACCTCGTCGGCCTTCCTCCTCGGCGTGCACCGTGAAGGAGGGTGAGCGGTATCTCTGAACCATTGTCACAGAGTTCACCTGCACGGGGCGGCAATAAGGTTTCTGGGTAGCGCATCAGCGCGACCGCTCTGCTTCTTTCTCGACATCCCACGACCGCGTCTGTGCTGCACTGCTTCCTATTCTTCAGCAAGCCCAACTGTAAGTAGTTCGTGTGATAAATCAACTCCGTTAATATACAATTCTTGAGCATTTTCTGAAGTACAATGTGTTACCTGATGTTTTATGTATCTCTAGTCTTGTGTTACTTTTGCATCGATATAAAATCTAGAATAAAAATATTGCACCAATTTCCAACATTCCAGAAACCTTATTGCGAATATTTTTGTGATTCAGCAATGGCTGGTGCTTCGAATGCAATGAAACCTGAGAGGTTTTCTGGTGTGAACTTCCGTAGATGGCAGACAAGGGCCAAGTTTTGGCTCATGTCATTGGGGCTGTGGTGGGTGATCCACCCACAATATCCATTTATAGTTGACCAGAACCTGCAGTTTGATAGTGCGAACAACACCGCACTAGGCTGCCTTCTGACTATTCTGGCAGATCAACTCTATGATGTGTATATGAACTACACATCTGCCACTGAGTTGTGGGATGCACTTGACCAAAAGTATGCCGAAGCTGAAGCTGGTCGCTGGTTGTACGTGTGTGAGCAATTTTTTGATTTTAGCATGGATGATGCTAAGTCGATTGTTGCACAAGCACACGAACTCCAGCTACTGGTTGGCGGGATTGCGCACTTGGGTTGTGCATTGCCTCCTAAGTTTGTGGCTACGGGCATTGTTGCCAAACTTCCCTCAACTTGGAGGGATTTTGCCACTAGCTTAAAGCACAAGAGGGAAGAGATTTCTGTTGAGGATCTCATTACAGCCCTTGATGTCTACACAATTAGGTTAAACCGAACACAGATGCCTACACATTTAGTAGTGGACGTTGTTTGTTGTGCAACATTAGTACAAATAAAATACATAAGGCATTTAGGATGTTAGAACATCTTTGTAGACGATATTCTTGGTACATGTGCCAGCGGAATTGAAGCTCCCAGTTTTTTTTGACACAGCAAGTATACTGATATTGCTCCTAGCAGTAGCTCATGAAAGGGCAACATATAGTTGTCTGTGGGAGAAAACCAGATCGGGAAGATAGACACCTATATGCAGTATTGTCTGCCCTTGTGCCTTATTGATGGTAATTGCAAAACTGCGTCTAACAAGAAACTGCTTCCTCTTGAACCTAAATGGAAACATTTCGACATCAAACCCACTTTCCAGCATGTTTTCCTAACACAATTTCGGATTTATGGCATTTCTTTGGAACGCCCGGACTACAAACCTCGTCCCGTTACATAACCCGTTTGCTAGATCTAGGTTCCTTAGCAAAATCACAGGGCAATTGACCTTCAGCTTTTGAATGTGCGAAGGCAATCCATTAGGCGTGAGAAAATTCAAGAATTCAGAGGGGTAGTAGTTGTGAGGATCGTCTTCCACATGATTGAAACTGATATATCATCTCCTCCCTGGGAAAGAGTTTGATCAGCTTCATATTTATCTTATCAACAAACTCATTCCGTGTTGATAGAATAGTTTGAGAAGTAACAATCTCATATCAGAGATGTTTGCTGTTAACATTGGAAGGATGATGTCTACAACGTCATCAATGTTAGAGTTTGAAACGGTGTATGGCACACATGTCTCACTAGGAAGCTACACAAAATCATCTTCGACGGATTCCATAGTGCCATTCCCAACACGTATATGATGGTTAGAAAACCATGGATCAGATTGAGCCCTCATGTTATGAACAGCTTCAATTACTGCATGCAATACTATAGGTAAGAATTATGCAGTGTTGTATCCATTATCTGCCCTCTTGTCCCCTTCCTTACCATAGGAAGGATCTGTCTAAAGTCACCCCCAAACACAACTGTTTTTCCCCAAACGGTAGATCCGGTTGCTCCATTATGTCCCTCATGCTCTTGTTGAGTGCCTCGATTGCCTACCTCTTCATCATGGATGCTTCATCCCATATTATAAGAGATGCCCTTTGAATAAGCTTGGTTGTCCCACTCTGCTTGGTAAAGGTACGACCCCATCGTCTTGAATACTCAACGGTATTTTGAATCTTGAGTTGCAGTCTTCCTCTAGGCATAATGGAGGCACAACACCTAATGATGTAGTTGCCACAACTATTTTTCCCTCACCATGAACATTTGCCATCAATGCTTTGTATAAGAATGTCTTTCTAGTGCCTACCAGACCATCAACAAAGAATACACCTCCATCATTGCTATGAATTGAGGCCAATATGTTGTCATAAGCGCACCTTTGCTCAGTATTAAGAGATAATGAGAGTGAAACATGCTCCTGGTCTACCTTAATTGATGTCTCCTTGACAATCTCTCTAGCTTCACCACCTAAGGTGTTGTGTGACTCATCGATAGCAAGAAGAGGGAATGATGTTATGTCATTCCCCATCGATTGAAGCATATTCCTAATATCTAAAAACTCAATTTGCTCGACTCTATGAGGGCACATTTGGGATCGAGCGACATTGCTTCTAGTTGTTTGTTCTAAAGCCCACGAACATTGTTGGGCTCATAGAAAACAACTATTATAGCAAATAGCCTCCGAAGTGATGATGGAATCTGTAATACCCTAGCCTCGGCTACGCACTCATCAATGGTATTGTCTGCCTCAATAAGACCTCTTTTTTGGCATCTTCCTGGAAGGTCAAGTAGATAACACTGTCCACTATCCTTAGGTCATCAAAGGATGTAGCACCGGCCACATGGTTTAGAAGCATCCTTAGGAAGTACCTTTCTCCATCAGATGGATATGCAGAGATGATTCTCCCAACCTGTGAGCATTGATCTCTCTTTTTCTATTCCTTTATGCCAGGTTTCCTTAAAACTCTGAGAACTCTGAGAACTCTGAGAACTCTGAGAGCATGGATATGCAGAGATGATTCTCCCAACCTGTGAGCATTGATCTCTCTTTTTCTATTCCTTTATGCCAGGTTTCCTTAAACCATGATTTTTTGTGGGCTCAAGACAAACTGTATAGGAATTTCTACAGTTTGTCTTGAGCCCACAAAAAATCATGGTTTCCTTAAAATAGGCGGTCAACATGGTCTAGGATGAGAATTATCTAGCAGTTTTGAGTTTCTTTACATTTACAGGATAAAACGACATCTCATCTCATCAAGGAGGGTAAAAAGGGTCTTATGAGATTCTTGGTCTAGCCATATATTTTCTATCTTGATTTGGTTAAATGGCAAGTTTGCAGTGTAGGGTCTTATAGTTTCTCAATGGGGTCTTGATTTTCTTGATATACATCTAACTAATGCTAGTTGTCAAGATTTTATTGAGACTTCTAGTTATTGTCCTTTTCTTTAGTTCCTTTACTTAAAAGTAAAGATGCATCAACAGAAATCCCAAGATGTATACTATTGGAGTGATACAATTGATAGTTCTAATAGTCCATCCATGGAAAAGGACCATCATTGTTCACTTGTTGTTGTCACTTACGCATTGATGTTTAGTAATTCAGTATTTTTATATTCATGTTGTGAGTATTTGCTAACAAGAAGGACCTGGTAATTGTGAGTATTTGCTAACAAGCAGGACCTGGTAAGTTAAATAAAGAATTTGAAGTGGTAATGTGTAATTAATTGCCTTGCTGCTCATGACCTTATTGTTATAGGTCAGCTTACATGTCTTGTCTTCACAAATACCCTTCTAATTGAATAATACGTTGTCACATATTTTTTAACCAGTTGTACATTGTGGTACCCAATATCTTTGGTGTGGATTACATGTGAGAATTTTATAGGATAGATAGTTGTCCTACAAAATACAAGTTTTACTTTTAGTAAAATATTCAGGTATAGATCATGCCATTCAGGATTTTTTTTTCTAAATTGTTTGTTCTCTGACCAAGCCTTTTAAAGCATACAACATTATTCTTTTAATTCCATAGGTAAAATAGTCCATATACTACAATAAGAAAATATCGAGGAAGAAATGGTACCAAATGCCGATGGCAAGCGAGTTGGGTTTGAACAACACTATCCAGTCTAGAACATGAGAGTCAAGAATAATCAAAATACATTTTAGCCCATAAAGTATTCTACATACAAGTAAATTCAGAGATAAAAGCATTGACATATGTCTCTCCATTGGCATCATAATAATATCAGGGGACATGCTATTTAAAAAAGAACCAAAGTTCACTGAAATATCCATTCTTTGGATCCACCTTTTGCACTTGGGAAATATAGCGGCTATAACTAAGACACCGTGCAGTGCACAACAAAAACAAGTAAATTTGTGTACTTTGGAATGGCTATCACACATAAGTTGAGGTTTGAACCCCTGAGGTCTGTCATTAGGGTGCTTGCTCCCCTCGCTCCAATGGCACCAACTCCCAAGGGCAAGGGCTTCCCAAGGAAAAGGTTAATCCCCTCCCCCTATCTTCTCTTTAATTCATTCCATATTTTACATATTTTTCTGAATCACCATTTGGACAGGGATGATCATATAGCACTTCTCGGTTAGTCACCCAGACATAGATAAGTTCAACAAAGTAAATAGGAAGTTATGAATTGAATGGTAGTGGTTGTATTCATCAGTGAGGTGCACTCAAGAAAGTAGACATAGATCAGTTCAACGAAGTAAATATAAAATTATGAATTGAATGGTAATGGTTGTGTTAAGTTTGTGAGGTGTACAGCTCAAGAAAAGAAACAAAAAAATCTGAATTGAATAGTAGTGCTTGTGTTTAGTTTGTGAGGTGACACTTATCTTTGTTGTTCACTTTACTTAAGAGACTAAAAAAGTAAGGTTGAAGCCGCAGAAATCTGTAGCTAACACTTAACCCAATTGCATATCATTGAGTTTACGTACACATGTAGATTGGTAATAGTGCTATTCACATACCCGTAGCATCAAAACAGCTAAAACGATAGTTGTTAACTTATTTTAAAAAACAACTTATATATGTGCCTACTCAATGACTTGGAAACAATATCTCTGTTGACAACTACTAAAAAATAACTTATATATTGGAGAAGTAATTGTAATACCACAACCCATTAATGTGAAAGCCCATGTGGAGTGTTGATGGTATTAGTCTCACATTGCTTATCTAAAGTGAGTTGTAGTAGTATATAATGTCTGTTGGGTCAAAACATATCAGCTCCGGGTTAACGTTTTACACAAAGCGAGAACACAAGTGTAAGCGGGGTGCTATGCATGTGTGGGACTACCCTATGGTGGGCTAGATTTTAAGCGAATTTTAGGCCAGGGTGTTACAGATGGTATCAGAGTATCAACATTCACTGCATGGGTGTGTGTGGGACAAGGGCACGGGCATATGGTGTATGACGCGTGTGGGCCTGAGGTGGATACACGGCATGGCATATGCGTTGATTCTGGATGCACGAACGTGTATCAAGGGGTGGTTCTGGGCATTTGCTGTGTATATAGTGTGTTGCTAAGGTCATCGGTCCTTAAAGGGGGGGTTAGTGTAATAACACAGCCCAGTAATGTGAAGGCCCATGTGTAGTGATGGTGGGATTAGTCTCAAATTGCTTTTCTAAAGTGGGTTGTAGTATTATATAATGTCTGTTGGTTCTAAATATAGCACCTTTGGATTAACCTGTTTATACAAAGCGGGGACAAAAGTGTAAATGAAGTGTTATGCATGTGTGGGCCTGCCCTATGGTGGCCTAGGCTTTGAGCAGATTTTGGGCTAGTGTATTACATAAATATCATCTAATTTGATTATGCGCCTATTATGCAACAACCAATATATATAATTTTTTATGCAATAATAAACACACATTTACCATCGAGAAATCAAAAGCACGTGCAATTGATATATTGGTCATCAAGAAAGTCTTAAGTGTAGGAAGCAAATCTGTCGCATTGTCCAAACTAACAATAGCATATTACTATCCAACCATCCTGCCATATCAAGCACAGTCCAACATAATTTATATAACAAGATTGAAGATAAGATAAATGCACCATAAAAACCATACCAGAGCCTGCAATATACATAGGTAATTTCCCTTGAAACAGAAAGAGTGTACTGCATAACAAACTCCTAACTAGATTGATACTATTGCAAATAATTTCATATAGGACAGTAACAATCCGATGGACTTGTGATTTATTTATACGGTGTGCTCACCTAAATCTAACACTAAGATACTTGGAAGGGGCTGTAAGGCCCCCATTTTTAATAATGAATACCAAAAATGGATACCATGTGCATACAGTACTAGTCCCATGATCAGTAGCTAGTACGCACAAATACAAATTGATATCATAGTCATACACAAACTTTATTACACAGCGGAAGTAAGGTTATATAATATTTTTACAATACCAAAAGTAAAACTGCAGTGGAGACAACTTCTTGTAGTATGCCTTTCTAACCCATTGTTCCACAGGCAACTGACAAGGGAAAATCCTTAGAAAAATTCATCGTTAAATTCCCCGTATCCTGCATCAACATATGAGTCGTCGGGGTAATATGATTCTTCACCTAAAAACATCAACATAGGCAAGTTGAGTACTTACGTACTCGCAAGACTTATGCAATTCCTAAAATACATGCAGGTCATTTCAATGGAAGGCTATTAAGGTTAATTTGCAGAAAGCCAGCTTGAAATGTAAATACAGAATAATAGATTGCAACAAAATTTACTTTAAAAGCAGATTGAATAAATTGACGGTATATAAGTACGAATAAACGAAATCTCACACTGGTAATATGACCATATCAAGTAACCATTTCCATCACACACAAGAGAAATTGCCAACACACAAGAGAAACCGTATTTTATGAAAATAACAAAACTGCTAACTATGTGATGACTTTACCAAGTTTCCATTACCGTGGACGCGGCTAATCGATTAGTTTTACACTCTGCAGAGGTATACAGCTTTACCCACAAGACATGACTGACTCTTTGAGCAATCGATATTTGCACACTGCCTTTGGTGTGCCGCAGAGAGTCATATTATAACTGTTACATTATTTAACCTTAACTTTGCACCAGCACGGTGACGATAAACCCATTCTGTGGCGTAAGAACTCAGAGCATAGAAATGATGGAACTACCTACGATGATGGCGACACCGCTATATTGGTAGACGTTTAATCTATGATCACCTCGGTGTGGACGCCCCGTCGAGCAATTCATTAAGAAACACTGCACTACTCCTACCTTCCAAGTGCAAAGCTAGTTTTAAATAACTTAAAAGTTAGAGCTGTCCCATACCAAAGACTTGTGGTTGTATGATAATTCTTAGCCTGAAAACAACCCATAGTTCGGTCCTTAATCCGACACGGGCAATAATCTCCACCCTACACTACGTGCAAAGACATGCACACCCGGCTATTGCCAATAATTGCCCGCATCTAAACCATAGTTTTATTTTCATTTTTCGAACCAAAATATCAACCACAAAAATGGTTATACCCAATTAAATGTCATAACCAACATTTTCAATCATATCACAGTTTTACGTTGCTTTAAGCATGGCTAAGCATAACACTAAGTGTAAGTGACCCATATTGACATCAAATAATGTCTAGGTTATTCTAAGGTTTGCAGGGTTCCCAAATCCATACTTATCAAGGAAGTTCTATTAAACTACAGGTATAACTACCGGTTTCCATAATATAGCAGACTTTAATAAAAATAAAGTATGCTAGTAAAACGTTTAATGAAAACATTTGTAAAGCTGGGATCAATATGATCAAAGGGGATGCTTGCCTTGTTGATTATCCTCGACTTCGAACTCCTATTCGTCAAATACACCGGGTTCGTCGGGTTCTACACGTCGTATGGCAACATATAATAATTACCGAATTTTAATAGGGCCATAAAGAAATCAGATAGAAATATTCAAATAAAATAACTTCACAAATTCAGAAATGGTTACATGAAGTATTTGTTTTGATTTGCAATTTAAAGATTTAATCTATTTGAATCATTATTGCATTATTTTACCACGGTTTTAATAACTTACATTTTTCTTACAACAAACCCTAATTATTTTTACATATTATGGTTTATGAGGTTACAAGGAGTCTAACAAAATTTATTTTACTAAATTTGGTGGTCATTTGCAAAATTTTCATGTATGACATATTTCTAACTCTTACTTTGAATTTAAATTCAAAATTCAAATAAAATTCAATTCTGAAATATTTTTGCATATTCTGAATCTACATGATTTTAGATGAATTTAAAAATTTATTTCATCAAATTTGGACAGTTAGTTCAAAATATATTCAAGTTTGAATACTCTAGGTTTTGAAAATATCAAAATTAGAAAATCACGAAAATGGAAAGTACGCTTTCACTAGGAAAGTGCTTTCCTTTTCGAGCAAAGCCGCTACCGAGGCGCCGACAACCGTGGCCCATCCGCAGTGGCCGGCGACGCATAGCGCGGCTTAACGCGCTGACTCTGGGCGCGAGCGATCGATAAGCGAGTCCGCATGTCGCTGGCATAGACGGAACACGCGGCTAACGGCCGGGTCCACACGCAGAACGACTCGCCAACGTGGAGGATCGACACTGGCCCGCTTGGCGTGACCCGAGCAGAGGCGCAAGACGGCCGATTCGCCGGCGGCGAACCAAAGATCATGCGGCGAATGGGTTCCACCACAAGCATCATGGACCGCGCGCACACTTGGCGCAGGCGCAATGACCGTGAGGTGGTCGGAAGGAGGTTCCACCGCAGGCAGCGGCGGCGGCACGGGCGGTTTCGCGACGGCGGCGAAGGCCTCCGGCGGAATGGGTTCCACCGAGGTTCAGGCGACCTTGCGCGACATGATGGTGGCGCGCGATGGCACGAGGGCTTTGTAGTGGCGCCGTCACCGCGGCGAGGGCGGCGGCCATGGCGAGCGGGCGCGACGCGAAACTAGGGTCACGAACCTTATTTTCACCAAGTTGAGCATCTATATGACTCAAGGACTCGATTTCATCAATCACTTTGAAGAATGAGCCATCGGGAGGGTCTCACCGTGTGCAGTGGCATGGAAGAAGAAACACGCGCGAGAGCTCGCCGGGAAGAAAGGGCTTCAATCGGCGGTGGGGATGAGGTTCGCAACGAGGAGGCTAAGGCTCGGATGAATCGGCTAGGATTGAGTAGAGCGGCGATTTGACTGCTTTTCCCTTTTGGGTTATTGCCGACGCCGGAGAAGACTGGCGCGAAATGGTGAAATGGGTTGCACAGGAACTAGCGGGTTGGCTCATGCGACGAGACGAGGGCTTTATACTGGGAGGCGGCAGGCGGTTTAGGCGCGCGAAGACTTCATGACGCTTCTGCTTCCGGAGAGAGGGCAGAGAGGAGAAGAAGGGCGAGAGGAGGTCGACACGGGGCCGATGGCAATGGGATTATTGGCTTACCGGTCGACAAGCCGTGCCCACAAGTCACAAAGGAGAAAAGAATTCGACGAAGACTTGGGATATAACGGGAGGAATACGGCGGTTTCTACCAAACCGACTTGAAATTTTATAAAGTTTTTACCCTAGGTCGGAAAGGGAATTACCAGACTCCTGTAAAATTTTTACCATTTTATGATGCATTTATAATTTTAAATAATTCTGACAATACAGCTGTTGTTGTTCTGTCAAATCTATTTTTCATTTAATTTATATTATAAATGAAATTCATATTTTGTAAACCTTTTTATGGAGGTTTTAAATGATGTTCTACACTTTCTGTAAAAATTTCAGATTTTAATGGTTAATATTTAATTTTTAATAATTCTGACATTATTATTTTTCAATTTATTTCTTCACTATTTTTTAATTTTTAAAATTATTAGATAATTATTAAATTCTTGATATTTTTACTGGAGGTTGAAACTGTTCTGATGTCAGCAAGGTAAAAATCTTGACCCAGGATAACTCCCAGAGATTTTTACACAATTCATTTGCCATTTTACCCTGACTTTCTTTTCACATGATTTACTTTGATTAAATATTATTTTAATTAATCCAGCTCATCCACCGACTTAAACTGGCTGTGGAGAGCCCTTATATTTTTTTATGACTTTTTTAAATTTTTGTTGGCTTGGCATTTTTACTTTTTACTTTTACCATTTTACTATATTCTTTAATTCACTTTCTTGTATTAAGGAAAAGCCAAAAGAATATCCAATAAATCCAGAAAATTCAGAAATTTCAGAAATAATACACAAAAGATTTTTCAATTTATTTTTCTTTATTTTATAATTTTGAGGCTGTTACAGGGGCTAAGTTGAGTAAAACAATAAATGAAATTGTATAGCAGTTAGTGTCACAAAGAATAATTCTCTTTATCACTTCTTGATTCAGCTGCTTGATGAACTCAAATATAAATAGTAGTCCAAAAATATGTCACGTATGAGTGAATGAACTAATGAAATTAATTGATATCTTCGGTCCTTCTATCTACAAGTTAGACATATTGAATATGAAGTGAAAGAATTAATGAATCACATTTTAATTGCAAACAATATTTGCGCAGGTCAAGCGAGTTGTTACACCCACCTTTATGAGAATCACCTGACCAGGAATCACTGCTGTCTTTGAACTCATAGCCTCATGTCCCCAACTAATTTGCGCAGTTGAATTCTTGTAGAGGAAGAAAGAAAGAAAATAATCAGTCGAGGATGAAACTGATGTTCATGAGGTCAAGCGAGTTGTTACACCTACGTTTATGAGAATCACCTTAAGCACTGATGTCCTTGAGCTCCTAGCCTTGAACCCGAACTAATATGCGCAACTACCATTGAATTATTTTGAGGTAGAAAGAAAGAAAAAGATAAATCGAAGATCAAGAAATCCATGTTGATGATAGAAAAAAGCTCATGAAAACAAAGATAAAGAGAGGGGAGGGAAGTATTTACCATGTCCTAACTTATGGACGAGTGGGAGGAGTGTAAAGAGATGTTGAAGAACACATGGTCCTTATGTACAGTCGAATTATGCAACTACCGAGGTCATAGAGGCGGTTGCACAATTGACCGAAGAAAATGATGTTCTGGTGGTCCTTCCATATCATTTACATCTCCTCGCCGCTCCCCTGCAACGACTCCAGTCGATATTGGACTTCTTGCTACTGACAGAGATGTCCTTTGCCTCGGAGGCTCTACATCATGCACTGAGATGTGGAGGCCGCCAGGAGCAACACCACCTTCAAAGAACGGCCCCTTAAGCCACGACCACACCACCGGATCATGACCATGTTGTGGCATCAGATGCCATAATCCTCATCCTGGCTCTACTGTGGTCGGTCCCACCACTCGAGAACGAGGTAGAAGGAAGCAAAGACAGAGGAGGTGCATGGTGGCGAGAACATCGCCAATGGGGTAGGACAGCTCGGATGGTGTGGGGTATTTGGGGGCTAAGGTGTCAGGACCCGAGACAATAGGACTCCCAATAGAAGAAATCAAAAGAAGATGCGAAAAAGGAAATATAAGAAAAGGAAGATACAAATCGCAAGAAGAGGAAAGTAGATTGTATAATACTTTATTAGGGTTTTTCTTAATCCTTCTATTACATCATGACTGCTTATATAGCCCGCAACAAACTAGAGACAAAAGTGATGATGAATAGTAACAAAGAAAATTACTTAACAATGAATAGTAATTACCGCTAATGATTTTAGCCCTCTGATCTCAATGAAACGACATCTTTACATCCAAGCCATAGGATCCACATAACATCCTAAGAAGACTTCTAAACTGCTAGATTGAACCTGTCAAAGAGTCATCTTCAAATCTCATTTGTTGGTTAACTGAATTGAAACTCTCCTCATCTTCTTCGAATTCAGGAATTTAGACATCTGACAACTGCTTCCCCCTTAAGATCCTTGCCCTCAAGGATTGAAGTGTTGAAAGATTCTGGATATGAAATCTGCATCTTCCCATGTAGTAACCTCTGGTGGTAAATTAGCCCGTTGAATCCTCCATTGAATAACGGTTCATTGTTTCACAGTATAATTCTTCTTTCCAAGATAGCAACAGGTTCAGTTAAAATGTTCCCCTCAGCATCAACTACTGGTAAGTCTTTTTCTGGAATCACCCTGGTTCCCAGATGTTTCTTTAATTGGCTAACATGGAAGATAGGATGGATTGGACACTCTTCAGGCAATAAAAGTTTATATGCAGACTTCCCAATCTTCTCAATGATTCTGAATGGCCCATAAAATTTGGAGTGCAGCTTAAGTGTCTTATGCAGTCCAAGAGCATTATGGCGATATGGTTGCATTTTGAGGTAAACCATATTTCCCAAGTCAAAGGGTCTTTTAGTTCGATGCTTGTCAGCAAAATACTTCATTCTAGAACTTGCCTTCTCCAAGTTTGCCTTAATTTCCTCAAATGCTCCCTGTCTTCCTTGTAATATGTTCCTAACCTCCCCAGTGGCAGAATCGGGCAACAAGTTCTTAGTAATGAGAGGAGGCTTCATACCATATAGAGCCTGGAATGGCGTCATTTGCAAGGCTGTGTGGAAGGGTGTATTGTACCACCATTCCACCTGTGAGAGCCAAGAATGCCATTTCCTAGGACTAGTGAACGCCATACATCTAAGGTAGTTCTCAAGACATTGATTTACCCACTCCATTTATCCATCGGTTTGCGGGTAATATGCACTACAGGATGGTGTCAGTTGGGATTTGACTGAGAACAAGTATTACATTCTAGTAGATCGACGACATGGAAAAGCTATTAGAAGCTAAACAAAAACTTGAGGTAGAGATTGAACAACCAAGGGAAATCGAGATAATGAGAAAAGATTTATGAGATGAAACAAAAACTAAAAGATATAGATGATCGCTTGCAAGATATCGAATCTCTTAACACGGCATTTATCAGTAAGGACCACAGGGCGAATGAAGAGCTGGAAGAAGCTAAAGTGAGCTTATAGAGGTAATATGAAGGTTTCTAGCATCAATTCAATGTGGTTACTATACTTCTCGCAACAACATGATCTCTTTTAATTTGTAGGGACTGAAAGATATGACTGAAGATCAATCGATTATTGGTGTCACACAAATCGGCACTTTACTGGAGTTGTGGAACTTCAGAGAGAACCGAGAAGCCTCTATTGCAGAAGCTATGGCACATATTATGGAAGACATGAAAAACTATAAGGTTTTCTTGTCTTGAGCTACAAATAATGTGGTTTCTAGTGAACACTTATTGATATTTGTGGTATATATCATATTTTGTTAATGTATTGTTACCCGAACTATGAAATATTTTGTTATCATATTTGTGGTAAGGTCTTCTGGCCTTGAACTATGAAATAATGTTTTCCCCCTAACTCTCTTGGCAGAACTTCCATGATTAGTATCTAATGTTCGAAATTTTATTCTCCTTAGATATTTATGCAATGACATTTACAAGGCACAACCAATTATACATTTTTCAATTCAATATCAAAACATCCTAGATGCATTGAGGCAAAAACTTGCCTGATGAGAGGGTCATAAAAATCTCTGTGGTACTCTAGATGCAATTGCTTGTGGGCTTTTCCAACTTTTGGCATCAATACCACCAAGTTTTATCACCTAAAGTAGCAGATTTGGAATTTTACAAGGGAAAGACTAAGTCCTCCCCAAAACCATTTCTGCTAATTGGTCTCAGATCCACCACGATTGAAGATTTCCAAATAGCTCGAAATTTTACCAAGGAAACTAGTTCCTCAACCCTTGCTACTCGAAACACTTCAGATCTACAGCTTGGCCAAGGATTGGCTTTGCTCTGATACCATTAATTGTCAGGACCCGAGACAATCGGACTCCCAACAGAAGAAATCAAAAGAAGATGCGAAAAAAGAAACACAAGAATAGGAAGATAAAAATCGCAAGAAGAGGAAAGTAGATTGTATAATACTTGATTAGGGTTTTTCTTAATCCTTCCATTACATGAAGACCAGGAAGATACAAATCGCAACAAGAGGAAAGTAGATTGTATAATACTTGATTAGGGTTTTTCTTAATCCTTTCATTACATCATGACTGCTTATATAGCCTGCAACAGACTAGAGACAAAAGTGACGGTGAATAGTAATAAAGAAAATTACTTAACAGTGAATAGTAATTACTACTAATGATCTTAGCCCTTTGATCTTTGTGAAACGACATCTTTACATCCAAGCCATAGGATCCACATAACATCCTAAGAAGACTTCTAGACCGCTAGATTGAACTTGTCAAAGAGTCATCTTCAAATCTCATCCGTTGGTTAACTGAATTGAAAATCTCCTCATCTTCTTCGGATTCAGGAATTCAGACATCTGACATAAGGCCTAGTGTTGGTGGTGGAAGCTAGAGGTAGGGGAGAAGCTCAGGCTCCGCTAGGAGGGCTATGCGGGGTAGGGGCTTTACGCCTGGAGGGTGCGGCAATGCCAGGTAGGGCTGGAGGGGTGCAAGAATTGGAGCGAGGGGGTGACGCGGGTGAGTACTTGGGAAGGAGGCGATGGCGTGGGGTAGGGGGAGGCCGACGCACGGATGCAAGGAGTGGAGGTGCGCGAGGCCACGACGGTGGGTGGAGAGCATAGGGCGTGGAGAATCTGGGTGTCATCGCATGTGCAGTGGTGGCTTAGAGGAAGATGGGATTAGGTCTAGGCGACTCTTCTTCCTTTGTTTGGTCGGGTTTTTGTGGTGGTTGGGCTTTTTACGCAGACGGGGTAGATTATAGCTGCATGTGACAGGAAGGAGAGGACGGTGTTCAAACTCTCTTTTATATTAGTAGAGATAAGTAAACGTGAAAAGATAATGCATCCCTCATGACATGTTACGAGGTTATTCATAAGTTGTCCAGCCACTCTCAAGAAAAGGAATTAGTCAATTGGCTCATGTAAAACAGTAAAATTTAGTAGAAGAAAACATCTATCACGTTTGGACTTGCATTCTTTAAAAAAAAGATCGATAAATGATATATCCCGAGCTTGCGTATCATATCTTTTTCGTGGCTCAAAAAGATAATTTCTAAAATCAATGTACAAGATTTTGGCATGACCATATCTTTTTCTATTTTTTATATTATAAATATATCAGTCCATTACTATTACATGGTTCTTGCGAAACTAGAAAACTTCTAATGAAGGTACATATTTCACACGTTAACTCTATAGTCTTATACAATTGTTTCGTAACATTATAAATCCAACACATATATTCAAAATTTGCTAAAAGTACATTAAAAATAGTGGAAAAACTATAGAACGGTATGTCGTTCAGACAAAATTAACAGGATAGTTTTTGGCCATTCGATCCGACAAATCTAACAACCATAAACATACCCCATAACTCCTCAAGACGGATCCAACTTCCACCGCAAGTTACTTTCCTGCCTAAGCTTTCTCGCTTCATCTCTCTCCACCAATGTCTCCCAATTTGCTTCTGTTGATTTCCTTACCTAATTTGGCCCTCACAACTGTGACAAGTTGCGATGATACTAGCGGAGGAGTGGTGGCGCAGATGAGTGAGTGCAACGAAGACGGCTACAAGCTAGCTTAGCGACTCGACGGGGTGGGTCGCGGCAACCATGGCAGCGCACGACTAACACGAAAGATCTCGATGGCTCCTCTCGGTCTCCCATGGAAGATTCCAAGACACTAATACTCCATCTAGGCCGTGACTCCATCGAGCTTGCATTTGGCAACCACAACTCCGATGAGCTCACATCCAGTGGTGGAGACTGGCTATGAGGCCCCACATCCAAGTTTGATGATAGATATGGCAACTTTGACAGTCGTTTTTGCCGCTGATGATAGGATCCAACAAATCTAGCGATGCTGACCTTGGGTCTAGCCAGATCTGACGACGGTGCGACTTGACGGCTTAGTGACACGGCGTGGAGCTCGTGCTGGAGTCGAAAAAGAGAGAGAGAGATGGAGGCTCAACGTGGAGTCAAGTACGGATTCAGTGATGAGCAACGTTGTTCGGCTCCATGACGGCAGCGGTAGTCGAGGCCGGAGCTGGAGAAGAGGATGTGTTGGTAGTGAACGTTGTCAAGTGGCCCTTAGCGAAGATGGTAGTACCATCATAGCCACGTGAGCTCACCAAAACTAGAC